>OZ010632.1:25085017-25555402 GCA_963932165.1 Pimpla rufipes
GAGACCTCGCGCTGGAAACGACGCTTTCGCCGCCCGCGATGACCGATAGAGTTGCGCATAACGCGGATCCGAAGAATTTTCCTGACTTATCCGAGATTCAGGGAAATTGATCGCGTGGGAGGGGAGGAGGAGGCGCAGGTTGCACTGTGATAACACGAGGTGCGATCGAGCAAGGTCAAACGAAGCTTCGAGAAGGCGACGGAAGATGGAGGTCTCGCTGTTTTCCCCCTCCAAACGCGCGCGCCAGCCACCAGAGCTTTTTCCTTTCTTTGCGGGCGAGGGAAAAGTTTATGGAGAATAGAATCAACGCGGCGTTTCGGGACGTTGTGAATATTTTTTATATTTTGTACTTGAAGATTTGTGTTTTACGATTTTTGAATGACGGATTAGGAGCGCGATTTTTTACGGTGGAATTGACGCGGGGAGGTGAATTATAGAGAATTAAAAAGAGGAGAGGGAGAAAATGCAGAAAGGCGCGGGTGTCGGCGCGTCGTTTTCCGCAACTGCGGTATTTTTCTCGGAATTCCGTGATAGCACTGAGAGATGGAAAGTGAAGTGCAGGTCTCATGTAGGATTCTAGAGGTACGTTTTAAATCGGTGGGCCTAACTTTTGCAGGTGAAATACACTAAGATTTTCACTGAATAACGAATGCTTTTTTGGACACCATAAGCCCGAAAATAGGCACCTATAGGTAGTGTTACTTTTGTGCACTAAATCTTCACAAAGAGGATTTAGTACAGTAAAAAACTCGAAATACGCGTATAGTTAAATAATACGTTATGAAAACGCGGCTATATCGGTAGCTACAAAAATATGGGAATAAAGTCCAAACTAATTTAGTAATCGCGAGGGAAGCAGCCGAGGTTTCAGTCCCAGAATTTGTCGGACGAGTCCTCAGTTTCACAGGTCAGGCTCTCAAAGTTCCGAAAGAAATCCCTCGATCACTAAACCACAGTCCGAACCTCATGCCCACATTTTTCTCTCCGTGTGCCAATGAGAAACGCGTGCGACGAAAACCGAGAGCCTCGCACCGCGGAGAATAACGATGGCGTACGAATGGCGTTCCATTATAGAGCTGCGAGCTAGGTGAGCTAGCGCAAGATAGCTGCACAGCTGCACAGCGGATGCTGACCGCTGGCAGCGTAGCTGCTGTTGTGTGTGTAAACAAGCGCGAGGCGCGCGCGACGCAGCAACAGCGGCACAAGGTGAATCGCTTGGAGGAAAGAAAAAAACACACCTCCCCCTCTATACCTACTTTTTTCTTTTCTTGAGAACGCCAATCGCAGAAACTGATAATTACATGTTGATGAACAGAAATGCAATACTATGCATATCATATTTATTTACGCAATACTATGTATATAATATTTATTTATTTAATATTAATATTTATTTATTTATTTATTTTATTTAATTTCTATTTATTTTTTTATTTTTTTTAAATTTGTATACTTATTTATTACGCGTTCCCGGATAAATCGATCTATCCATCTATTTATCTATACTCTCCGACAAAGAAGGAATGAAGTGAAATTTATTTTACAGGCACGAAGGTCACGGGAGTGTAAAACAAGATAGATGCACTCATTCGTCGCTCGTTTCTCCTCGATGGGCGTCGAGCCTCGAAGCGATTCCCTCGCTGTCCCGCGACGTAGGTAGAGACGCGAGTGTCGCGCGCGCGACGAGCGACATTGAGCATAGGCTCCTAATGTCGCGGTGGCCAAGAGCGACGCGGCAGCGTCGTCGTGTTAATGCGCGCGCGCTCGCGCCATGTTGCACGTCTGCGTCTCACCGCTCTCGCAATCAGGATAGCAGAAAAAAATGTGTAACGCCGAAGATTGTTCGTCGTATGCTCGCCGCCCGAACGTCTCGTACCTACTACTTTTATTTTATCACTTATGTTTATGATTATGATTTTGCATGGGGGCTGATTTATCCGCGGTTTGTCTCGATTATTTTATTTTGTGATTCATGATTTATGATTATCGTTTTGTGTTATGATTATTTTATTTTGTGATTATATGTGATGTTAATTTACCAGAGTATACCTGCTATACATTTTTTTCAAATAACCACTTAATCTTATTCCCACATTCTCGAGTGTCATTCGAAAAATAATCAAAAGCTGCAGTATTTAACTCGCGCGTTTCGTCAACGAGAAGCGATAATTATTCCGCGCAATTAGCCATATCAGTTACGTCATAATTAGACAAAGGAATGCGCGTCTGATGCAAGTCTAGTTCGGTAGGACATGTAGGTAGGCACAGAGCGGTGCATAAGCGGTGAACGCGAGTTAGTCCGGAAAGCCGTTGCTCGCGGCGCTGCTGCGCGCGCGCGTCTAATTGACCGGTCGCCAATGGCGGCGCGCGCGCCGATATCGCGGCCCGAATGAATTCGGTGAATCCGCGCGCGCGGCGTGTAGTGAAATCTAGTAGCCGGGTGTTGCCATTTATGGAAGAAACGAGGAGAAGGTTCGGCCTCGAGCGGGGCAGCAGAGAGGCGAGGAGGTCGCGTCGCGCGCGTCGTTATTATTCTCGGCTGGCGTCGGCGGCTGCGCGCGCAACTCACACACACCTCTACTATCGATCAAGTTCGCGGCGGCGGCGGCGGCTCGCAGTGCGCGCGCGCATCGCCGCGCGCACTCGCGACGAGCTACGCGGCGTGAGGAGCCGAGTGGAGACACACGACGAGTGAGCCGTTTCTCGGCAAGTCGAGCGCCAGGATGTAACAGGAGAGCACGGGACGAGGGAATTGGCGCGCGACGGCCGCGGGCGCCGAGCGACGCGAAGAATAAACCGCGCTCTTGTTGCGTAATTCACGTAATATTAGGTAACCAGAAGGCATTAAATAGGCTGCGGGACTTACGGTGCGGGACGCGCACCGTGAGGCCCGCACGTTGGCTTCGCGAAGACCGCAGGCGAAACGCGAACGCCCTTGAATTTTTCTCGGGGCTGCGTCCGCTGCGCGAAGTCACTTCGTTGTGTTTCGAGTATCTGAGAATTTTCGATTTTTTCCAACTAATTGTAAATCATGCGGCTTATTCACACGACTTTTGAGGCTTCTTCGGGCGAGGTAAAAAAAAGCGGCCGATATCGTGTAGGCAAATCCGCCGCCGCTGCCATCGCCACAGCCGTTATATAACAGTAATAAACTGCGAGTTTAGGTGGGCTACGGAATCGTTCCTGCTGCTACACTTGGTATTAAAACGCGCGAGTTGATAAGAAACGCGCTTATTTTTACACCGTTAGCTACCTAACGTTACGATTTCGGGTGTTTTACTGTAGTAGAAAACCTGTACACAAAAGCTGTTACATACATCAGGCCCAAGTTCGGGTCGGCTAGGGCCTTGATCAGAACCTAACCAGGGCCTGATTAGAGCACGACCAGGGCCTGACCAGGGCTCTACTAGCACCTAATTAGGACCTGACCAAGGCCCGACTAGGGCCTGACTAGGGCTTTACTAGGACGTGACTAGGGCTTTACTAGAGCCTGACTAGGGTCTGATTAGGGCCTAATCTGGGCCCGACCAAGGCCTGATCAGGGCCTGACCAAGGCCGAATATAAAGCCACAGATTTTTTACCCAGTTACCGTTTATATACGTGTACGAGTCGCGTGCGATAATAACACAAACGGACGATCTCGTATCTCGCGCGCGCGAGTATTTTTTTTTTTTTTCGCTTCGCAGATTTCCAATAATTGATTATCGGCCGAACGGGAGAATTTCAAGACGCATCGTTTACATATTTATCGACGTCGCACCGCGAGCGACGGTGCACGCGGGTATTGTTATTATGATGACGATGGATATATAGGAGAAGGCGAGCGAGGCTCGCCGCGCCCGGCCGCCTGCGCGCAGCCATCGGAGCACGCGCGTCGGACAATGGAGTCCGCGTGCGAGGAGCAGAGCAGCAGGAGAGCCCGCTGGTTTTTCCCCGCGTCTAACGTGCGCGAACCGTTGCAACCGTTGCGCCGCCGCGTCTTCGCCCCCCGCGCGGGCCAACAACGCGACGCCCCGCGCGCTCGCCGCGCAAACCTCCCGCTTCTTATCGCGTGCGCGATGTATATAGAATGCGGAGGGAATCGCGCGGTGCGCCCGAGCTAACGAGCGCGATTGCCGCACGCGCGACGCGGTCACGACTTTTCGACAACGATGTGGCCGCTATTAGCGAGGAATGGAAATATTCGCGCGACTTTTCGGCACTCGAACTATATGCAGCGATGTGATCGTTAGCGACGAATGAAAATATATTTGCGCTTTATACGAGTGCGGAAAATCTATCGCTATGTATACGATACGATTTCGATCGCGGGGTTTCGTCTGGGTTAATCAAATTACGGCGGACTCCCTGTGAGAATCCAGAGAGAGGACGATGTGCGGGTTCCTGAAAAGGGGATTCTTCTTCGGAATTCTGATGGATGCAGATTTGGGGGCGGGAACGATGTATTTGTAGTTCGAATGAGGACGCGAACAAGGATTCGCGAAAAAGAAAGGAAGAAATAAAAAATCCTCCTCCTTTTAAAAAGCTCAAGAGTGTAACGGAAAGCATTGTTAGCGATCTACTCGAGCTGTGATTGGTTGCCAGGAAAGTCCGTGATAAAAAAAATTCGAATTTGTTCAGTATGGTATTCAGTTTGGTATAATTCGCAAAGTCGCAGCGCGCGACGAGTGAATCAGTATCGCTTGCGAACTTTTGCGACTTTGCCGGAATGAATAAAATGAGGGTAGAGTCGAGTAGCCCGAAATTATCGTCCGCCGGTCGCCGCGGGAGTGGCAGCTCCGTACTTGAGTACCGCGCGGCGTCGAAAATCTCGTCGAGTCGGTGCTGCGCAGCTTCTGCATCGAGAGGAAAAAGATAATCATCGCAATTATTGTATATTGTATCGCCAACACCTCCCATCTGTTGCTCACGCGAGTCGCGAGCGAAAAGTCAATCACATAGTTCGTATATACTAAATAATACGAATGTAGTTGGTATCGTCCCTGCTAAAAAATCCGTGACGTTAAATCGGGCCCTGATCAGGCCCTGATCGGGGCCACGTTGGCCTAGTCAGGGCCTGACCAGGGCCCGACTTAAGTTGAATTTAATATGCTACAGATTTTCTACGAGGCATCGTCGTCGCTGAGACGTCGCAACTTCCATAATCGCGTCTCCCGCGAATTTCCCTCCGCGTGCGGCTCCGAGCCGTCGTCGTCGCCGCACTCGCCGCCGCCGCCGAGCAGAAACGCCATTTTGCCGGAGCAGCTTCACGCGGCCGTTCCCGCGATCGCGTAATTCGTCTCCCGCATTTCCGCGGTTTCGCTTCCTTTGCCCACGCATCACCTTCCATTCCCTATACAGTTTCACACATTTCGGGCAAAAATCTAAATTTCGGTGCAACTTCTACACACTCGTTTTTCGCGCTTTTCGTTCGTCGCGTTTCCAGCATTTTCGTCTCCACGTTTTGATCCAGCATTTTCTGGCCGTTTGATCAAGAATCAAACCGCGCATTTTCTCGCGGTTTGATACTGGCGACCTTCGACCTGGAACGTCAAACAAGACGCGCGACTGATACGCTCGTCGAAATTCGTGGAATCCTGCTTATCAGTCGAAAATCGTTTCTCGCGCAAACATCCCCGTCATGCCAAAGTCCAACTCCGCACTGTTTCCTTCGTGGATGCTTCGAGAAACAGGAGTGCAACGACTGAGCCGCGTGCGAACGGAAAGAAACGGAAAAAACCGAAGCTACGCGCGACGTTCGCGAATCTTCGAAACAAGAGCGCAACGGCTGAGCCGCGTCCGAACGAAAGAATGAGAAAAAAACCCGAAGATACGCGCAATTCGCTACGAAAGCCACTCTGAAAATCAAGCGTGTTGCGAGTCTCCTGTTTCTCCTATCTTTTACATCGTTCCAAGTTTTTACGCACTCTAAAAACGCGTCGGCATTTAGACCATTTAAACGACATTCCTAAGCCACACGCTCAAAGCATGTAAAAACTCGTCTCAATGCAAAAGACAGGAGAAACAAAGGCGCTCGCAACACGCTCAATTTCGCGGTGATAGGAGAGTCGCGTAAGGAGGCATCGACACGCGACTCGCCCGCCACAGCCACAGCCGCAGCTTCGCGTCCACGGCGGCATCGACGGGATGCGTCGACGGAGAAAGAAAAGCGCGCAGTCAACAGTGGCAGCGGCGGCGGCACGGCGGCGGCGGCGGCATCGGAGATTCTCCGCGGCAATCGCGCCCGACGACGAGACGCGCGGAAAGCGAGAGGAAACGTCGCTCGTAGTCTCCGCCTCTCGCCGCACCCGAGGGGAGACTCTGTGGGCCGAGCCTCCTCCCCATTGGCTCGCGGCTCCCGCGGAGGTCAGATGCTCGGGGGAAGCGCGGCCTTCCCCACCAATCACGCTCCTCACAGCCGCTTTTTATCCTCGTAATAACCCCGAGGGGTGAAAGAACGGGCTCCCCGCTCTCATTCACGTCGCTACCCCCCCTCCCCCCTCCTCGTTCCCCTCGCTCGTTCGCTCGTCGATGCGCCGAGGACACTCTTGTTTCGGGATTGCTCCGTGTTGCACGCGTTTTTCGTACTCTCAAAACGACTCGTTACACATTACACACATTAGACACATCAGTGTCAGCATCGAGAGCGCGAATATACAGAAGCAAAAAATACACACGCGGGGCGAGCTTTGGTATTTTTTGAATTAGAAACGAGAGTAACAGTGGCACTGGTATCGGTTGTACATCGTCGTGGAGTATACACCACGGTACTCCGCTCGTTTTTTAATATTTTTTTCATTTTTTTTTTTCGTCGTCTTTCTTCTTTATTTTCCGATATACTTCCAACGCTTGCGCGCGCGTGTTAGTGAGTGTGGAGGGGGGGATCTGTGAGAGAGTCGGAGCCGCAGTGCAGTGTTTATCGTAGTCCCTTGAGCGCTCGCGCGCGCTGCCCGTGTGTGTGTGTGTGTGTGTGTGTGTGCGTGTTTGTACCGTGGCTGGTGCGACGACGACGGGCAGAGAGCGCGTGTGACGGAACGTCGTGGTCCTCTCTCACACGCAGAGAGGCGAGCGGCGCTCGCCTCTCGGCCCTGTTGCCGGATCCTCCTCTCGGTGCAATCGTGCCATTGCCACAGTGCCTGCCTGGCCTGGCCTGCGCGCCGCGACCGTGCTTCTCTCGGGTGCGCGCGCACACAACGAGTCTCTCGGCCTGTACGTGTCTCCCCGTCGCGTACGCATTATATACACACAGGACAGTGTGCAACGAGAGAGAGTGAGAGACAGCGAGACGGGGGAGAGAGTCTCGCTCTTGACGAAACGATCCTATCGATCCCGAGAGTCGACGTTGCATACCGAAAGAATCTGCGAGCCCCGCGAGAGAGCGAGAGAGAGAATGGAGAATCGTGCGCTGGGTGACGAGAGGTAGAGGAGAGCTTCGCCCGAGTTTTGCGCGCTCCTCGGCCGCGACGGATAGGCGAACGCTTGTCGCGCGGGGACAACGGGAACACCGACGAGAGCCGGTGCGGTAACCAACACATTCCCCGGCAGCCAATCGCGCGCGAGCCCAAAGTTACACTCGTGTCGGTGTGACTTCCACGAGAGCTCGCGGCGCTGCTCCGTGTGCGAGAGAGAGAGAGAGAGACCCGAAGAAGCCGAGGACGACGTCGGACGACGAGAAACGTCGAGTATGTAGTGGTGGTGGTGGTGGTGGATCGTCGTTGTGACATTTGGTACATCGGAGCATCGAGGCGAGGACTCGGCAACGTCGCCTTTTCGTAGTTCACTCACCACGCTCGCGGCTTCTGTGTACATACACATCGTATACACACCGACACGCGGGCGACGGACGCTGTCGGCGCTGAGTTCGCCGCTGGTGTTGCCGCTGCTGCTCGTGGGGTGGCCGGCACACTCGGGCCGTCTCGCTCGCTCGCTGGAGCCGCGCGACACGAGGAAACGCGTCGCTCTCGCTCTCGGGCTCTACCTCCATTGGGCCTCCTCTCTCTCCCCCTGCCGACCGGGGGAGCCACGCTCGCCTCGTGTCTCAACGCGAGAGCGCCCCCCCCCTCTCTCTGTCCCCCCGCCGCGCGCAACGCTCATGGTGTACCAAACCGCCAGGTCGCGCGAGTGACGGAGATAAACGTACCTCTCTCTCTGTCTCTGTCTCTCTTTGGGCGCTGCGTGTACGTTGCGACGTCGCTGCTGTGCGACTGAGCCAAACGTCACTCGCTGTATGTGCTTCTCTCTCTCTCTCGCTACCGAAGCGGCGACGGCTGTGTTCTTTACCCCCCCTCCCGCCCCGCTCCCCCCACCACTCCGCCCACCGTATCGCTGCGTCTCCGTCGCGTGCGCGCGCGTCCCCTCGACTCGCTGCTGCGAGAGAGAGCAGCCGCCGCTGTGTGGCGGGCTCTCTACACGCTCACTCGGCGCCCCACAAGCTTGGAACGGGTCGCGGGCGAGTCCACCGAGCGCTGCACGCAGAGGGGAGTTCGGCAGAACTCGGCTCTAGTCCGTCGCGATCCGGAGAATGTGCTAGACGCCACCACGGGAGGATCCTTCCGCCAGTCGCGATACACACTCCGTGTTACCCTCGATTCTCGCGCGACGACGACGACGACGTCGCACGCTCGCCGAAATAAAACACCCAGTGTGTGTGTGCTCTCGCGAAGGCGACGACGATTGATCGCCGCGCACAATTCGGAGAGACGAGAGAGAGAGAGAAAGAGAGAGAGCGACGCGCGCTCGTCTCGGCGGGCCTGAGTGCACCGCGAGAGCTTCAACCGATCACCGATCGGCGGTGTATACTGCACGAACGCCGGCCATGTTTGGTGTTTACGAGGCGAGGGGGAATCTTTGCTGCTGCCGCCGCCGTCGCTGCTGCTGCCGCTGCTGCTGCTGACGTCACAAGCCAGCGCGCCGAACTCGACCGAATCCAGAGGAGAAACGAGAGAGAGAGAGAGAGAGCGAGTGAGACGGAGAGAGTGGGAGAAAGGAGGGACGTACGTATCGCGGTGGAGAGGGAGACGATAGAAAATACGGATTACAGCGCGGCAGCACCAGCCGGATCGAGAAAACAGTCTCTCCCCCGGTTTCGTACTCGTGATATCGAGGAGATATATATATATTATATATATATAAACCACGTTTGTGTATATATAAACGTGGCCGTATGGTGCAAAACCAGAGCCAACCGCAGACAGAAGAGGAACATATATATATATATATATATACACGTGTGTATATAACGCCTGTATGTATGTTTAATAAAGAGACCACTCGTCGTCGCGACGGACCTTGGTGAAGTTATAGAAGGCCCACGCGAGCGTGCGCGCGCCGAATCCACGCATCGCGCACCGAGAGGCGCCCCGTGTGCGGTTTGATTATCCTCGGAAGTCCCGATGGGACGTGCGTGCGTCCACCGCGGTCCCTCCTCGCCGGTGACACTACTAGCCATCTGGAAAACACCGCGTTTCCCGACTGAAAATAGCGGCCTCGGCAACGAGCACCGCTCCGTCTAGTGCGCGTCTCACGATCCTCACCACCACCTCCCCCCTCGAGCCCGCGAATTATCGGCACACGGGGGGTGGCGAGATCAACCGGTCGCTCGTCAACGTGAAAACAACGATGATCGTGAGCGTTGGAGGGAGAAACACGCAGCCGGAAATTCGGCACAGCTGAGGGAAGCTTCGATCATCGACGACAGGGACGACAACAATAACAACAATAATAATAATAATAAAAGCAGTAATTTTTTAGTGTCACTCGGCTGCTGCAGCCGATCAACCGATTGGCACGTGGACGGCGTGAATCTTGTTCTTTGTACTTGGATTCAAGAAGGTTCGAAGGATTTTCACGGGGTGTCTTCGGTTAGTGTGTGAGTGCGATTTGAAAAAGGAACGAGGGTGTGTCTGTCGGCGAGAATTCACGGTGCACCGGCGGTTAACGGTACGGAGACTCTCTCCGCGCGTCAGTCGAGCCGAGTCCCCGAGTGCGTATCGACCGCGCGCGCGCCGAACGCGGGGCCGTATTACGCGAGTTTCCCCGCACGGCGAATGTCGGGCTGCTGCCGCCGCCGCTCGTTTTCCTCGGGCACGTGGATTCCGCGGGATCGACCGTACGAGAAGGTTGGCCCATCGTTTCGCCGATCACTTTCATGTTCATCATCGTCGGTGTCGATGCGACAGTCTTATCATCCACCTGTTGGATACTGAAATTCGCGAGTTTCGGGCTGCGTGCTCTGCATGCCCACGAGACTCGGTTGCCACGGTCAAGGCAGCGAGGTACAAGGATATAAACAATGGATCTCGGGGACAGGGTCTACGCCGCCGAGCGGATCACCAAAAAACGCGACAAAAGGGTGAGGATTTTTTTTCACACGTTTTTTAAATTTTTGTAATTTTTTTTTCTCTTGTGTTATGAGATTTAATTGTTTTTGTCGCTTTTTCAGGGGAAAGTCGAGTATTTCGTCAAGTGGAAGGGGTGGAGTAAGAAGTGAGTATTCGACAACGTATGCGGATGTAAATAACTCAATTTCCCTTTTTTTCGTAATTTTTTTTTTTTTTTTTCGAGTAGGAATCGCTTTTATCGATAATCGAAATATCCACGTTTATCGTGATAATTGTGAAGAGATCGGAGGAAATATTTCGCTGCAATGAATAATATTTTCTTACTGTCATAACTCACAAAAAAAAGAAATAAGTTGTTTGATATTTGAATTGAAAAAAAGCGATTATTTTGCTCGCACTCCGACAAACTTGGCAGCGTTAACGCGTCGGAGAAGAAAACGAGCGGTTGTGCACTCCATAGGGGAGAAAAACAATGATCCCTGGAGTAAGACCCGAAAATGGGTAATTTTCGTAGTTTGTCGGTAAAATAGAGCTCACATGTATCGACAAACTGGAGTGTCACTCGTCGGGAATATATTTGCGCGTTCGTATAATGTTGAAGTTTGCATCGTTGGGATGCAACGAAACTAACAAAAAAAGCATTAATTCTACTTAACCCAAACGATGAAATTAGGTGTTAAAAATAATCATAGTAATTAGTATCTATGATGACCTTTTATACCTAATTTCATCATTTCACATTTCAACATCATATGTAATTATAAATTTCTGCGATTGGCGTCCTCAAGAAACAAAAAAAAATAGGTTAGAATTATTTTAGGTATTAATGTAGTTTTACAGTAGGTAAAATAAATAAATAAATAAATAATAATACTAAATTTGTGTGCTCAACAGATACAACACATGGGAGCCCGAGGAGAACATATTGGACGTGAGGCTCATCGAGCTTTACGAGGAGAGTCAGAAAGGTAGCGACGTCGCGACACGGAGACCAAGGAGAAGAGACACTAGATACAATGTAAGAAAGGTGTATACGCGTTTCTCGCGCTCCATAAGCTTGCGACTCGGCGGACTAACTTGAGAATCGTCTGTGTGTCTTTATTGTGGAATTGCAGGAACAAGTATTGGCTAATTTAGTAGTGGAGGAGGAGCCGGGCGGCGACGAGAGGGTCGGCGAGGACAGTCAGGACGAGTCGACGACGGGAAGCGGCACCGTGGCGACCGCGGTGGCGGCGGCGGCAGCCGCGGCTGCAGCTGCGGCGGCGGCTGCGGCGCCGCGACTGAATCCCGCGACGCCCGACGAGGACACGGTCGCGAGTTCGTTGGACGGTCACGAGTCGCCGACGCCTCCCGATCTCTCGGCCTCGGCCTTCAGCATCGACTCCGAGAGCTCCAACAGCAGCGTCGACATTCCGCTGCTACCGAGACGAGAACCCGCCGGCACCAAACGAAAAGCCGAGGTACTCAGCAAGGAGTCCGGGAAAATTGGCGTGACAATAACCACGAGCAGCCCCAGCAGCGCCAGTGGAAGTCCGCCGCCCAACAAACTGCCGCGACTGTTGCCCATCAACAAAACCGGCAATTCCGCCGCTAACGTCTCTCCGCCCTACTCCAACGTAAGATATCAATAGCTTCAATAGCTTATTATTATTATTATTATTATTATTTACTAAAGAGTGTTTACTTCCTTTACTCAAACATCACAAATCATTTTCTTCTTTTTTTCTTCCCCCCATTTTAAACCCTTGATTAATGGTATTTACCGTAATTCGACGGCTGCGGCGGCCCACTCGGATTTCTTTCAGAAGGTCAACGGCAGAAGGCCCTCGTCATCCTCGAGCGTGAAATCAACGCCGGACGAGCCGCTTCCAGCCGTCCCGACGACGCCGGCGCCGGCTCTGCAGGACAAGCGACGTCCGGAGGCGGACGTGCCTCGCGGTCCGGTTCCCTCGTTACCGCGGGTGCCTCCGGCCTCCTCGGGGGCTCCGCTGTCGCCGATAACCACCCCCGCCGCGCCCGGCGCGGCTTCGCCTCTCGACGCTCTCGCATCCCACGAATCGTCGACAACCGCGACCGCCAAGAAGCGCCCGTTGGATCACAAAATCACGAAAACATCCAACGGCTCCGTCGTTCACGGCGCGTCGACGACAACGACGTCAACGACGACGACGTCAACGACGACGACGACGACGACGCCGTCGTTGCCGGGCGATCCGAGCAACGGAACGAAATCCCCGAGCCCGAGCGATTCCTACACGAACAACAACAGGTTACACGCGATCGCGAACGGTCATCATCACGCGGCTTCGCTCGCGAGCGAAAACACGCCGAGCGCGGCGAGCAGCAAAAACAGCGGCAGCGGCAGTTTACCGAAGCAACATCGATGTAACAACAGTCACAGCAGCAGCAGCAGCGCCAGCAGCGCGAGCAGCGCCAGCAACGCGAGCGGCGGCGGAAATAATAACAACAACAACAAGGGCGACGACGATGGTAACGCTCATCCGCATCATCATCATCATCACCATAATCATCAGCAGCAACAGCAGCAGCAGCATGAACCGCATCTGCATCATCACCATCATCATCATCATCATCATCATCGTCTTGATGGGGATAACAGGAGCGACGAGCAGGACTCCGGCGACGGTATCGTCGGGAAGAAGATCGAGTTGACCAGAGCGGAGATATCGTACGTACCTATCAGCAGCCCCGGCACCGACTACTGGCTCGCCCGGAATCCCGTCGCCGATCAGGTCTTCATCACCGACGTCACCGTTAATCTCAAGACAGTTACCATCAGGGAGTGTAAGACTGAAAAGGGATTCTTCCGGGAGAGGGATCCTAAGAGCGATATTTGCTAGGGATGAGAGGGAACGGGGGGGGAAATGATTGTTGATGTTTGGGGAGTTGGGGTGCGACGAGATTCCGGAGAAAATGGTGATTGTTGGGGTGTGCGAAAATATCGAATATTCGGGTTCGGAGCGAAGCGCATTATTCGACTTGAAATATTCGAAAAAAATGTCGGATATTCGAAAAAATATCGATTTCTCAAAAAAATATCGAATACTCGACAAAATATCGAATATTCGAAAAAGTATCGAATTTATTAATTAATTGGGACATGCAAAGAAAATCAACATTTAGAGACAATACTAATGATTAGAGACAATGTCAGGTTTCTGTACATGAAAACCAAGTACTCGACGTTTTCGGGAGATTTCTTCGAGCAGTCGATAATTTTCCGAATATTCGATAATTTTTCGAATATTATACAATTATTTTTTTTTCTGAATTTCGTTGCATTCTAACGATACAAACGTCAACACGGTGAAAAGAAAAGATTAAAAAAGAGAGAGAGAGAGAAGTCACGAACTCACGAGAAACAGACTCGACTCACCGTCGGCACACCGCGTTACTATTATTATTGATTTTTCAAATATTATTTGTAATTCTATTATTGTAAATATACATATAAATTATTTTCCCCGTCGAGGTCGACGTTTGATTATCAAATCGAGAGGCTAGTGCAGAGTCACAGTGTGTAGTGGAAAAAAATGGCTAATCCGAGGACAGAACATTCGATCGATGTGGCTGCTTCATGTTTTTTTTTTTCTTTGTCTTTCGACGGAATTCGCGACGAGTGTACATTACGCGATAGCCGCGAGAAATTCAACTGCGATCGCCACGGAGATCTGTCTTTTGTTGTCTTTTTTTTTATTTTTCAAGAGTTAGTCTTTGTGAAACGAGAAATTTGTAATATAGTAGCCGATTATATTAGGTGGATTGTTATGTATGTTAAATCGTATGTACAACCGTCGACAAACGTTTCGAGACCTTCCTCGCAGCGTCAGAGTTGCCCGCCCGCCGTTTATACACACACTTCGCCGCGAAATTCCCGTCGTCTCGGCCAAGTCGAATTTTCTTCTCATCGCGAACTTATTTTACTTGTCGATGAAAATTTACAACGGAATTGGCGATCGTTCACTTTTTATCTCCAAAATGAATTCGTGATTTTCGTCTATCTCGGAACATGTCCTACGAATTAAACACAGTAACCTAGATATTCGATAGTTTTAATCGTTTAACAATCACAAACGATTGACATTAACAAATATCTACAACATCAATCTTTGTACAAAAATTCAGATCGTTTACGAACTGCGACAAAAAAAGAATCAAAAAAGTCTCTCCGTTAGTTGAGTGATAAAAACGCGACGGAAACTATTTTCTTGGCACCGTTTCGACAATTGCGGATGGCTTCGAGTTCCTCAATAACGCTGAGAAGTCGAGGTGTTGTGTGTGTGTAATCGAGCCCAAACTGTTCTCACCAGTGCAGAACCAATGAACCCGTGATATAGCGTAATTAGAAGAAGAAGAGGACGACGAAGATAAAAGAAGAACAACAGGAAAATGATTTTTAAAAAAAGTGAACAAATTATAAACAGACTAGTGCATACGTAATAAATATTAGTGGCGCTTATTTATTGTCAAGAAATCAAATGATTTTCTAGATTTTCACATGATATAAGGCTAGAGATTTAAGAAGCTACTATAGGGTCAGAGTAGCGAGGCCCGCGAGAGGGAGAGAAAAACACACGAGAGAGAGAAGCGCGCATATAAATATCTCAAACGGGCTACCCACAGAGGGGCGAAATATACACACACGACACACACTACCGGCTCTCGGAAGGGCATTCCTTGAAACAAACAACAACAACAAAAACACGAATATTTCTAATGTATAATTGTACATTTTTTCGAATGGGTTCGGAGAAGACGTAAGTTTGTAAAAAGTGTAAATAGATTATTGGAATTTAGGGGCACCGGTAGTAGAGCATTTTCATTTTCTTTTTTTTTCTCTTTCCATTATTTTCACTCTTACTCTCTGTGTGTGGATGTGTGTGTGTGTGTGTGTGCGTGTGTGTGTGTGTACTACACGGGCACATAGCAGGGATCTGTCGGAGGTAAACACTGTTTAAGATTAGGCTGTGGCTAGCCGTCCGGATACCAGACGAAAACGTCTACCTTATTCGTCCGGAAAGCGGCCAAATTATCGCTAATACGGGTTTACATCCAGCTAAACTGCTAAATCCATTGCAGATGTATTCTGGATTAATAATATATGATTATTCATCCGTCAGAACTTGAAAATTAATTAAAAACTTAATGAAAAAAAAAAAAAAATGTCTGGACGAATAATATACGGTTATTCGTTCACATAGATTTCGCCGTTTAAAAACCATTTTAAGTGAACATTTTTGCCTTAGTAAGGAATTTTAATGGGTTTCTCTTTTTAAAGCATTATATGTATACATATAATACTAAAGCGGAAATTTCGTGACGCGACGTTTTTCGACTTTACGGACGAATAATATAACACAATTCGTGCGATATCCGGACGTCTGGACACTCCGTTAAGATTATGCGCGTGCGCTGGGCTTTGAGTTTCTTTTCTTTTAATCTTTTAGATTCGCAACTTTTAGATAGTAAACAAAGAGGGGGAAACAGATGTAAGTAGATTGTACCATGTGAGAAAAAAAGGCCCTCTCGCTGTTTTAATTGGTTTTTCGTTGTGCATTTCGCGATGAAGGCGGAGACGAGATCGAACGCGCGCGTCCGCGGGAACGATTATTACTATAGTGGAAAAGATGAAGCAGTGGCTGGCTGATCCACCTATTATTCACCTGCTATTATACTATAAACTACTGTAGCCCGATATGTGAACCCCGGTAGTAGAACATACATACACCAAATCCGAGCGTAATTTTAGTTCTGTCTGGTACAGATTTAATCCTTATATTTGAATAAAAGCATTACTTGAATCTCTGAGCTAATCGCTACTTTTTTTTCTCTGTGTCTTTCCTTTGAAAAATTGGGATCCACCCAAAAATGACAAAAACACCGAATTAAACCACTAAATAAAAATGAAAACTGTTTTTTTTTTCTTGCGATCATTTGTAGTTCGCGGTCCGTAAATTATCGAAAAGTCTACTCAACTTTTATAGTAAAACGTCACTTTTCCGGCTTTTAACGCCAAAATCTTTTGCCGCCTCTGCACCGGCGTTCTATAAAAGATAAAAAAATTCAAATTCTCCCGCCAATTGAGTAGCCGAATAGAGCGAAACCGAACCGTCGTCCTTGTACAATTCTGCATTTTGAGCTTTGGGCGGTTGTATCTCGCGTTCCTATTCGTCTCGAACGCCTTAGGGGCATGTGAAATACCGACTGCGGTAATAAAAACTGTAATGAACGTTTTTTTTTACGCATATTTGCATTAACAGCTAAAAGAAGAAATTCATTCCCTGCACTGGTGAAATCCGCAGGGAATGAATTTCTTCTTTTAGCTGTAAACGCAAATATCCGTCAAAAATGTTAATTGCAGTTTTTGATACCGACTGAGCTCGACGTGAGTGCCAGAGAGATAGAAAATAATTTTCGGACCAACAATACACGGAAACTAGACACATGCCAGGAAAAATCAAAGTTTTACATCAACCAGAATCGAAAGAGGAACGTTGTAAAACTTTTCCTTTTTCCGGAAACGTTAAGCATCGTCGGAATAATTGTTTACAGTTTTTATTACCGACTGAGTATGTTTCACATTCCCTTAAATCCCACCCTTTCTCCGCCGGCTGTCCGCGTCTTCCACTCATCTACCTCACGCAACCCATTGTCGCGTTTCGCGTCTCCCTCCTACAGTAGCATTCACCCTAACGCGTTTGCACAGTGGAGACGAAGCTGGCGAAAACGCGCGGGTCGCCCACTGTACCGCACGGCGCAGCGTCTCGCGACCCATTGTCGTCCCGTCTCCCTCCAACCCCGGCCGCTCTCACTCTCTCTCTCTCCCTCTCTCACCCCAATCCCCATTCCACCCATGTATTTCCCTTTCTCCGCGTACCGCACGTAGCAGCTACCTACCTCACAGCCGCCGTGCACACACAGCTCGCCACAGCTCGAGACACGGTGCGGATTCTCCGTGAGTAGAGAGAAGACGGCTTGTAATCGTGGTGGTTGCCCGTCGTCGTCGTCTGCGTCGTCGTCGTCGTCGTCGTCGTCGTCGTCGCCGTCGCCGCCGTCGTCGCCGCCGCCGCCGTCGTCGTCGTCGTGGTCGTTGCCGTCGTCGTCGTCGTCGTCGTCGTCGCCGTCGCCGTCGTCGCCGTCGGTTCGTCGTGTGGCTCGGATTCCCCGGCGAAGACGCGCCCCCGGTTTGCCAGCCAAACTTCAGTCACACCGCGGCGATCTCGAACGAATACACAGGAAGCGGCAACGCGCGCTTCTCTCTCTCCTCGTTGTAGCCGCGCGCAAGGACTAAAACAGGGTACACGGCGAATCGCTCGTCGGCTCGCTCGTCGTCCTTTTGCCGAGCGCGACTCTCGTCCGAAGCTCCGCCGGAGAGTAGAGACGGAAAAAAACAGCGGAGGGAACGGAAAATCCGCGACGTGCCCCCGGACGTTCACACAGATCCGCAAAGACGGCGTGCGAAAACGATTTACGAGGTATACAACAACACGAAAAAAGAAAAAACGACGATTATTCGAACGCATCGTGCGTCCACTTTTTTTTTCCTTCGTTTGTTTCGATGATTTTTCTGTTGCGTCTTTTTCGGCGCTCGGCGATCGAAGCCGGATTATTCGGGATTTACGAAAGGGCGAGATAATCGCGGGTTCGGGTTTTCTCTCTGATGCTTCTTTTTGGATTGTTATTTTTTGAGAGTTTTTTGGGTGACGAGATACGGCGACCCGAGACTAACCTTCTTTGTTGGTGCGATGCTACCGCGATTTTCGAGTATCTTGTTTGTTTCTAGCGTCGATTATTGAGCGAGATTTTTGATTTTGGTTTTTCCGACGCGAGGCGACGAATTTTTTGTGAAAAGTTTCGGCACTCGTTTAGTCATGTTTGGTTTGTGGGGCGAGGGGTTCGATGGCTTCATTTCCAATGCGCTTACGATTACTTTTTTTTCTATCGATTTGTTACGATTTGTCTTGTCGAACATGTGCGGGTTGTCCGTTTGATGATTTGCGTATTTGGACTTTTTTTTTGAGATTCTTTTAGATGTAGCGAAGCTCAAGCGGAACGACGGATATGGTGTATGAAATTTCTCTTCGCTTTCCTGTGTTTTTGTTAGCAACAACTTTTGCTAGTCGGGCATATCTTACACTACGAGTGATATCACGCCGACAGATTGGTCTTGAACTTTCAGTAATTGCTGATCGATATGCATTTGCGTCCCAAAACAACAGCTATTTATCCACTTTTGTCTTATTTCCTACCGTTCCGATATTGATTAACAAGAGTGGAAAGATCGTGTTTCTAGATTTTCTGCAAGATTCTGAAAGAACTCAACGCCACTGGCTGCTGATAATTTTTTTTTTTAGTCATCGATCTTTTTAATTTGTTGTTACAATAATAAATGGAAGAATATCAGTTTTTTGAGACAAAGATTATTTGAATTTATTAAGTTTTGGATTTGCATGACTCTCTTATTACTCCAGAGAAAAGATTAAAAAATCCAAAGACAATATTTTTGACCATATATCGTGAATCGTGTGAACGTAGCGCGAATCGCGCGTTTCTTTTGTTTCCGCGAACGTGACCAAAAAAATTCGTCCAAATTTCGCCTCGAAAATCTTTGGAATTATTCTCGAAATTTCACGACATAATAATAATGCCGCTTGTGTGGAAATTGCGTCGCAAGAGCGGAGCTTCGAAGTTATCGAGGACTTCCGGCTAGCGATTTCGGTGATTTAACGTTACTCGGGGCTTAAGTTGATTTGTCGTTTCGTCGTAATTCTAGAATCATGTCATCGGGAGCAGGTTCCAGCGGTACGGGAAGAGGAAGAGGCTCGTCCCTCGCGGACAACAAACCGGACAACAAGGAAGCCAAGCCAAATCCAAAGATGTCCAAGGCGTTGGGCACGTCCGCTAAAAGGTGACATATCTACCCTGCTTAATAATTCCCATTGACACTGATAAAAACTGATCAAATGCGAAACAAAATTCCGATTGAAAAATAATCGGTTCAAACAGGTTTCAATCGGATTTTTGTCCGTTTTATTGGTTCTAATAATTTTTTTATTTTTTATTTCTATTTTCTATTTAATACATTTTTTCTATTTTCTCCCAGGATACAAAAGGAATTGGCCGAGATTACTTTAGATCCCCCACCGAACTGCAGGTGAGGCTGCTTCATTTTAATCCCTGTTTTATCGTTTGAAAACAAAGTTGATTGAGAATGTAAGAAAAAAGTAAAGAGCTAAAAGTAATTGAATATCATTTTACGATCTAGCGCGGGCCCAAAAGGGGACAATCTCTACGAATGGGTCTCGACAATTTTGGGACCCCCGGGCTCGGTTTACGAGGGCGGTGTCTTCTTCCTGGACATTCATTTCTCACCCGAGTATCCTTTCAAACCTCCAAAGGTGAACGATTACCATACGATAAAATTCTGTTCCGCAAAGACTTGTACGAATTTGTGGATTTTATAACGAAAAATTTACGTGAATTACAGGTAACATTCCGAACACGTATTTACCACTGCAACATAAATAGCCAAGGTGTGATATGTCTAGACATACTTAAGGACAACTGGTCACCGGCGTTAACGATCTCAAAGGTCTTGTTGTCGATCTGCTCCCTACTTACAGATTGCAATCCAGGTGAGTGACAATCAACTTCTGACTCTTCGAGATACCGTGGAATAAGTCCCAAGTCCACAATTCAGGTTGCCAGTAAATTGTTTTCGGATTTCTTGAGAAACGCCTGACAAAAGTTTTTTCAAAATCTCAGCATTAAAAATACAGTTTTTCACAAAAGTAGTTGAGAAAACTTTACTTCACTTACTTTACTCAATTTTTCACATAGATTCTTTCCGCAGCCACAATTTAAGCCAATTTTCTACTATATTTATGATTATTCGTTTATTTTCGATAATACGAAATTTACTTATTTGTTTATGAATTTTTTTGCAGCCGATCCACTGGTGGGCAGTATAGCAACGCAATATCTGCAAAATCGTGAGGAGCACGATCGTATAGCGCGACTGTGGACGAAGCGCTATGCCACATGAGCGATCGTCAATATATAAGTATATATACACACATATATATACATATATTACCCATATATATGTATATATATATATCCTTTAAATAATAATTTCTCGTAATACTGAAAACAACAGAAGAAGAAGAAGAAGAAGAGGAAACAGAAAAAAACAGAAAAACCCACAAAAAATGGACTCCTCTGCTGAGAGTCTCATGCCAATACTGTCGTCGAACGCTGTTAGAGCTGTTCTCGCGAGAGATCGCGAAAAAAAACAAAACTAAAAAGAAATACAACGGTAATAAGCACTGATTCATTTTTTCCTTATTTTTTTCGGCAACACTTTTCGTTCCGATGATCTTCCGAAGACGACTAACGCGAGGACAGTTCGATCGTTATTTTGTGATGCGTTTTTCCGTCGAGGACTCGCTCAACGCTTTTTCATTCACGAGTCTTGGTTTACCGATGTGCGTGGGATTTGTGCCTAAGTCGGGAAAACATGGATGCAAACGAATTTTGCAGATAATTTATTATTTTTCTCTCTTCTTAGCCGAGGAGCGCGAGGTGTTCCGGTTTTTTTTACCTTGATAATGGAAACGACTAAAACTAATTGAGAATCATTGAGGATGCGAAATACGCGCATAGAACGCGCGGAAACGTGAAAATACAAGAAAATAATTTTAGAAAAAAAAACACAACTGAAGTCTTCTTCTCTTTATCGTAAAAAAAAAATATATTCACATTAAAAATCCCATGCGCGTGATTATTCGTTTCGGTTTTCTGGTTGTGCAAAATATCGTAAATTCGAGCACCGTACGAACTGTAGGAATTTGTTTTTTACGCGATGTTTTTCTTGTTTTTCATTTTTTCAACATTTTCGACACCGACCATTTTTTTATTCGGCTCCGGGGGTTTTTGTTCCACACGATCGGAAATCCGTTCATCAGATGAGATACGTAATTTTTTTTTTCACCGATGAACACAAGAAATGTTTTTTTTTTGTGAGGCAGCTCGTTGGCCGATTTTTCTTTTTAAGGCGCGACTGATAACGAAAGAAAAGAAAAAAAAATCACTGATTACGATGAACAAGACAAAAAAGAATTTGACAACAAAAATTACTTAAAAATTATAAGCTAGGCGCTTAGTGGTTAAGGGAATGCGAATTTGATGAGCAGCGGATAAAAAAAGGGTTGGAGGGGGGAAAATAGTGCGCCGCGCTGCGAGGGAAAAACCCGAACTCGATGATATACTTGAGCAAAAAAGAAAAAAAAAACGAGACGAAACTGATGTTGAGATAATAGAAGCAAAATACTTTCTCGTCCTCCAAATATTTTTGTAATAACTCTTTGAATTACAAATTTACGCTCCCCGGGAACTGAACTAAACTCTCTCTCTGTCTCGCGAGTCAAAAAACAGCGCGCGAACTCGGCAACGCAGTCTCCGCACTGAAGCGCGATCGTCTTCTCATTCTGACAATTTTACTTGTAATATCCGCGAACGAAAGAAAAATGGAAAAACTATTCCTGCGAAATAATAACGAAATACAACCTAATATGCGCTTCATCTCCATTAGTAATATAGATGATAAATACACTACTGTTCCTGCTGGAGTTTCCTCGACGACTCGAGGACAACCGTACGAATGAAATGATGAGAAAAAAAAAGAAATGAAAAGAAAAACAAAACAACAAGAAAAATCGCTTGATTCATTTTAACTGTAAATAAACATATAATTTACGTTTTTTCCTGTATATTTCAAGATAGACGCCGCGACAGTTGATCTATCGTCGACATTGCCGTTAGATCGCTCGGTTTGAGTCGCTAATGCGTTTCACACTAATTCAATCGCAGCAAAGTTTATCGCATCACCGAACCGAAGCAAAGGGCGATTTGTATCTTCTATAGATTTCGGTGACTTTTTTCATAAAATAATCCGCAATTTATTATCAACTCCAATTATCGCAATGGCTCATTTTGTTTCTCGTAGAATTTTGTCTATCGACTCACCGGATCGATTAACGTTTTTGCTAATTCGTCATTACGATCGGTTTCCGGTTCACTCTGTACACATCCTGTCATACAAATCGCTCTTTTACGCAGTCATTTGATGCATTGAATTTTCCACAAACGATAGGGAATGTTTACCGATCGTTTGAAGCTCGTGTGAAGCGTCGTAGCTGCCTCAATACCGAGCTCTGCTCTGTTTCATTTTTCGTACAATATACACATCTACATTCATTATACCGTAGCATCGTAAATAACAAACAAAAAGAAAATGAGAAAACAAAAAAAAGAAGAAATAATTGTAAGAATAATGTATGCTTGGGTTTGTATCGAAGTGTATGCGTGTCAAAGTCGAGGCAGGATCAGGTAAAAGCGATTGATATCTGCCTATTTTTTTTTCTTCTTTTCTCGTGTTCGCCTAGAACACGAACGACTGGGGAAAAACTGACTGATGTTTTTCCGTTCGCGTGATCACAGAAGAATTTTGCGAGAAATATATATATTTTTTCTCTCTTCTCTCTTTGAATGGATGTAATGTCAATGATTTTTTCGACAATTGTCGTGATATTTTGTTCGTGTAACGCAGAAAAAAAAAATTGAATAAAAGTGTGTACAAGATTTTTGACGCAAAATTGTTCTGCTCTCGACGCTCCGACGTTGTTGATTGAACTGTTTTCACCTCTCCGAGCTGCGCAAGATTTGGCAATTTCTTTTCGCGCGGTAAATGAAGAAAAGTGAAGAAAAATACTGGAGGACAGTTTAGTGAAAAATGTAGCTGTGAGCGAGTCGAGTATACGTTTCGCGTTATCATCGCGAAGATTATTTACCTTGTAACGTTTGTTTTCTTCCAACGTCGCGGCAGCCGTATTGAGATTTGCATACTTCGTTTAAGCTCTCTCGACTGGCGATGTTGCAGCTCTGACGAAAGGCGGGAGTTGCATCTATCTTTCTTCTTTTATATCATTCTTTTTTTAACGTCGCTTCTTCTGCCAAACGCCAGTGACGAACGTCGCGAAAAAATTGTTCATTTCCAATCTCATTATAAATCCTGCAACTCCAAATATCCATCGTCCTCGTTTTTTATACGTGTTTTAATGATAATAATATTATTCTATAGTTACGAATCATTGTATTGATTTTTCTTTTGTATTAAGGCTCTAGGAAAGTTTGCGACACAGGGATTACTACGACGACTTCGTGAGAGAGGCCATTTTGTAAATAATTCACAAACTTCGACGCCTAGATATCTGCTTAATAAATAAAGAAAGAATGTAAAACGAGTTGGCGCTTTGAACGCCTATTTAAAAACCCATTTTTCCTGTACATTCCACAAATCGGTTTAATCGTGAATATGAAGCATGAATAAGGTGAGTATTGATACGATTTTCATTTTTATCCGATAAAATTAGTGAAATTTATGAAAAATAAATGAATAAGGTTGAGGAATGAGATGACGGAATATGAATGAATAAGGTGAGTATTGATACGATTTTTATTTTTAACCAATAAAATTTAGTGAAATTTACGAAAATTAATTTAATAAGGTTTGGGTGAAGGAAGATAAAAATGAGTAACTCGCATCGTTGTTATATTTAATTTATTTTTTGATATACCATAAAAGCTAGACAAATAGTATGTGCTATAGACGAGTCGTTGGCTCCTACTTGCAGTAGGGCAGTATAATATATAACCGAAAAAATAATTATTAATATTTTTTTTTCTCGCCTCAACGGAATAACATTCGTTAAAAGCTTTAATTTTCTTTTACCATCGTTTTTCGATTTTTTTCATTATCGACGTCTTTATACGCTCAAATACAATATTACACGTGTATAATAAATCTTTATCTCGTGTCTACGTGTCTCGTGTGTTTGTGTATTCGTGTGTAAGAAGCCAAAATAGATAAATTTTGTTTGTAAATCGACGAAAAAATGTATACTTTATATTTAAAATACCAATTGTTCTTGTCTTTTTGTTTCTTTTGTCTTTAATCTCTCTTCCACCCTCCGCGCTCGACACTTTTTTGTCTTTTTTTTTCATTCCCATTTCTTTTTCTTACTTTTTTAAAATATTTTTTTTAATACTGATTACAATAAATCTTCGCGTTTCAGTCTTTTTCTGTTGCCTGGTAATTTAACAATTACGAATAGACCAGCGTTGTATTAATTATAGACCGAATCATGATGAGAACCAAAGAGACTCATAGAAAAAAAAAAAATCGTCCACCCGACGGTTTTCGTCAATGACAAAGGAGCGAAACTTTGGACACGTGCGTTACACTGTTAACTCTAACTATAATTATCGTTATTATCGTTATTATCATTTATCAATTATCATTATTATTCCAAACGAAGCGACTTGCGTTGATTAACCGATGAAACAATGACTACCCAAACACTCCGCCGTCCACGTTCTCGAATAAACACTGCGACAGTTTCAATGATTAATAAATAAAAATATATGAGGGGCTGGAACCCTTGAATTTTTTTTCCGCGGGATCTTTTTTCCCAAGAACGTTTTTTTTTCTTCTTAAGGTAGAATGAGCGCTATAGATAAAAATCTGAAAAAATCAAGCATATAGAAAATGCTGAAATCATTATTTTGGCATAATAATAATAATTGAAAAATGTTATAAACAAATTACTGAAATAAATCATTGTTCAACAAATTACCCAGCAATTTTGTTTGTATTAAAATGGTTTGTTTATTTTTCTGAATACGTATGAATTTTTTCAAAATTTTGTGTGATGTTTGAAAAATTCCGTTTTTTTTCAAGATAAAATTAAAAATCAGACAAAATTCTGAAAAAATTCATACGTATTCAGAAAAATAAACAAATCATTTTCAGAGCAAAAAAAATTAGGTTACCCGGTAATTTGTTGAACAATTATTTATTTCAGCAATTTGTTAACAACATTTTTCAATACTTATTTTGCCAAAATAATCTTTTCATCATTTTCCATATGCTTGATTTTTTTTTCAAATTTTGATCTTATTCAGAACTGTTCGTTTACCTGTTCGACTGCGTTCATACTACCTTAATGAAACTGCTGCCTTCGATTGGCTTCGCAGTCGCAGCGTCAAACGTTACAAACGTTTACAGCAGCAGCAGCAGCAGCAGCGGCTTTACAATCGCGATACGTTTATCCAGCGGTAGAAGTTAGGTACTACGAGTGTGGCGGCAAACGCTGACATACATGTGGCACGGACCAAAAAGGATCAATATGAGAGTTCACTGACACCGGGAGCTCTATTATTGAGAGGGCTACGTCACAGAAGCTCCCACTCCGTGACAACCACCGAACGCGCGTACGACGTTCGCGCGAAAAATCAAAAACGCACGTACGCCACTCGCTCTCGCGGAACGAGTTACCATTAAATTGTCAATTTTCCTCCATCCATTGTTAATCATTTTCACGATCTTCACGGTGCGCAACGAAATAGGCTGAGATCGCTCGTGAGAAAATCTCCTTTACGTTGTTCTACCGATTATTCTAAATTCTAAAACGTGCCTCTGAAAGTGTATAATATATATAGGTATCCATGTTTATACATATATATATTATGTGTGTTCGAATTCTATAATAATGCGCTTTTAATTAGGTACACTCGACTTCGTCGATTAAACATCACTGCGGCAGAAGCAATAAGCCATTTAATAGATTTTTTTTCTTTTCGTTCTTTCTTCTTCTTTCGTTCGCTCAAAACCGTCGGTTTCTCTTTGAAGAGACTTTTTACTTTGCACACCGGCCAAACGAGTGCTAATCATCGTGATGAATCGTTATTATTAACAATCACTGAGTATTTGCTTTTTATTACATATAAATTCGGAGCTGCGTTTTAACTTCGTTGTGTTCCGGTTTGTACTTTAGGAACTCAGACTCTGGAACAGATGATGTTGCAGGATGTACAAAAAAATGTGTAAAAACGAGTTTGCATGACTTAGCAATCGTTTGGCGAGAAGAGACCGATACGTTAATACGTTTCTTCGTTTATTACTATTATTTTCTTTTTCTTCGGTCCTGCGATTCGAGAGAATTTTTAGGCAAAAATAGCTCATTGTTTCTTACGTTTGGTCGTGTATCAAAAGAGGAATGATGTTCATTCTACCCACTAAATAATCTCAAAATGTTACGCTCCGAATTCGAATTCCTCTGAGCGAATCGATTCGAGTCGATCACGTGTTTTGAAAAAGCACGTTTTTTACGCGTTAAAACACCGCTGATTACGCAGTCCGATTCGTTTCGACGAGCATCGTTTAAACTTTTTGTTTTGGCATAAATTGGCAGTTTCTTTTTCTGTCTCGTACGATCGATACATCATCATTCCTCTTTTTTTTCTTGGCTATACATTCAATATATCAAGCACATTAATGAGAAAAAATTACAACCGCGTGATACCGTTTATCCGTTTTTTTTTTGTTCTTTTGTATATAATTTTTCTCGATATCTACCGAAATGCATGATGGATTCACAATTTTATCATGAAACAATGCCTCCTAGTGGCTGATCAGTGCGCTGTGGTTTCGCTGTAAAAAAATGAGATTTCGATTTGTTGCTTTTGTCTTTCATTCCTCGTCGTTCTGGTGATTCGTATCATTGAGAATTATTATTGCAGAACACAGAAAGGACAGGATAAGACAGACGAGTCAAGAGATTCTTTTTTTTATCGCACTATACATCGTATGAATATGGGGCGTTCCACGTGATCCGCAGCGTTTTCCGAAATTCCGACCAGCTTGGCCGGAGAGCCGCGAAGATCACGTGGCATATCCCATACGTAGAGCAAATGAATAAATTCGTGCCAGAGGGTGAACGCTAATAGCCATATTTATTGAAACAAACAGTGTGCGAATTAAATAAATAATACGAATGCAGTGATACTGGCTAAACGATTCACAAACAACTGGCTCGTCGTTTACTCCGCGTTGGGCCCCATTTTTAGTCACATATTCGTCGCAGATTGGCAAACAAACAGCACAACTAAATTATATCGATACCGCTGCAAATCGAAAATAGGCAACGAGGCGAAAAAACATTAAGCAAAAAGAGTAACACCAAACAGTCTCGATTCGTTAGATTCCTGGAGACGCGAACTGAATAGAAAAGAAAAAGAAAAACTCACGCGATTGTCCAAAGTCGAGCCTTTGACTGTGGATGAACCACCGATATTTTCGTCTGTAAATTCCTAAGTCGAAAAATGTTGGTGTGTGAGGGAAAAAAACCCCGTTGAATCGCTCGAGTTATAAATTCGACACGGACGATATTTTTGCGATGCCCGTTATTGTTCATGTTTTCGTTAAATTAGCCCTGTCTCTCGTTTTAAATTCACGGTAGTAACGCTACGTAGACTTTACAATGTACGAAACAAGAATAAATCGCTTATTAATCATAATATTACTAGATAAATAGAGTCGTCTTAACTAAAAACTAATTCTGGACTTCTTGTGTTGTTCTCGTTACTTTTTCCCCCACTTTCTCCTCCTCTTCTCACTTTACGTTACCATCGATACAGATATTACAATATATGTATGTATGTATATATATATATATTTGTATATATATTTTTTATTTTTTTTTCTCGTAAGTTATATGAAAATGCAGATTTATATATCTCTATTTATTCCTTTCTTTGTTTCGTTTAAAGCTGGCACTAAAGTCGAGATCGTTGAGCACGCGTTCTCGTGCTTCTCTTTCTGCTCTTTTGCTGCTTTCTCTCTGTAACTTTTTGCTCTTTCTCGATGACTCGACTTGAAGATTCTGCGTTTGCGTTGACTTTTGCCGAACGCCCGTTGATATTAGTTACATCGACGGATAGAGATAGCACATCATGTTAACACACATCTATTTTACTTTCGATCACAGGCTCGCCCCGTCATCATCATCATCATCATCTCTCCCTCTCTCTTTCTTTCTCTCAATTTTGTATTCTGAAGCATGTAAATTCGAGTAGTTAGGACTTTATGTGACGATTCATTGCGTCGATTATTTCTTATAAAAGGAAAAAATGAGTGCTTGCGTGAGCTGCGTGTGATTCGACAGTGAGAGATGAACTGACAAACGTAAAGATACAGTCGGTTTTTATACGCGAAGCCCTGCGCCATTTGAATCGTGGAAAAATAATAACTTATTTAAATTAAAAATAGAAACGAAGGAAGAGAAACATACATCACATGCGATTTTACGAACGTATGCGGTACATCGACGGCACAGAGAATCAGCGACAAAGCTTTGTTTCTCGCTTTTGCATTGCAACTCGTTGCCGAAATTTTTGGTTGTCCGTTTAGTGCCGAGCGGCATTTTTTTCGAACTGCGTTTTCGTTAATATTGAATTTTTTCCGTTTTTTTTTTTTTCATTACTTTGGAAAAATTATTACGAAAATCGTCGAAAGTTCGATCGATATTTTGATGAAATAATCGCGCGAACAATTCTTCAGTGAACACTCTGGTAAAAAAAAGAAAATAGAAAAAAAAATACTTTTCCGACTTTGGAATTAAAAAAAATAAAAAAGTACGAAATTGTGGCTCGCACGAGCGCAAGTTTGTGTTTTCGTGTGCGTAATGTGCATTCGATACACGACACAGATTCATATAACATCAAGTTACAACAGTAATACTTAAATACGGAAGATAAGTAAAATTAGTGGTGGCGCGAAATACAGAGCTCGTGTGTATTGAAAGAAAATAAACTGAACAAGATGGTTACGAGTGTGTTCACCGCCTTCTTGACGATGAGAAAGGTGCACGTTAGGCGCGATACAATTGCCAATGAGATAATTATTCAGTGAGTGAAAGAGGAATAAACTTGTAGTTTGTGTGTGTGTGTTTTTTTTTTGTTTGTTTTCAAGCTTACACAGTCTCGTATTCGCGGCGAATCGATCGAGCCAGGCAACACGCGAAGATTACGCCGATCAACTGGAAAGAAAAAAAAAAATTTATCAATCGCAAACCTGGAATTCTTACACTCGTGATATTTATCGTGAGAACATCGCTTAAAAAATATCGTCGCCTTTTTTCGTTCTGTTCTTAATTTTTATTTCTTTAAATTGTAATTGTTAATTAACAAAAATAAAAATAGAAATAAAATATAAAATAAATTGAAATCGAAATAAAAAAATAAATTGAAATTGAAATTGAAATAAAAAATAAATAGATTGAAATTGAAATAAATAAAAAAATAAATTAAAATAGAAATTAAAAAAAATTATTTTTATTTTTATTGATTATAAATTAAAATAAATTGTTAATTGTTAATTTTGTTTACGGTACCTGTACGAGAGCGATTCCTATGCCAACAGCACCGAGAATAACGGCTTTGACCTCGATAAAGTTTTTCAGTTTGCTCATGCATCCCTCGGTGCTGACGGTAATGGCGTTGAACTCGCATTGCCCGTTGGCAACAATTTCGGAGCAGCAGGACGACGGGAGATTCGGTTCCGTGAACTGATTAACCCACCAGTCGGCGGAGCTGTTGATTCCGCAGCACTTGAGCTGTCGAATATACGGGGGAAGAAATTGTTTTTAGCGATGACGAGACTTCTCGCTGTTGCTGAGAAAACTTAACAATAAAAATATGATAATCTCATCTTGAATTCTCGTATGAATTTTATTCCTTTAATTAATTTTGTTCGAGGCTTGGAAATGGTGGGAATAAAAATATGAAAGAATTGGTTGCAAAGGAGAAACGAAGGATAGCGAAAAAAAATCGTCGAGAGTCGAATATCGAAGGAAATCTGAGTATTGTAGCCGCGTGAAACACAATTCTCGGCGAGAGGTTGACCGATCTCGGTGTCACTCGGGGCGCTCAGTGCAGGAAAACTCGAGTACTTGGTTCGTAAGGGAAAAATTGCATACTCGACCTTGAACGCTTGTAACTTGTAAATGAGTAAGCGCAGCGTTTGCCGAGCTTATCTGTCGAACCAGTCGTGGTCGTCGTCGTTGTCGTCGTCTCGCCGGCTCTCATTATCGAATAAACGAAAATTGCGCAACAATCCGCGAGAGGTTCCCTTTCACCAGTCGGCCGCGGCTGCACCGAGATTGCAAAATCTCGGAGCGAAGAATCTTTGCGACGCTGGTATTGCAACTGCTCGAGACTGCGGGGGATAACCCGAGTAGACATTGAACCAACGCGAGCTCAACGCTCGGCTACATTGTACGTGAATAACATCTGTATTTCTTTTTCAAATCATTGTATTATTTTGTATTTTTTTGTATTATTATTTTTTCTATTTTTTGTATTATTCGTGTGTGTTGCTTGTTGGTTTGCTCTTTTGGGCATTTTTTGTTCTTCTTTTATCAAGGGGCCTTTATTTATTTATTTATTTAATATATTAATTATTATTACAAAATAAATAATTTATTATTTTTTTATTTTTTTAAATATAATAAATAAATTTTCTATAAATTTCCATTTTCCTAGGGTCTAATTCAGCCATCCCGATCCGCAGTAATGACTAAGAATGTTCGGAATTTTTTATGACGTCCAGTGAGTCATTTGAAGGAAAAACAGCTACCGGGGTGATATCGCGGATCGAAACAGCCGGAACGATCGTTCGCTTGATTTCTTATCGAGAAAGGAAGCTAAGTGAGCGTCGTAACTTTTGCCGAACAATCGACGAGCTTGTCGATCGAGACCCTGAGGGAAAAAAAAGATTGTTGGGATCTTTGGAAGGAGAGAAAAAAGGGTGAAACGGGTTTCGTGGAAACGCGGGGACGCGGAACTGCACATGTTCATGCAATAATCGTTACCGGCACGCGACCCCTATTTCGTTTTTTGTCTGTTTTTTTCCCCCCTGTGTGTTAAGTGCAGCACGGAGGGAGAGCCCGCGGTGCTGTCCCTTATCAGCGCCGATCGCCCTCTTCGAAATACCCGCAATTCTTCGCGGTCTAGACTGGTTTTTTTTTGTTCGTTACCCTCGTAAACAGCGCACCATTTGCCGGGACAAGATAAGAGGCTAAATATTCAATCGATCATGCGCTTCTTATCGAAATTCACGAAGAATCTCGCGCTTTTTGCAATACTTTACTGCTCCGAAAAATTGTCAGAAATATAAGAAAAAAAATCTTTGTTAACAAAGACACTCAATCTTTGAATAAAAAAGGAAAAACACGCGCTTCATGGAAGACCATTTTTTTTAATTGAAGAAAAATAATAAAAAATATTAAAATTAAATTTTTTTAAAAATCTGACGGACCTCGATGACCTGTTGGCAATGCTCACTATAAATAATATACGCTTCGAAATAACAACTGCAGAAAAAAAAATTCTACACTGCCAAACAAAAAAGTTAATACTACTACTAAAGAAAAAAAATCGTTCGAGTGAAAGAAGGAAGCGGAATTGAAGAGCTAGGGCGCGAAGAAGTCAGACGAGACGAGCGAAACGTGCTCAACGCCGCATCGAGGATGCACTTAGCAGGAAGGAAGGAAGAAAAGCGCGCGCCCCAGAAAAAAAAATTTGTATGCGGAGTGGTGACGACGCAGATATTGCGTGCGGAGGGTACGAGAGGCGCGTACGCCACAGGAAGTGGCCGGTGTCGAAGGAGCGCGGCGAGCGAGCTGGCGTACGATGCGTTGTAGTGAGTTTACGATCGTAGGTGGTGCGCGCCGCGAGGGTTACTGCCTGCCACAAGCGTGTCGGATATATTGATTTACGATATAAGCAGCGACGGCAGCGACAAGACCTCGATGCTCGCTCGCTTGCTATATCCAGGCAACAACGCGAGTGCGCGAGGATAGTAGGTAGTAGGGGAGGTGCGGGCAAAACGGGACGCCCAAGCGAAAAATGGTTTTATGACGAAGACAAAAGTGTACTTCGATTGCTTTTGATCCAAAAATTCTATTCCAACCATCAATTTTGTGCGTCGGCAAAAAAAAAAGTGTGGGCAAAATGGGACAGACCCCTAAATTTGGAAATTCGTGTTTCTTTTTATTCAGTGATATTCCTTAATGGTTATATTGAGAAAAAAGAGAAAAAAAATTGTAATTTTTTCTTTTTTTTTTTCTTTTTTCAAAGTGACTTTTTAAAAGCCAGATTGTTTAAAACACTCAAAATTGTTAAAAATCTTTATATCCAGAAATGGGGGTCTGTCCCATTTTGCTCCAAAAAATAATTGGAACTGAAAATATCGCTGTCCCGTTTTGCCCGCACCTCCCCTGTTACGTGCGCAGGACACGCACGTAACACCGCGTCGTGTCGCTCCACCGACAACCGCTCGCCAGTTGTCCCTTTAAGGGCTCGCCGTCGTCGTCGTCGTCGTCATCGTAATACGTTGCGATTTCCTATCGCAAGTGTGGTCGACGCTGTGCCGTATTAAATATTCACGGCCAGCTGGTTCGAGCGCGAATGGAATACTCGCTTTGCGGCGCGAATCAGGGGTGAGGGGGAGGAAGGGAAGGGACAGGAGGGGCACGACGAGAATTTCCTCTTGATCTTTTTATGGAAGCCAGGATATAAAGAGCGCGATCCAAGTGTGTCGCGAGTCGCTATGGTTTTTCGCTCCGATGCTATAGACACTCGATCTGCGATGAGAGGCAAAAGATGCCGCGAGGCATTTCACAATAAAAAAAAAATTAAAGGGGGTCTCCTAAATAATAAGGTTTTCCTTATTATTTTTTTAATAAAAAAAAATTTACCGACTTTATTATTTGATTAACTTTATTTTTGATTATTTTTAAAAAAATTAAAAAAATAAAATAAATTTGTATTTAATTTTATTGTATAAATAAAATAAAATAAATATTAAATAATAAGGTCTATTAAATAATACGGTTTTCCTTATTATTTTTTTGCCAACTTTTACGGAGAAATGTTGAAGAGGAGATGAATGAAAGAAGTAAATTTCAATTTGGTAAAATGAGCTATCGAGGAGCGAAAAGGAAAAAGAAAATATAAATAAAAGGCGACAACTTACGTCGTGCTGCACAACGTCCCAGGATCTCTGGACGTTAAGGTCCTTCTTGTACTGCGGCATCGTCTCGTTGAAGCGATTCTGAAGCATCGTGCCGACCTCGCCGCGCATCATGTAACCGGAGATACCGGCGCCGAGCTCCAGGGCGAATATCAGCAGCAGAAGAACCGAGAACTGAGGAATCGTAATCGCGTTGTTAATTAAATTCCAATGAGATTCGAAGCAGCTGTTGGAGAGTCGTTTTGTTTTCTTGTGAGGCGAGGAGGGAGACCAACCGTTATTATCATGCAGTGATTTTCCTTGACTGCTCCGCAACATCCGAAGAACGACACCAGGAAGACTATGATGCCTACGATGATCATGAGCACCGGCACCGCGAAGAACCAACTGTCGACGAAGTTGCTGTATCCATTGTACTGCCCGAGTATCACGCCGCCGACGGATATGAACACGATCCCAGTGATCTACAGTTACAACAACCGACAAACCTGTTATTAGATTATCGTCAAACAATTATACCATTTAATATAGCTACACAGAGAACAAAACAAATTACACACATTACACTTTTGTCCCCCAAGTTTGTTATAGATTTAGATTAGATTTAGATTTATTGCGCTAGGACCAACAGGTCCTTTAGGCAATCCCATATCAGGGAGAAAAAAATACACAATCAGTAGGGCACCAAATCCCGGAACCTCCACCATACAATGATAAATTTAACACTAAGATAACAGCAGCAAGAAGAAGAAAAGAATACAAAATAAACCAAAAATAAAATAAACTAAAAAATAAATTTAGGAACAAAATAAGCGAGTAACAATAAAAAAAATAATAATAATAAAATGAAAAAAAAAAAAAAAAAATGAAATGAAAATGAAAAAATTATAAAATTAAATGAAAAAATATAAAATTAAATAAAAATAACATACAATGAAGACAACTGGACTTAAAACATACAACAGGTGCAACTTGAAATTTTTTTTCACGTCGAGAAAAGTTGGCTAATCGGCCGATTGTTTTGATACGACTTTCGTATGAAACATCAACGGAGGGTTATAACGACGTTGTCGTAATTTACCGCGCGAGGTGTAACACCCGGCGCCATTAATTATTCGTAGCGGGAGAGACAGGCGCGAGGCGCGGCCGGCGATAGAAATAAAATAAGAAATAATCCCCCCGTCGTCCGCCCTCGTCTTCGCCTCCATCGGCCGCAGTTGTCGTCCCACGCGCATCGTTGCTCGTCGCCGCTACATCAGTACGAGCGTTTCCAGTACGCGACAGGACGACTTTGTGCAAAGCCGAGCCGCCTCATCCGCAAAGATAACGCCCGAGATTCCAGCCAGACTGTTTGTCTTCCTCCCGGCGCATCTTGGGCGTCTTGGGTGCGTCGTGTTCCGAGTAGCGGATGGTGGGGCAAAACGGGACAAGCGAAAATGGTTTTACGACGATAACCAAAGTGTATTTTCATCGTTTTTCAACCAAGAATTCGATTTCAATCATGAATTATGGGCGTCGGCAAAAAGAAAAAAAAATGCGGGGCAAAATGGACAAACCAAAAAATTCGGCAATTAGTGTTTTTTTTTTACTGGGTAATACTCAACATCATCAGATCATATAAAAAATATGTTATAAAAAAAATAATATAAAAAATAGTATAAAAAATATTTCATAAAAAAATTGAGAAGTCTCGTTCTTAAAAATCTCAAAATTCTGGTTACTCTTGAGAAATTCAATTTTTTTCGATTTTCTTAATTATACGATTTTTCCCATGTTCGTTGAAAATTGCAGCGAATTCGAGATACGGAATCGAAAGTTTTGATACGTTCACGACTGTCGCTCGCCCCGCTCCCAGCCCGGCGAATCTATATATACGATTGTCAGCCGGAAGTCAGTCGCGGCTGTTCCTCGAGCGTGAGGATAAAACACAGAAATTGAGACGTCAGGCCGATCCGACTTGACGCTTGAGGTCATTAGAACGAAGAAATCCGCGTGAGAAAATATTCATCGAACTCTATCAATTAGCGATTCTTCCGCGACAAAAATGATTACATTTTCATTGCCGACAATCGACAATCGTGTTCAATAGGCGTCACGCCGGTGTGTAAGAATCCAGCGACCAACGAAAATAGCTGTCGTTCTCGTCGGCGCTGTAGCGTGGAGCGTCGGGTGTTCGTCCGCTCGCGGAGTTTCCCATTTGGCCCCTTTTCTTTTTTATCTTCTCTCTCTCTCTCTCTCTCTCTTTATTTTTTGCTTATTTTCATTTCGACGGCATTCATTTATTTTTATTCTTATTTTTTAGTTATTTTGTATTATTTTATCTATAAGTGCGGCATTATTTGTACGTTCCGTTTTTTTTTGTCTCTCTCTCTCTCTTTATTTTTTGCTTGTTTTGGTTTCGACGGTGTTCATTTATTTTTATTTTTATTTTTTAGTTATTTTTTATTATTTTATCTATACGTGCATTTTTTGTACGTTGCATTTTTTTTTGCACGGTACCTTCAGGGGGCCTTGGCCCCAGGGTACGGAATAAACACCTTTTTCTCCCTCCCTTTCTCTCTCGCTCCTTGGTGTTTTTTTCTCTCCTCATTGTACCGTTGGTTTATCGAGCGCGCGAGGTTCGCTCGGTTTCCGCGTCGCAGGGGTGGCTGGCTGGCTGGCTGCCTGGCTGGCTTTCTGGCTGGTAGATAGCAGGTATCGTCGACAGCAGCATCTAGGTTGGACTTAGACTTTCCGTAGGAAACTTCGGTGTCGCACGTTGGACAGTAGCGTGTCAAGCGAGTCGGAACTGTCGAGAGAGGTCATGCTTTCGTGCATTTTTCTTTTTTTTCCTATCGATGTACGCTACGTGAATTTCGGCCGAGGCCGTTCTCACAGTCGCGCAGGCGCGCGGGGAGACGGGGGGGCGGGGTCTTCGCGTCGGACTTACGCTCGACAATCCAGCCGCATGTTTGTTATTCTTGGCTATCTGCGCTCCGTCGAGTCACAGCGAATGACCGTTATTCTCGCGAAACATAATGCATTTCGAGCGGATTGACATTTCTATCGTGTGTCGAGAGGTAGTCCCAAAAGAAACGAGGATGCCGTAGACCGAAAGACAATACTATCGATATCAGCTACAAGTAGGATAGACGTGACATTTTTGGCCACCTTAAGTTCTATTGTGGCCATCAGATTCAATCGAATAAAGCAAAATATTGAACTGAATATTAAAAAAGGAAAAAGGATCGAGTAGATCATTCAGTGAATTGACATCAATTTGACCGGAAAATCAACGTGCAGTTATAAGAAAAAAATTATTTGAAGAATATAATAATAAAAAGGGAATGAAGCAAAATATTGAACTGAATTAAAAACGGAAAAATAATCGAGTAGATCATTCAGTGAATTTACATGAATTTGACCGGAAAATCAACGTGCAGTTATAAGTAAATATTTATTTGAAGAAAATAATAAAAATGGCCACAAACGGTACAGTGGCCACTATCGGTGCATCTACCCTATTTCTCCACCGCGCAGTCCAACCTTTCTCTCCCTCTCTCTTTTTCAACGAGGGAAAGAAGGAAGGCGACGGGTGAGCCCCTACGGCTGTCGCTCTCGCATAGTTACCACATATAGCAACGAGCGCCATAAGCTGAAACCCAGTGCCGTCAACCTTGCATGCACTTTGCCATCGATACACGGTATATGTTTCAAAACCTCGCGGCGCCGTGTACCACAAAGGACGCTCCGAGAGCGAGAGAGACAGAGAGAGACAGAGGGAGAGTCTTCTATTATTCCTACCCACACACTGTAGTAGCACAACACACGATAATGTCGGACAATTCTCGTGTCCCCGTATCGAGATATACTTACGGCGAATATGAGGTTGAAGAGAAACAGCAGATACTTGACGCACGTCATTCCACCGGACACCATTTTCGCTGCGGCTGATCGACACTCGCGAGGGAATGTGAGGACGACTCTAAAGTCGTTGCGCGCTTTCTTCGTGTATCACGGACGAAAGGTGTCGCCGCTTGGGACACACCGGACGCCGCGTAAAGTAATCCGGCTCGTTGAGTCACGCCGACAGCGCGGGACGGGAATTTTCGGCTCTCGCGCTGATCCTTCGTGCACGATTCTCTCTGTACAACCGCTACCAACCGATGCCAACAAACCGGCGATTTACTCTCTGACGTTATTTTCACCGCTTTAACGCACACTTTTCTCGCTGTTTTCTTTTTTTTTTTCTAGTTACACACGACGACGTTTCCGTTAACGTGCTTTTTTTGTCACAATCTTTTTATTTGTTATTTTCCGTCGCGTAGCTATGCGTATCCTGAGGGATGTGTAAACACGACCGTGCTTCACGAAGGCTCGCCAACGAGTGCGACGGATATTTTTGTTGTGGCGTATTGTTGCCCTGCGCCGCGCGTGCGCGCTGCGCCCGGCGCCTCGCCGACAGCTTTCTATACCCCCACCACGACGGCCGCTCGCCGGCCGTCCGCCACTCCCGCCGCTGTGCCGGGCCCTTGCGTAGGATTCACTTACTTCGGCATCTTATTCTATCTACCTCGCGATTCTTTTATTTTCTGACCCGAAAGAAACTTGCGTCTTCGGTGGATTACGAGGTGCACCTCGTAATCTCACCGAAGAGTGACGCCATACTTGATCGGTGGGTAAGAAAATGCGAATGATAAAAATGAAAAATATGCAATTTTCTGTGTCCCGCGGCGGAATTGGCGAGCGGTGAACCTCAATGTTATTATTGTACCGTATGCGTGATTGACGAACGTCAAAGACCTGCGGCTCCCCGGCCGCTTGTATTATTACCGGACGATATCGGTGGCGCGTTCGATAGTTGGGGCGAGTGTCCTTTCGGACATCGCCGCGACGGGGGAGGGGAGGACGACGAGGCGGCGCTCATGCAATTAAAATGCTGTTTTCCCGATAGCTGCAGTGGAGTGGAATTTAGTTTGTGTCGTGGAGGAAGCTGCGGCTGGCTGCGGTTGTATCTACTCTCCGGGAATTAATTGTCGGAAAACTCGCGACTAATCGAATTTAAATATTCCTCATAAAAAAATCCGTATAGGCTTGTAAATATAAATAACTAGCTCGTAAATATAAATAACGAAGATGTAAATATAAATAACTAAAATCAGAAAAAAATGAAAAATTCTTCTCTTCTAAAAATTTACGATTTTTGAGGGTCGGACTTTAAAATTCTGTAAAAAATTCAGAAATCAAGATATCGCGTTCCGTCTTGCGGTATTCTCTTCGTTATAGAATTTTATTTCGAACGAAGGAAGAAAATCAAAATTTCTAATTTTGGGACAGACTTGAATTAAGGTGGGAAAGGCTTTATCAGTTTGACTTTCCAAAATATATATAAGTTTGAATAGTAGAGTGATTGGAAAAAAATTAAATACGTACATAAATTGTAGAATTAATAGAAAGCCTTTGTCGTTCGACGAGTTCAACCACGAAACAAATGAGCTCACCTCGTCGTCACCTCCGGCTACTTTAACGAAGTCGAGGAAGAGCTCCAAGAGATCCAAGCGTTTTTGCCGCATGGGCCACTTGGCTCGCTCAAGATTAATTCGATTGTGAGGATGACGCGTGGGATGTGCACGATTCACTGACCCTTTTGTCCGTCTCGCTCTCTCTCTCAATGCTCTTTGAATTATTCGTTAACGTCGTTAGTGTTCCGTCTCGCCCGGTTTACCGCGAGCGCGCTCGCAGCACGAGTCTAGATACACTTTCCTTTCAATACTCAGCTTCCGACCATTTTCTTTCCTCTCATTTTCAGCACCGACTCGATCGCTGTATTAATTTATTTTCTTATCAGGCGCCACTAATAAGTCTGCGCGCAAAAATTAGCAACCCACTCATTGTGGGAAGAAAATAATAAAAGTTGATTGCCTGGAAAAGCGTGTAAATTATAATGTCGGTATAATGGAATTTCTCGAATTGAATAGCTATTTCCAAGCTCGCGTCTTTAAATAATTGGCGCAAGGATTTCTCGGGTACGGTAGGTCTGGGCGATCGATGCGACGGGGGCGATGCGTGAACAAGTAACACGGTCACGTTTCTTCCCAGTCGCCTATGTTCTCGCTATAGCCGAACCCGATAGACCCAACCGTATCGGCCGGCGTAGCGTGTTGCCTTGTTGCGCCACATACAGGACGAGAATACCCGCCGAGCGGCGCGCTGCTCCGCTATCTTGATAAAAAATTCAAATCCCTGGTTATATGAGTTGATGAAATGTTGAGGTCTCGATGGGACGACCGCGGTTCGCCGACGCGAAAGGCCGAACCGCGAAACCCCACGCGCTCGATGCACATTTTCCGAGGGTAAATTCATCATGCTTTCCGCGATCGACTCTCTTTGTTTTTATTATAAATAGCAAAAGCGCTATAATTCTCCAACTATGCCTTATTCATCGCAATGTTTATTCTGCGGATCTGTAGCGTCACAAAAATAGCATTATTATCATTATCATTATCGTTATCATCATCATTATCATTATCATTGTCATTGTCATTGTCATTGTCATTGTCATTGCCATTGTCATTATCATTATCATCATCATCATTGTCATTATTATTATTTTATTATCGTCATGATTATCATCACCATCATTACCATCATCACCATCATGATCATCACCATGATCATCATCATCATCATCATCATCATCATCATCATCATCATCATCATCATCATCATCATCATCATCATCATCATCATCATCATCATCATCATCATCATCATCATCATCATCATCATCATCATCATCATAATCATAATCATCATCATCATGATCATTATTATTATTATTATTATTAATATTATTATCGTAATATATTTTGTTGCCGAATTAATTTTGGGCGTGGATAAAAAAAAAGGATTGAATAATCGGGTTGACGGAGTGAAAGTTGGAAGAACGAACAAGTGGATTATGTAAAGGAGAAAGATTGGTCTGTGGTCCGTGGAGAAGTCGAGCACGTGTGGCGAGAGGTGCGGGGCGACTTGAGACCGACGCGACGCGGCGGTGAAGGAACCGGGTTGGCCCACGACGTCGTGGTGGCCACGTCAGAGTCCGCGCGGTCGCGCACCGGTAGACCCAGCCGCTCCCACAGCTCGTTCTGCATACAACAACGCGCACAGCGCGGGCACATATCGATGCGAATACAGGGCTCTACCCCGCACCTATGCATGTGTAGTGTACGCAACGGGTAGTTGGAACATAGAGCGAAGTGGGTATAGCGGGCGAAGAAACGAGGCGGCCGTACGATCGAGCTTGAAAAACCTTGGCGGACTTGCACCTGACGATCGTTTCCGAACATCAGGCGCGTGTTAAGCGCCCTCGGAACCCGAGGAGACTCTTCGAGCATCTTCGATTGAACCGATCGTCAGATTTTTAGGTTATATTGCCCCCCCCCCCCTCCCATTAGATTACCCTCTGATCGAACGAGTCGCGAGAGATTCGCAAACATCTTTCTTTTTTTTCAAAATTATTTATTTTTTTCAACATTATTTATTTTTTCAAAATTGTTTATTTTTTCTAAATTATTCATTTTTTTTCAAAATTATTATTATTTTTTTTTTTCAAAATTATTTCACGAAGCACATGTCGATAAACACGCGCCTACGGGGCTGCTGCTCGTGTGTCACCACATGTGTCTTCCATATTTCAAACTAGTGTCGCGTCTTTGTGTAATCTACTCTACTATACTGGGCAAACGTGGCGGCATTGTTGAGTGGATGAATTAGAGAGCTGGATAGACGGAAGAGACTCGCTCGCCGCGGATCGGTGGCACCTCGAGGGAGATATTCTCAGCAGTTGAAATTGTGAGAACCGGAAAAAATTCAGGAGCTACACGTTATTATTATTTTTTCTTCATTCATCATTGTAACCTAAACGAAAAGAAGAAAAAAAAAAAACAACAACATAGACGTATATAAATTAGAAAATCCGTGACGCCAAAACTGCGGAGAAGCTCGCGAGCGTTTCGAGTAAAAGTCGTGCGACGAGTTTTGCCCCAAGGCCAAGGCTCGAAAGCCGAGATAACTGGTTATTCGATTCGCGAGGTTGGTCGCCCTTTCGCTGCTTTCGTTCGAACGCGATCCGCAAGCTCGGCGTGTGGGCCTCGGTGAGGAAAGTGCGCGAGATCCGCGAAATTCCGCGACAGCTGACTTATTTACGGCGCGCGTGCAGCGCGACTTCTCGCAGCCGGAGCTACAGAGCCACTTGTCCGTTCCTGCTACGCTGGCTCTCGATGCGGAGGCGCTGCGCGCGGAGAGACTGATAAGATTATAACGTCGCATCGTTGTAGTCGCGAGTAACGAAGGCTGCCGGTGGTGCTGCTGCCGCTGCTGCTGCTGCTGCTGCTCGTGGCGGAAAGGCGATTGGCCGAGCACGAGTCGGTGGGTTCGGTAGTTGGCCAACACACTCGAAACCGATCGCGCAGTCAGTTGTCGTTGAGCGGCGAGAAAAACCAGCGGGGATATCAACTTCGCCTCTCGCGTTCGTGTTTTTTCGCGTGTGCGTGCGTGGCTGTGCGTGTGTGTACTGGGGATCGTGCGATTGCAGCGAAGCGAATACGCATTTACGCAAAGTACGGTTCATTTCTTCGCCTTCCTCTTCACCCTTCGCGTTCCTCTCTTGACAAAAAAATATACATCCAATTGAGTAATCGTTTCTTGGGACGAAAAATCGTGATTTTCACGCTGTTTTGCCATCAGGAAAAATTGCAGAGATGACGACACTACAGCTCTCCGCGGGCTCCCGGTGCGTCAAGTACCTTGTCTTCATATTCAATCTTCTCTTCGTGGTGAGTCATGGAATTCGCGAAGAAATTTACTTTTTTTCGATTAATTCACGACATTGGCGAGACATGGGAATATTTATTTCCCGCGTGGAAATTTTTATATGTGAAGATATATGTCGCCGAAAAGTTCTGCATTTCGCATATATGTTGCATATATTTTTGTATGCAACGTGTATGTTGCATGCGGAACTTTTTGTTGACATATATGTTGTTTCCATGTGGGTTTTTCCCTGATTTTCGAGGTTTTTGGTTTTGTTTTGATTTTGTGCAATGCGGGACGGAATTATCGTGAGCTGGCACTTGTCACGAGCGTCTTTCGCGACTCAATTTTCCACGTTTCGGCGGTTAAACGGCACGTGGCAGCTGCTCGATCCAAGGACTGCGCGCGCGCGCGTCAGCTTCAGTCACACTCGCTTTTTTTCTCGCTCGACTTTTTCCGAATAACTTCAGGCTTTTCCCGACACTTCCGGCTGTCGATCGTTTTTTCTCAGCCTGCTCCTCGGCTCCATTGTTTTCTCTCTTCCTCTCATCTTCTCTCTCGCGAAGATCATGGCGTCACAACAACGATGCGTCATTGGAAATTCGACGAAATTCGCCGTTCGGCCTTTTGCTCTGTGGACAAAAAATATCCCGCATATTATCGATGAAAAATGTTTACGAGACTTCGATGTTTTTCGGTGAATTATTATCGCGTGAGATGGTCGTTTGTTTTTGGTTACAAGAGATTATTTTTATTAACGACGAGCTTCGAGGAAGAGTGAACGTTATAACGCTGGATGTTATATGTAACGACCTCGACTTTCACTGTCGAGCCGCTAGATGAAAAAAAAAGGAAAGAAAAAGGCTGGGAATAATTAGGAAGGAGCCGCGTCGGAGGCATCGCGGAGAGTTCGAGTTTCGTTTACGAGGCGTAACGTCGCGGCGCATGCGCACTGGGCGCACTTTTACGTTCGACCGGTGGCAGAGCCACTTGCTGCTGCAGCACCGTTGCTCTGACGTGTATATTTGGCTTCGATTATTTTTAACAATTGCGCGTTAATCGTCCCACCGACAGACGGAAAATTACAAATATTTTTTTAATAAGCGTTGGCCGCATTTTTTCGAATGAAAAAAAAAGGAGCAAAAAAAATCCGCTGCGGACAGGATTCGAACCTGTGCGGGTAGAACCCAATGGATTTCAAGTCCATCTCCTTAACCGCTCGGACACCGCAGCACATGTCAAGCAACGTTCATATTGAGAGTCTTCAACCGAGTACTCACGATTATCGCGATTTTACCCAATGTTTTTCTTATTTTCCCACATTTTTTGTTTCATTTCATAACTTCTCGTTTTTTTTCTTCGTTATCTCGTCAACGAGCACATTAACATAAAAAAAGGTAAAAAATAAATAAATAAAAAAATAGGTAAAATCGAATTATTCCGACGTGTAATTTTTATTCGAATTTTATTTGGGACATTGAGCTGTTTACAGCTAGAAATTTGTTGGGCACGACGACTGATCGTTCAAGTTATTCTTTCGCGTTTTTCCTATCGCTTGTTGTTGTTTTATTTCGTCGTATCAATCGCAGAGGAGATAAAATAGGATAGAGACGGCTGTCGTTTGGTTTCGCGCGAGTCCTTGTTGAGCTGGGATATCGCGTCACATTGAGGGGAAGAATAATTGGCTTTGGCATCGCGCTACGAAGCTCCCGGGGAAGCCTTAGGGTCGCGACTTGAGACGAAGTATCGTCTGCGCGACAACGCGCGAGTTTCAAACATTTTTCACCCCCTTTCGAGAGCATCGCGGAAGCCAAGCGATTCTAGTCGTGTCTTGGGGCGAGAAAGGAAATTCAATAATTCATAATCTGCGTCGAAGGAGAAAAATGAGAAAAAAAATTGTGTTGAGTGTTAATTTTGATTTGCATAAGACGCGAGGGAGAAAATAAAAAATAAAAAAATAAAAAATTGGGGTGTGTATTAATTTTGATTTGCAAAAGACGCGAGGGAGAAAAATGAAAAAAAAAAAAAAAAAAAAAAAAAAAAAAAATTGTGTTGCGTGCTAATTTTGATTTGCAGAAGACGCGAGGGAGAAAATTGAAAAAAAAAGTGTTAAATGTTAATTTTGATTTACAGATATCGGGGATCATACTGGTGTCGATAGGAGCGACGATTCACGCGTACTATCACAACTACCACCACTTCCTCGACAACAAATTTCTCTCGGTGCCGAATCTCCTCATAGCGACCGGCTCGATAGTATTCATCGTCGCTTTCTTTGGATGCTGCGGTGCGGTCCGCGAAAACTACTGCATGATCGTCACGGTAAATTGAAAAACTTACGCGTCGCGTGAAAACCTCATTTTCCCCAATTTTTTAATTGAAATTTCCTTGTTTCAGTTCGCAGCGTTCATGGTACTCATCTTTATCCTCGAATTGGCCGGCGGAATATCCGGTTATGCACTCAGAAATCGAGCAGGCGAGATTCTCGAGGCTAAAATGAATAATACCATGAGTGACTATAAGACGAATGGCTCGGAAATCGCCAAAGTTTGGGACAATCTTCAAGAGGAGGTTCGACAGCAGCTGATTAATTTTAAAAACATTTTTATGAACATCAGAATAAAGGCCAGATTTTCTTATCGTGTTATGATTTTTCAGTTCACCTGCTGCGGCACGACAAAGCCAGACGATTGGTTTCCGTTCCTGAATAACACGTTGCCCATGAGTTGCTGCGACAGAGAGGTCGGTCTTTACGGCACGGTTGTCTGTGATCTCACCTCGAAGAATCTCCACCAGGACGGCTGTTTCCCAAAATTCGTCACATTTATCAAAGCTCACGCGGTGCAACTTGGTGGCGTTGGAATAGGAATTGCATTCGTCCAGGTAACTCATCATTTTTTTTTCTTTGCATTTTTTTCTTTGGAATTCAATATTACAAATTAAAATAAATATTAAAATAGTGATGAATTAATAATTAATTAATAATAAAATAATTAACAATGATCAATTAATAGTTCATAATAATTAAATAATTCACAATGATAAATTAATAATGATAATAATAATTATTATTATTGTAATATTTATTTATAATCAAATATAAATATTTAATATTTTTGTTTCATTCCAAAGGCTGTGGGCATCTGGTTCGCGATATTCCTGGCAAAATCGATAAAGAGCAGTTACGAGACGGTGTAATGACGTCGTATCACCGCACCCCAACCCCTGCTCAGGACACAATCGTCGCGAGGAGTCGCTGAGAAAGTTTTACCCCGCAGGATTCACCGCAGACCGCTTTGGAAAAAAAAAAACATCGAACAAGCCGTCGCTCTCCGTTCCATCAACTATTTTTACTCTTATTATCAACGCAATACTTGAATAATTTACCTATTTTTTTTGTTTCGTCTCTCAAGACGTCCGCGCCGTTCCTCGAAACTGACGCAAATCTTTCCTCTGAATTGTAAAAAGAAGAGGAAAAGAAGACATAATCGCAAATTTCCGTTCAGTCCTATTAGTCGGATTTTCTTAGCACCAATTGTCGCGTCCGTAATTCTGAGATAATTTTAATAAAACCCGTGGCTCTTGTACTTGTGCGAATATTAACAGCCGCCGCTCTTGTCATTGTTTTAAATACGATTTACGAATTTATAATAAAAACCTATTGTACACTCGCATCGGTCGATCTAAAATGAGTCCGATTATTAAAACGTTGAGTGATGCGCCTCGTGACGAATGGCGCACATATTTCTCTATCTCCCTTTTAATCGTTGTTTTCGCGGCGCAGCATCGACGCGATTTTGCTCGGCGGTGCTGCAATCATTTCGATACGGCGATCCGGTGTCGCGCGTGACTCATGACTGCGCAGCTCGCCGCCGCCGCCGCCGCCGCCGCAATCCTCTTATCTCACTCTATTCGTTTTGCTCCTATGTTTTCCGCCCGTACTGGCAATGTAACGCAACAGCCGTTGCCCCGCGCGGCCATTCAATGCGACGCGATGACGAGAAGAAACCTTCGAAATACCAAGAGGATTGTTGCACGACATGGCAGCAGGATGGCTCTCGCCTCTTTGCAATGCTTGTAGAAAAAACGACGATGCCGGCGTTTTACGGGGTTTAAAAAGCCGATTTTTCGGCGCTTGAATTTCAAGACGTGTAGGTCGCGTGGACTTCACTTTACTTTCCCTTTGTTTCTGCTGTGTAAAATTCTTGCTTATGTTATATTTTTTTTTGTCATTCCCACTTATGTTACATCTATCGGTATTATTCTTGCTCTGAAAGCAGAGAGTGAATCAAAGAAAAAATATCAGTAATAATAATGAGCAAACATAAAGCTTTTTTCTCATTATAATTACTGTTATTTATTTTATTATCCGTAATAACAGTAATAATAATGAGCAAAAATAAAGATTTTTGCTCATTATTATTACTGTTATTTTTTTTTCTTAGATTCTCTCATTACTCTTCTGACCACTTTGCTCCTTTAATTATGTAACGTTATTATTTGCGTACTCTGGTCCTTAGGGGATTCAATGACCCAATATCAGATACATACTACACTAGTGGAAAAAATTAAGGGATCACACAAAATTTCCAAATTCTTTAAAGCTCGAAGTCTCTAGTTTTAAGATTTTTAAACCAAAAAAATGTTCACTTTATTTTCTACTAGTATTACTACTACAACAAAAAAATAGGATTTTCGTTTGAGTCGCGGCTCGAGGAGAAGAAAAATGAAAACGTCTCGTTGTTAGTCAGCCTGGTGTCGGAATTGCGGCTCGTTATCGCAGCTCGGTTAGCTGATAACGACGTAGCTTCGCGGTTCGCCTGTAACGCGCGCGCGTACACCTGATCTGTCTCTCGCGGGTCTATCGCGGGGTACGCGACGACGACGGCGGCGACGGCGGCGGGACTCCACACCGGAGTTTGGATTCTTCCGGGGGGCCCCCGGCGGCAACGCTCGCGGCCTCGGCGGTCAGTGCGACTCGCGAGCAACGATAGAAAACATCGGCCGCCGCTCTCACTTAACGCCTACTCAGCCGTTTCGCGTTTCGCGCGTTCATTTCCACCTGCCAACAGCGAGACACACTCAACGTCGTCAATATGGCAGCGACTCACCTGGACGTGGGTCTTCGCTGCGTTAAATACCTCCTCTGCGCGGTCAACTCGCTCTTCGTGGTGGGTAAAACAAAATACCTTCCAACGTTTTCTTCTCTCTTGTGTCTTTTTCATCCGCTCGTTGCTTCATAATTTTTTTTCATATTTTCAACTAACTCCCTGAGTCAGTTTTTAACTGTTTAAGGATTATTGTTAAGCTGATTGTTTAAGGATTAACAGTTGTGACTAAAAAAAAATTCTGCTTTTGTCTTTGTTTCAATTGGAAAAAAAGGAAAGACGTAACCAAAGTGTTGGTAACATCGATATCGAATACGTCGGCGGTGAAACTTACGTGTCTGTTTTTGCAGCTGGCGATATCCGAAGCGCGACTGGACGAGTCGCGTTGCGTTTTTATAGATGAGATGGAAATTCATGTTCGGCTCGTTAAATTTACCTCGGTTTATCGAGGCTGCGACGATAATGGCAGCGATATGTGTGGTGCGATAGAGACGAGATATCGTCAAGATCGTCTTTTCATTTTCTATTCTCTTTTTCTTCTTCTTCTTCATCTTCTTCTTCTGCTTCTTCTTCTTTTCTTCTATTTCTTCTTCTTCTTCTTCTTCTTCTTCTTCTTCTTCTTCTTCTTCAACCGAGCGACATCATCGTACGACCTTGAAAATAGTCGCCAACAATCGGCAACGCGTTGATCCTCGACGGTGAATTGCCGAGCAACGAGCGCGGCCCTGAAAATAGAAACGTGGATACAATAATTGCTATAGAGCGAGGAGGAGCTTCGCAAAACTTTTAGACGCGACAGCCGCTGATCGATACGCGAGAACGGGAAGGGGAATTCGCTGCGAGAGCCGCCAATTAATTATTAACAAGCTAAAGTAGCCGCCACCGCCGCGACGAGGTATCATTTATTTCGTGGCTATTTCGCGCGGTAAATTCTGCCCCTAGACCGAAAAAAAAAAATCATTGATGCAATAAAACCTTCCCTTGTGGGCTGCCAAAAACAAGTGATATTTATGTAGATACGATATTAAAATGAAAACTCCAAAATAGGCAAAAGAATATTTTATCGTTTCAATGTTAAATCGGATAGTGAAAACAATAACTAGAGTTCATTTAACTCATTTAACTCTGTTTTTGCAAGACAATTACCGCAAGTTATTGTATCTTACATCCCTTTTTTTATTAACAAAAAAAAAAAAAATAAAAAATGAGAGAATTGGTAAATTGAAATTCGCTTTGGCATAATAATAACGATCCGCAACGCTTATAGGGGACACTGAAAGTCTCGAGTAATTCAATCTCCCTCCGTCGTTGTCACTCAATGTGGAGCAGGCGGCGTTGCTGCAATCCGCGACGCTGAATAACCAAGTCAGACGGATCGCGCGCGTTTGCTATATGGCTTTACGTGGATATAACGTCATTTGGCAATGTACACCGTGCAACGTGAGGCGGGGGCTTTTGCGGGTAACAACATATCGAGGGCGTTGTCGGAGACGGTCAATAAGTGCCCGGGGTTGACGCAGCCGCTCGCACCACCACCACCAAAGCAATAAAGGCTTATCGGTTGCCGGTGCGTCGGACACCACCGATGCAGTTGATTTTTATGATTTTCTTCGCCGTAGCCGCAATCTCGATACAATCGATAATTGCGACTTATCTCAGTTGACACACCGACTGCGAATATAGAATAATCGAATCATCGAATTAATTAATTAATTAATTAATTAATTAATTAATTAATTAATTAATTAATTACAATTAAATTAAACCTAAAACGATCCGACTCGAAATGTCCAGCGAATATAGAATAATCGAATCATCGGATTAATTAATTAATTGCGATTAAATGGTTTATGACAAATTCAGCAACCTCTCTAATCTTGATTGTTTTCCAAAAAGACCGGATGGACAGTTTTGGAGTTCCGTTGTTTTCCACCATCGCGACAATATTAATTCGCCTCGAAACTCTTATCGGCGAGATTATTTCTATTTACTCTCGTAGGACTCGCCGACGCAACGAGGTGGACCGATTGTACGTCGGCCGAACTCCGAATCACGCGACGGAGAATTCGTGAGAGGAGCGGAAAAATTGATCCTCGAACGATTTCGAGGAATATTGAATGATTGAATCGACGATGATGAACTAAACGCGCGGGATGCGCGTGTGCGGAGCTCGCTGAGTCTTTGTGTAATCGCGCGCGAGATACGCTATCGCACCCACGAGCTGCTATGATGATGCTATGATAACGATCCAACCGTTGCGACGTTGATACTACACGTTTTCATTGTTGCAAACGTTGGAAACTTTTATATTAATTTATGAATTTAACAAATTTATAATTTTTAATTTATACATTATTAATTGTAAATTTAAAAATTTCACAAATTTGAAATTTATGAATTTGTAATTTTATAAATTTATATTGCAAAAAGCTTTGCTGCTTTTAAAAAAATGTCATGAAAATGGACTATTTTGGAGCATGACATTTTTTTTCAGAGAAAAATCGAATGTTTTAGATTACATTTTTTTCTCAACTTTAAAAAACATGCATATTTTTCGTTGCAGCTCACGGGAGTTATGATAATTTCCGTGGGAACGACGATATACACGGTCTACGACGATTTCTCTCACTTCCTCGATCGCAGCTACTTTTCCCCGGCGACGTTGCTCATCATCGTGGGCGGACTCGTCTTCATAATCGCGTTTTTCGGTTGCTGCGGTGCCCTCAAGGAAAGCACCTGCATGGTCCTCGTGGTGAGTGTCTTCGTCTTCATTCAAGCTTCATCACATCAACATTGAAGCTTCTGTTTTTTTGCCACAATTCACTGCTTTCTCCAGTTTGCAGTTTCGCTGTCGATCGTTCTTGTGCTGGAAGTCGCAGCTGCGGTATCGGCTTACGCACTTCAGGACCGCATAAAAAGTCTTCTCGCTGAAAAGATAAACGGAACGATGCACAATTACGAGAGCAACGCCGAGGCTGCCAACGCTGTGGATTTTATGCAGTCCAAGGTAAAATTGCTTCGAAATATTTTTTTTTTCTTTTTTATATTTTGACTTACGGAGCATCGAACGACGAATTGAATTTTTCAGTTGCGCTGCTGCGGCATCGACAGCAACCAGGATTGGCACGGGATCCTCCACAACCAGGAGAACGACTATCCTTTTCCCATGTCCTGTTGCGCCTGGACCACCGCCGGCTCGCCGACGATAAACGAACAAATTTGCGGCGGAGTTTACAGCGTCGGCTGCATCGAGAGACTCGAGGCGATCGTTCATCGAAGCGCCCTGAATCTCGCGACCGGAGCTATAGCGATAGCGCTTATTCAGGTGAGTGTCTGAAAAAAAAAAATAAAAAAATAAAAACAAATAATTTTGTTTTTATTTTTGAAAAAAAAAAAAAAAAAAAAAAAAAAAAAAAACATTTAACGTACCGTATTTGTGACAAAATCGAATAGCTTACGAAAACAAAAATAATTTTTTTTTTTTCATAAATAATTTCAAAAATAATAAAAAATATATATTTTTTAAAAATAATTTCGGATATATGTTTTTCCAAAAATTATTTCAATTTTTTTTTTTTCAAATTAACTTCAAAATAATTTTTTTAATAAAAAAAAAATTAAAATAAAAACAATTTTGTTCGTCGCGAAGAGTCGAACGGAATTTCAGAAAAAAAATTAATTAATGTATTTATGAATGATCGAACAGCTCACGGGAATTATGTTCGCGTGTACCTTGGGACGTGCGATACGACGCCAAAAGACGGAAAGGGAACGACGCAGATGGGAGCTACGGGAGAGTCTGGTCAACGGTTATCAGCCGCTCGGAAAAGCCGATCCGATCGCGACCTTCCCGATCGTCTACATGCAGCCCGATTATCCCCTCAAACCCCAAACGAATTGCTGATTCGGCGATCGAGTTCGATTATCGAATGAAAAGTGTATAAATTGTAATATACTTCCCCTCTCCCTGCACATACGCGAGTCTATCGACACTCCAATCGTATGTCACTCCTTCGTACTTAATCCTCCGTATTTTTCGTATTTTCGTAGAGCAACACGCGATTTATTCACGACACTTATTTTACTCGACGACAATAAACGATTGTGTCTTCGTTTTATCACAGGGAAAATTAATTTCGCTCACACTTCGTGGTATTTTAAAGTCATCAGTTTTATTCTTTATTTCTGTTAATCTATTTTTTGTTGTTCACTCCACAAAACTCATTAAATCCTAGAGTTTTCGCTTATCTACACAATTAATGGTTGAATTTTGCCGCTTTTAATCACACAGTGGACTTGAAATTTCCTACGTATTTGTCAAATAAAGATAAAAAAAATATTTAAGTTTCTTTGGGATCGGCATCGTGCTCGACGTTAATTCATATGTACAAATACCTGATTTTGTCGTTTCTATTTTCACAGTTACCAAACAGTCGGTTACTTATCGCGATATCGTTTGATTGGTTTCTTTAGGTTGAGCGTGTGTAAAATGCCTTTTTGATTTCCGATAGACAAAAAATTCATTAACGGATAATTAAGTCTTGCTTATAATTAGTTAAATACTAAAATACACCTAGGACGTAGATTTCTAACTCAGCAGCAGCACCAGCACCACCACGTCTTCAATTTCTTTCAGCGAAGCTTCACCAAAAATTCAACGCTTTTTCGAAGATCTCCTTGGCCTCGTTCATCTTTTCGCCTCCCGGCAGGTAAGGCGGCGTGAATTCTCTGTATGCAATGCAGACTCGTCGCGAAACGACGTCTTCGCGTAAAACTGCGTGTTCCCAGTCGTATCTGCGATCATTTTTTTTTTCAATGAAAAAAATTAAAATAGACATTTTTTCTATTAAAAAAATATTTTAAAAATTAATTACATTATTTTTCTAATTTTTTGTATTAATTTTTTTTAATATTAAATTTGAAACAAATTAATTTTTTTTATTCTCTTGTGAATAAAAATAGGGAACAGGGGATAGTGTTTCGCTTCCCCTTGAAGTGAACATGGTTTACCTAGCTGCTCCATAAAGAACCATAAGAGATCTCGCCGGCATCGGCAACCGAACGACCGCGTCTTCCGGCAATTCTCCGAGAATCTCGCCGCTTCCACGATCGCCGGAAGACCGAACGACCGGGGGATAAGTCGCGACGTCCTCGAGATTGTAACGTTTCTGCGGGCCGTTGTACCTCGTCATCGTTAAAACGCTGTCGCCGACGACGTTCACGGTGACTATTCTCTCGCCCCAGATCCAACAGTCGTCTATGTGCGGATCTATGGAAGCTCCGCGCTCCGAGGTGTACTCGAGACTGCACTGCTCGATCGTCTGAAAATCCTTCAGTATCGCGTAATCGGACAATCGTTGCTGCACGAATTTCGTCGTCGCCGGAAAACCCTCGAAATTCCCGAGACGAAGACGCCGCTTTTTGAAGTTGCACTTCGGCCCGTAGTTCTGTTGATGCAATTGTTTGTACTGTTTATCGATTTTCCACAAGACGGACCAGTGTTTCCATATATTTTGGTGATTGATAATTACCTGTTTGCGACGTCCACTCTGCGAAAGCTCCCACGGTAGATCGTCAAGGTCTTTCAGGAGATATTTAGCTTCCTCTGGCTTTAGAAAATTATCCTGTAATGTGCGGCAAAAGTTTTAATTGCGTAAGGTATTAATGTATATTTTTCAAAATTTGTTTCTTTTGTTTCTCCGTCGATACCTTGATGTAGACTCCGGGATAAGCGACAGGATCTCCAGTATGATTGGGATGTGCTTTTTCCACATCCGTATCCCAGCCTGGCCACGCTTTATCACACTCGGGACAGTAAGTGTAACACGGTGCTTTCTGAAAATGTCACGTCGACAAAAGTAACAAACAGTTAGAAATTTATAGGAAATTTAGCCCATGGTTAAATTTTTTGGAAATTTTGTAAGAAAAAAAAAAAAATTAGAAATTTTGTAAAATAAGTTAGAATCTTTGTAAAAAAAAAGTTAGAAATTTTGTAAGAAAAACAGTTAGAAATGTTGTAATACAAAAAAAAGTTAGAAATTTTGTAAGGAATGTTGCCCATGGCGAGTTACCTTTAAGTCTTCTGTGCCATCGTGTTTCACGATATTGTACTCCTTCTCGCAAATCAAACAGGTCCTGATGCCTTTGCATCCACAGTTTCTCACGGTTTCCATTCTGGCTTGACATACCAAACCGACTTAACCTCAAAACTTCACCGACTATCGTCTCGCGATCAAGACGATCTCATGATCTAAATAAATACCGCGGCGTCTCCTGCGACGTTTCGAGGGATTTTATTCGTAGTACCTACGGAGATCGGCGGGACTCAGCGGAAGAAAAAAAAACCGTGTTTGCAAAAACATAACCTAAAAAGTTACAAAAATATCGACGCACGAGCATCGGAATTGATTCACCGGCGTGGGTGATAAACACGAAAAAATGGAAATAAACGTGAAACGAAACATCGAAGAGCTCAAAATGTCAGAGTTGTGACGTCAAAAGTACGAAAATGTCGCGGCGTGCGTCCGCGCTTGTCGGCGAATGCACAGCAGAGCGAAATCACACGTGGCATGTCGAGTGGTCGAGACAACGGCTGATGACTCCTTGGTTGGGTGACAACCGCCATCCGCGTGTCTCTTGTCGTGACGTCGCGAACGTCGGCTGATGAGAAATATGTAGCACGATGAATTATTCATTTTATGGCCTTCAGGCTCGTCCGTCTTTATTTATCAAAACATCAACATTTGACTTGTACCATCGTTTTCAAGTCGCAGATTCTTCCTGAAAAAAACATTTCCAGATTTTTAAGTTGACTTTGTCGTCTGTTTATATGAAAAATATGTGTGAAAAAACACAAATTTCAAAGACAATTTAAAAATTTGAAAAAATAAAAATATATATATTTGGGTCACCGGGAGATTTGTTAAACAATTTTTTTTCATCAATTTATTAATAACTTTTTTTTTCTACCTGTTTTTGGAAAAAAAATCGACGCTTCAAAAAGCGGCGCATACGGCAAGACGGACAATAAAATGAAATCGCGCGAGTTATATGCGAGTCACGACCAAAAGACGCGTCGGCGAGTCCGAATCGGCTGTACACACGTATTCCCTCCGACCCGTCGCGTTACAGTGTAATTTATCGAAGAAATAATCATCAAAATAATAAGATGAAGAAGCAATAACAGACACGGCGGCCGGGGTTATCGTCAGTTTTCCTCTAAACATCTGCGAACTCCGAGCTCCGAGCAATTTCGCGCATTCGTCGCGCCGTTGTGACGGAGACTAATAAAGTGAAGTAGCGAAGTTTCCTTCCACACTCGTCTTTGTGATTTTTTTCCTATTTTTCTATACAACAAAATAAAATGATTTCCAAGAGTTACGCGTTGATATTTCTCGCGGTTATCGGAGCCTCGACTGGTGAGTGAAATTCTTCTCTGCTTTGAAAAAAAAAAAAAACAAAAAAAAAAAACTAATGCGGTTATTCGACACCTACATCCGTTTGATAACTTTGTCGAATTTTGTGGCGCAGAAAATAGTTGGGCCTGCCCGAACATCATAACGAGATCCGGTTGGAACGCAGAACCACCAAAATCGGTGGCTTATCTAATAACGCCACTGCCTTACGTGGTGATTCATCACACGGCGACTCCTGGCTGTTCAACCTTGGAAGATTGCTCCGCGAGAGTGCTAAATACCCAGTCTTATCACATGAATAATTTTGGATGGGACGACGTAGGATTCTCGTGAGTTTTGACGATTCTTCTTCTTCCACTTTTTCTCCTTTTTATCGTTAATTTTGTTTAATCGCCGATAAAAATCGATTTTTATTGATAATTTTTTTTATCGCCGCTAAAAATAGATTCTTATTGTTCATTTTTTTTAATCGTCGATAAAAAATATTTTTATTGTTAGTTTGTTTTAATCACCGATAAAAATAGATTCTTATTGTTAATTTTTTTTATTAATCGCCGACAAAAATAGATTTTTCATCGGTGGTGATGGCAACGTCTACGAGGGTGTCGGCTGGAACAAGGAAGGCGCTCACACTTACAGATGGAACAAGAAAGCTGCGGGCGTCGCTTTCATCGGGAATTTCCAGAGTGAGTCACTTGAAATTCACAACCATGCGTCTCGTATATTCATCGAATAACAATAATAATAATAACAATCATTTCAGACACGGAGCCAAGTGAGAACATGTTGAACGCAGCCAAAGAGCTCATCGCTTGCGGCAAATCCAGGGGTTTCTTGCGCAGCGACGTCAAAGTCATAGGCGGACGGCAGGTAATCAGTTCGCTCAGCCCCGGAGAAAAGCTCTACTCGAAGATCAAACAGTGGCCCGAATGGACGGCGAGTCCTTGAACGACTCGTTTTCACCGAACGATTAAGCAAAGTCTAAGGATTCCACTTTGCATTGCAACAATAAAAAAAAAAAAAATAAAACTTATTAAATTGTTACACCGTACACGATTTCTTGGTATATCCGATCCTCATAGGCCTTTAAAAATCCGGTCTTGGTATAGGCAGATGACGGTTGAGTAAATTTGTAAAAACGCGATATAATACTAATAATAATAATTTTAAATGTTAAAAAAATGGTAACTGTCAATAAAAACATTTACTGTTACTACCACTACTACTACTACTACTACTAATAATAATAATAATAATAATAATAATTTTAACTGTTAAAAAAATGGTAACTGCCAATAAAAACATTTACTACTACTACTACTGCTACTACTACTAATAATAATAATAATCAGAATAATAATAATAACTGATGGAGTATTTGTCCATGCATCTATCATCGAGCATAATAATCTATTGGCTATTAATACGATATCGACGAGAGATAACTGCGTGTATCTTCGTTAACCCTTGCGCTGTGTCGTCTCCAGCTATTCACTATCTTCCAATCACCCCTCCACTTTGGGAGTCCCCTAATTCGTTCGTTCGAGAAAAGCCGCAACATAAATTTCCCCGGTTCAGTGTCTTGACCTGTAGTCGGTTGCGAATCGTTGCGACAGACGTTACAAGCGCAGACACAGTTCGACTCTTCTTCCTCCCGAGTGTCGTCGTCGATTGCAGCAAAAATGAACGTCGTCGTTTTATCTCTGATACAGTTGGGTCTTTTTGGCGCTTCCATCGGGGCCGGTTGGTGTCTTTTTAATCAGACTAAACTTTTTTTATCAGACGTTTTAATGGTGACTTTTTAATCAGATTTTTTAATCAGACTATTCGTTTTTTTTTTTTTTTTTTTTTTTTTTTTTTTCCGGCTATCGTTACATTTCTCCTGCTTTCCCGCAGTTCTCGCGAATGACGCCGATGGCTGCCCAACGATAATAGGGAGGGACCTGTGGAACGCACAACCACCGTCCGAACTAATCGATGATATAAAGACTCCAGTGGCCAATGTAATTATACTTCACACAGTCTCTCAAGGCTGCACGACTCAGACAGAATGTATATTTAGGACACGAGTGATGCAGACTTATCACATCGAGTCTCTTGGCTGGAGTGACATAGGATACTCGTAAGTCGTCGCCGTCATCCAATGACTAAACAATAATTTACAGCCAAAAAGCAAAAAAAATAATAAATAAATCGAAGAAAAATAATAGATGATAAATAAATTGAAAAGAAAAAAATCGTAAAAATAAATGAAGAAATAAAAAGGAGGTTTTGCTCGTTCTTCGCGAACGGCTTTTAGATTCCTGATCGGCGGCGACGGTAAAGTCTACGTGGGTCGAGGCTGGACCAAGAGGGGCGCTTTCGCGTATGGATGGAACAAAAAATCCCTGGGAATCGCGTTTATCGGAACTTTCAACGGTAAGTGTCACACCAGGAATTCGTGGGATGGACATTTCCAAGGCCTCGAAGAAAAAAGTACGATTCTTGACAATACGTTTAAAAATGTTCATCAGACGTGGAGCCGAGCGAGAAGATGATGAGCGCGGCTCGGAAACTCCTGGATTGCGGAAAAGCCCAAGGTTACTTGAGCAAGAAGTTCCAACTCTTTGGCCATCGACAAGTCTCCAACACACTCAGTCCTGGCGACAAACTCTACGCGTTGATCCAACAGTGGCCGGAGTGGACGGCGAGTCCTTGAACGACTCGTTTCAGGAAACGATTAAGCAAGCTCTGAGTTTCCACTTTGTATTGAAACAATAAAAAAAAACTCATTAAATTCTTACACCGTACACGATTTCTTAGTGTATCCGATCCTCACAGGCCTTTAAAAAGGTCTATGAATTTTGTAAAAATGCGATATAATAATAATAGTAATAATAATTTATTAAACAGTGGACGAGACATGCCCTTGAAAATACATAGAAAATAATAATAGTAATAGTAATAGTAATAGTAATAATAATAATAATAAGCTTTTGGTATTGCTGACTATAAAAACTGCACTCTTAATCATTATTATAACTGTTAAAAAAATTGTAACTGGCGATAAAAACATTTACTACTACTAATGATAATAACTGATGAAGGAGCCAAAGTACAAAAGTGGTGTACGATTCGAGTATCTGTCCAATCATCATCATCACCGAGTACAATAATCAATTGGCTATTAATAAGATATCGAAGAGAGATGACTGCGTATATCTTCGTTGACCCTTGGGCTGCCTGATCGTGCACCTATTCACTATCTTACAATCGCCCCTCCACTTTGGGAGTCGCCGAATTCGTTCGATCGAGAAAAACCGGCATATAAATTTCCCCGGTCCAGTGTCTTCACTTGTAGTTGATTGCGAATCGTTGAGTGTCGTCGTCGTTTGCAGCAAAAATGACCGTCGCTGTTCTATCTCTGATACTGTTGGGTCTTTTCGATGCTTCCATCGGGACCGGTTGGTGTCTTCTTAATCACACTATTTGTTTAATCAGATTATACGTACGTTTTTCGACTAACGTTACTTTTCACTTGCTTTCTTGCAGTTCTCGCGAATGACGTTGGAGACTGCCCAAGGATGATAACGAAGGATCAGTGGAACGCACTACCACCGTCTGAAGAAATCGATGTTATGAAGACTCCAGTGGACAACGTTGTTATACTTGACACGGCTTCTAATCCTTGCATGAGTCAGGAAAGATGTACGTTTAAGACACAAATGATACAGGCTCATCACATGCTGGGTCTTGGCTGGAAGGACATAGGATACTCGTAAGTCGTCGCCATCATCTATTGACCCCAAAAAAATTATTTAGAGCCAAGAATTCGAATAAAAATTGCGATATTTTCGTCGTGAAAATAAATTAAGACCCAGAAAATAATTATTTAGAGCCAAAAACTCCAATATAAATTATGATATTTCTGTCGTAAAAATAAAATAAAAGGTGAAAATAATAAAAATAAAAATAAATAACTAAAAACGACGTTTTGCTTTTTCTTCACGAACGATTTTTAGATTCTTGATCGGCGGCGACGGCAACGTTTACGAGGGTCGAGGCTGGGACAAGGAGGGCGGTTCGTTCGTAGATGGATGGAACGATAAATCCGTAGGAATAGCGTTTATCGGACTTTTCGACGGTGAGTGTCGCGCGAGCGATTCGTGGGATATAAATTACCGTGGAAATTTCCTCGAAGAAAAAAGTACGTTTTTTGACAATGCGTTTAAAAATGTTGAACAGACGTGGAGCCAAGCGAGAAGATGATGAGCGCGGCTCGACGACTCCTGGATTGCGGAAAAGCCGGAGGTTTCTTGACCGAGAAATTTCGAGTTTTTGGCGATCGACAAGTCACCGAGGAACGCAGTCCTGGTGAGAAACTCTACGCGTTGATCCAACAGTGGCCGGAGTGGACGGCGAATCCTTAGGCGCCGCAAGCGTCGTGAAAAAACCAATATAAGTCGTATTAAAAACCAATATAAATCGTATGGAAAATCGTATTAAAAAACCAATATAAATCGTATTAAAAACCAATAAATATCGCTGACAATCGCGTCAGCGAAAAATTTCACAGTCTACAGAATTCGTGATTTTTCCTCCTAATAGATGACATGAGATTTTTTATCCAATGATAAATCTTGGTAATAATCGCGTCAGCGAAAAATTTCACAGAATTCGGGATTTTGCCTCGTAATAGATGACATGTGATTTATTTCATTCTCTCGAGTGATCAGTATCGGCGTTAAGTACAGCTAATCAGGGCGTTTCTTTTTTATCGAATGATAAAACTTGGCGGTCGCGTGGACGAAAAACGGTTCCTTCAATCGGCACTCGACGCGGCCTTTTCAGAATTCTCTCTCCTTTCTAAAATATATTCGTATTCATCTATATATTATATTTATTTATCAATATAATATAACTACGCGCCTTTACATCGATTTGCTAACGATCCTCACATTAACAAAAGCGCCGGACACTCTTGATGCGTTAACGAACGAATTTAAATGCAAATTGATACATTTTACGATATCCTGTGTCGAAGTTTTATGTTCAGTTCAATTTAATGATTAACAATGATTTTTGCAACTATAAAACATTTTTGAACGATCGTTTTTCCCAGCGCTGATAACGCTCTCCTTGCTTTGTCAATTTTTTAGGATCTCTAATACCGTTAGTTGATTCTATAAGATTTCACTTAACTCGTAGAATCGCATCCGCGACCTCGTTGCCACTCGTCGCCGACGGAGCGAAGCGCAAACGATAAGCGCTCAAAACGCCCGTTCGATACGTCAGTGCGAACTCACATTCTTTTCGTAAACTCCCGAGTGAGGATTAAATCACAACAAACTCCGCTTCATCGATCGTTCGATCGAAATTTTTCAAACCGTCGTTTATGCAAGTTGGCGATTCGATGGAAAAGTCTCTCAGTGACGATAGCAATAATTAAAAACTCGTGGTAATTAAATTTTGTGTCGATATCCGGACTTTTCGTGTAAATATCAATTTATTTGTTATTCGTTCGAATTTATTCACCAATTATCGTAATAAAAAAAAAACATTTCAATTTACTTGAGAAAAGTTATTACAGTGATTCGTGTTCTCAGGTACGAAAATAAAAATGATATTCGTGTAAAAAAAGAAACTGGACTACAAAGGTTGAAACCGAAGTTTACGTTCTGCAACTTAATTTATTAATTTGTACGTCCTATATACAAGTTCTGCACCGTGACTAATCGTACACTCCCTCCACTCTCGCCACCCTCTCATTCTCGATTCGTTTCAATTTTTTTTTTCTACTAAGTATCATACAATCTTGCCGTTTGCGTCGTTATAGTGTAAAGTCGTTCCGGGGGGTTCGCGGACAAGCGTGAAAATACGACAGTATGCGCACGACGTTTTAAATATAGTAAAATAAATAAAACGCGGTGGAACGTTTTTCTCGGCCTCGCGAAGGACGCGGAAAAAAATACGTAACGACGAAAAAGAACTGAATAATAATGGGCGGAAGGTTCGAAAGCCTTGACAATTGTATAACTCTACATATATACAGGATAATTAGCGTGAAAAATCGACTTCGCTAGATGCACAATCTTCGAAATTAAAAGACTGACAGTAGCGCGTCGATCGCTGAGATTAACAATGACTTTGTAATTTTTTCTTTTCCTCCTATTTGTCTCTCGTTAGACGTTCGAGTCACGTTGAATTCGCTCGTTTTTCGTGACTTTCGGGAATTAAAAAAAATAGCTAACGTACCGAATAAATAGTCTTAGCACCGAGCTAACTCGTTCTCATTTCTTTCGGCTACAATCATTTTTCTTTTTTCTTTTTTTTTTGTTCGTATTTGTGCTGTTAACGAGTGATGACGCGAATAAAAGCGAAATATTCAACCCGCACACAGACAGACACACACAGGCAAACACTTTTCTCTCTCTCTCTCGCTCTCTCTCTCTCTGCGTTTTTAAAATTATTATTTTTTATTATATACTCTCTACTAACTGTCGTAGCGCACAGATCTGTGAATTAAATATTAATTAACAAACCCCTTCGTAACTATTCTCACTAGCTGCGAGTTCTATTTACAATCCTTCAAATTCGTTTTTCCCTATTTCATCCTCGTTTCTCTCTTCATTCCATTTTTTCTTTGCACACTGTACAATCGTATATATTTTTATGACCCTGCCGCGCGTTTCACTTATTATTCGTCGCAATTCCTTCGAAGCACTTGGTTTTTTTTTCTTTTTTCTTTTTGTTATCGCGTTCCCCTTCTCAATAATCGTATATTCGTCTCGTTTCTTTGATCTTTTTACGTAAATATCCTCATCTACAACGTGACTAGTTTCGTTCCGGCGTGAGACTCCGTGAGAAGCGTGCTAGACGATGCGCCCAACGCGCTCGACGCCCAAAAGACCATCGCCGAAAGTAAAATTACGTAAGTCCAAGAGCCAAAGGAAATAAAAATTCGTCGTGTTCGCGGATACATCAAAGAAAGTCAACGCGCGAATGCTTCGACGGATTCGCGAAACCAGGCCGAAGTTTCGTCTTTCTCAGCTAATAAGACGTAAAAAAGGCGAACGTTTTTCTTTTTTCTTTTCTTTTCGTTCGTGAAAATTCAATAATTGCGCTGAAAAATAATCTCAACGTGTTCGGCAATTTTTCCTCCGATAAACAAGATTTCCGGCATTAAGGATAAATCCGCACGACCGACAGCGTGAAACTAGGTTTAAAAAATTCGCCCGTCGCAAGCGTCGCTTTCGTATGTACAATAGGAATAACCAACGATCTTAACGAGCGTCGCTGGAAAGAGAAACATAAGAAATCGTCGCGAAAATCGTTGACTCGCGAATCCCAGTCACGTTGAGGAGGCTCCAGCTCTTCGCAGCAGTCAAATTGGCGATATATTCTTCAATCTTTTTTTTTTTCTTTTTTTTTGTTCCTTCAAACAACCGTTAATTCGTTGAGCGTAAACGAAAAGTGAACGGAGAAAAAAAAAGTATCGAAATTACGCCGGTGGCGAATAAAAATCGATTGTGAACGAACAAATTCGTTGGCCAATTCGATTTGACTGGCGCAAAGCGACCGAAGCTCCCGAATAAAGTAACATAACAAAAACGTAAATAAATAAGGCTCGATACCGTCGACGAGTGTTAAGAAGCTAAATAAATATCCCTTAGAGTAGTCCCCCCTTTCTGCCGAAGAGCAGCGAGCTGATAGTCCCGAGAGCGGACTGAGCGGCGGATTCCTTGGTGACGGGAACATTGGCCGCGCTGATGCTGATGTTCGGTTTATTCACCTGCCCAAGATCGGGCCGCGTGGCCGTCGCGTTGCGTCTCTGCCGATTTTGCGCCATCATCGAGAGTCTGGAATTGATTCCCGCGGCGGAACGCCCGGCGGCCGCGGCGGCGGCACCGATTTTCTCGCTGCCGGAGGAATCCCTGAAAGATTTTCCGGAGGAAGATCCGCGCGAGCCGCCGCCGCCGCCGACGCCGCTGCTGCTCGAGGAACACGAGGATACGGACGACGAGCCCAATTTTTCCGAGGACATCGAGCTCTTCAGGAACGTCAGCTGCTGCATCGGACTCTCGTTCGACCTTCTCGAGTAGAGAGCGCCTTGAAGAGCGAGCGGCGAAATCGTGGAACTCGCGGTTGTCGCCATTATTGTGTCGATTCCGATCCTCTCGAGTTTTTCCACCAGTCGAATACCCGAGAGGGCTTTTTTCTCGGATCTTGAGAGCGCGGGTTTTCGCTCCAAGGTGCGTTTTTTGCGCTGCGAGGAGGTTAAAGCGGACGAGGGCGAAGGTGAGGGCGAAGGCGCTGATTCCCCGCTGAAGGTTCTTTTGAGCAGATCGGCGCCGCTGCTGAAGAGCCCGAAGGACAGCGACGAGGAGTTGGCGTAAGGCCCGGGCGAGCTGGAACGCGAATCCGGCGGGCTGCCGTCCGGACTGTTGTAAGGCGTCGCTGTGGGCGTGAAATTCTTCTCGCTGCTCGGCGTTCCCACGCACGAAGGTGTTACCGCCTTGATTCCGCGCTCGTTGAGCATCTTGGCGAGGCCGAGAGTCGTGGAGAACGTCGAGGTGGAATTGCGACGGCTGAGAGTTCGCGGGGTGTTCATGCCGGAATTAATCGCGCTGTTCGGGGCGGTCGCCACGCGCGAGCCGATCACGCTCGCTGTTACGCTCATCGGGTCCTCCGGGTGGAGGACGGTGCTGTTTGTGAATGTGTACACGGAGCCGGTGTCCTGGATGAGAGAGAAACGAGATTTTGTTTGTTTATTTATTTACTAGTAGGTTGTAGGGGTGAGAATTAAAATTAGATCGTTGAGGAAATTAACGTGAAATGAACGTCCAAACATTACGAAATCGAGAAAATTTTTTTTTTTCGATTTCGAAAAGTTTGAAGACCCTATCCGATGGGAAATTTCCCGCTGATTCCGAAAAGCACGGTTGTTTGCCCGAAAAACTTTTCGCGAATTTTTTTTTTTCGCGAAAACCGCAACTCAACTTTCGGCAAAAAAATTCGGTGAAAAATGCAGAGATACAAAATTCAGAAAGAAAAAAAAAAAAAATAAACGATTGTACTCGGAGGGAAGGATAAGAATGAATGATTATAACCTGGAAGAGCTTTCCGGGGTTGGCGTACTCCTCGTCCTCCTCGAGATCGGCCAGCGTGAAGGTTTCCAAGCCGAGATCCTCGAGGCCCCGGCCACCTCGCGTCTTGACGCCCGGACGCTCCTCGAGGAGGCCGCCGAGGGTCGGGGTCGCCAGCTGCGACCAATGGTGCAACGTTTGCGAGCCCTCCATCGGCTTTACGATCTGAAGTTTCTCCGGCAGACGCCAACTCGTGCCGCTGTTGTTGCTGCCGCTGAAACCGCTGAGATTGCCGCTGCTCCCGGTGGACATAATACTGTCGGGCGTCCGACAACCGAAGGGCAAGAAATTCGGCGGGGAATGGATGATGCCGCCGTCGTAGTCGAAGTTGTAACCCGCCCCGGTGCTCAGACACGCGCGACGGGCTATCACCTCGGCGGGCGTCAGTCGGCGAAGCGCCGCCTCGAGATCCGCCGCACCCGGCGCTCCCGGAACTCCCGTTGGCTGGGGACCGCTGAAAACGTTTCAACGTTTAGCGAATTTTACGAATTTTTCGAAAAAAAAAAGACTCATTAAGGTAGTCCTTGCGTCTAGTATTCATTTCGCATAATTTCGAGAAAAATTGGTGAGAATTGCGAACATTTCTTGATGGTCTAAAAATCCGAAAAAATGCATGCATCTTAAATTTATCGACCCATTTTTTTAATGAAAATTATTCGTTTGTTTTTCCGAGTTCGTATGCATTTTTTCAGATTTCTATGCCATCGAGAAGTGTTTGTAATTCTCTCTCATTTTTCTCGATTTTATGCGAAATTAATACTGGACTTAAGGACTACCTTAAGTAATTTTGTTTTAACAATACTCACGGATACTCCTCGGAATCGGTGATAAGCGAACCCTCGCTGTCGCTGTGTCCCGTGGAATCCAGGCTTGGGAATCCCGAAGCCATGTGATTATTGTGCGGCCTCTGAGGGCCGCAACTCATGCGCGGTCCCGAGGAGCCGCTCGACAGCGTCGACGTCGTCATCGAGCCGATCCGCGGGAATTGATTGGCATCTGGGCCTCCATACGACGCTCTAGAAGCGCTACGCACCGTTTCGAAGACCTTTTTGTACGTAGGCCTGAAAAAAAAAGAAAAAAAAAAGAAAAAATTTTAAACTTAAATCCCTTGAAATTCGATCGTCAAACGTTGCAAAAAAAGAGAAATTCTACTCACGCTCGGTCGCTCATGATTCCGGAATCCAAGCTCAGCTCGGAATACAACGACGACTCGAGCTCGGAGGCGATGGAATCGTGCTGAGGCGCAGCCCCCATCGACGGGAAGAACGAGCCACCCCGGACCGTCGGCATTCCCCGCTTTCGTTGCTTTCGCAGCTGCTCCTGCGTGTCCGCCAACAGGCTAACGACCTCGGCGTAACGATCCTTGAACTCGGCGAGCTCGCTGGCAAGAGTGTTCTGATTGTCCCTCGTTATAACGAGGGTCGCGCCGACCTCGTCGTGCTCCGTCATCAACTGCGCCAGCCTCAACTCCGTCTCCGCCAATTTTCCCGTGAGACTCACTATCTGCTCGTGCTGCAACCGATTTTCCTCCTTCTGACGACCGAGCTCGTCCGCTATGCCGTCCACCTCCATGTTTGCGTTTGCTGATGAGGACAGACACGTCGATTTCGTTATTAAAAATTACCCAACACAGAGAAAAATATTAACAGAGTGATAAGAATATTTATGCCGCGGTAACGACAAATTGTCTGTGGTAGCTGAACATTTTGCTGCGACAAGAAAAAATTTGTTAATAGAACAATCGATTTGCCATCACTTCCTAATTATTTTTCTCCCCTAACGCTTCGGACGGTTTGGAAAGGACAAAAAAAGAAAGAAAAAAAAAAAAAAAGAAAAATGTGTTTATTACCTAATTGCGCCGCGATGTCTTTGACCAATCTTGCCTCCTGCTCCTCGCAGTCGTCGGTCTCGTGAACGAGTTTCGTGAACTCGGTTCTCAGCTGCTTGTTCTCGTCCTCGAGGGAGCTTATCCTCCGCTGCATCATATCGAGATTGATGGCTCGCAGCCCGGTCGGCGTGCCGCCTTCCGAGCCCGAGTCGTCCACATCGTTGGTCAGTATCTGCACGAGCTCCGTCTTCTTTATCAACTCATGGCTCAGCTGCGTTATCTTCTCGTTGGCGGCTTTCAGTTCGGCCTCCAACGCGTTCACATTGCTCTCGAGCTTCTGGTTGTGCGTCAGCAATTCCTTGCCGATTCGCGCTGTCAATTCCAAGTCTTTTTCTTTCTGCGGAACCCGAGATAAACACGATCGGAGGCGTTAGAACTGTTTGCAAAATTATCTTTACGACCACTTTCTCAACATATCGACTTTATTTTATTTTTCTCTATATTACTCTTGTTTTATTTTACTCGTCCAAACGACAACATTTATTTTTTATTTTTTGTAAACCGAAACTCACCTCCTCCAGAAGCCTTGTCACTGCCTCTATATCATTATAGGTTTTGGTCATTTGGCTCACTCGGTTGCTACATAGAACTATAACAGACAGAAAAAAACACGAAAAAATTAGAATTAGTTATCGCTCCAAATTCCACTGAATAATATATGCGAAGCTCAGCACAGCAGCACAATATTTAATACACGACATCGAGATGCAAAGAGGCTGGAAGTTTTTTTTTTTTTTTACGATTACCCACTACAATATTATTACATGTATCATATTCGCCACAGTCGAGTCCAGTCCAGAGTCTAAATTCTTAAACGAGCTTTAATCACTAAAAAACAAAAAGATACACAAATCTCTCGAGTGTTGTTCGCGCAGGTAAAATCTGCGCGTTCGCGAAGGTTTCGCCGGTGCGAACATCGATTCCAAACTATTTTTAGCTAATCAGGTTGAAGTCGAGATAAGTTTCGCCGGGTAAATGTAAATATAGCTCGAGTATTTTCGTGTTTGGAAAGACATGAAGATTCTCAATCGCTATGTAATGATGTTGAAGTTTGTATCGTTGGAATACAACGAAATTCAGGGAAAAAAAAATTATTCGCATTAACCCAATTAGAATAAATATGAAAAAATTAGAAAAAAATGAAATTAGGTATAAAAAATCACCATAGTAACTAATTGCGATGATGATTTTTGACGCCTAATTTCACCATCTGGATTAACTAGAATTAATTTTTTTTTTATTTCGTTGCTCTCCAACGATGCAAACTTCATCATCATAAAATATAGCAGCTGCCAAGCTGCTACCTGTCGCCTCTTTTCTCGGTGATGATGCTGCTGCTGCTGCTTCGACTATCGGAGCGTCCGGCACCGGCTGTGGACCAGTCAAGACTGCGACAATCTCCCGAGTCAGTTGAGTGAAAGCACTCAATGTCCGTGACAACATCTATCCGCGGCTTTTGTTACTGTGTCGGCGGCTACAGCAGCAGCAGCAGCAGCAGTCGCGGTGCTCTCTAGCCTTATGACCTTTGGACCCCAAGAGGCGTCTGCGGGCGAATCGCTTTTCAAGCGGCTATTTAAAGCACTCTGCCATACAGCTCGCACAATTTACCCCTCGCGATTCACGTTAAATCATCGCTTCCTCTTCTCTCCTTTTCATTGTTTTTCTTTTTCTTTTCACTCTCCCGTCAAGGCCGAGCTTTTAACTCAAGGACTTTTCACGCGAGGAACGCAAATTCTCGCGGCAATAATTTTCCACCATCATGTCCAGCGATTCACGTTTCCGATAAATTATGTACCGGAGATAGAATAAATTAATTTTTTCAGGGGAAACAAAAATGTGTAAAAATTCAATTATTCGATCAATCTTTTGCCGCGATTAATGCGCGATATGTTTTTCGACCCAAACAGCAAAGAGTGCAATTTTTTGCGAAAAAAAAAACATTATCTGTTGTTGAATAAATCGTGACTCTTCATTGTTGACAGTGCGAATGACGCAATATTTACACCGTGGAAACTGAATTCGCGCGAGGCGCGAGTTGAGCCGACAAACATGTGGCTTTTAAGTGCGATCGACTTGGAAGAATTAATTTTCCTCATGCCCTTTCGACATTTCGGCTGTCGTAGTTTCATTAAAAAAAAAAAATTTTAAATAAAATAATAATAATAATAACAACAATAATAACAATAATAATAATAAAAATAATAATAATAATAATGTTTAAGAAACTCGTGATTTTGTTTTGAATTTTGTTTTACTCAGTAACAGCGGCTGGTGGGATTTTTGTTTTCTTTTTCCGTGAGGCACGTGGGTCGCACTTCACTCGGGAAATGATTTCATCGATTCGTGCACTTCGTGTTCAACTGTTCACTGATTGCTGAATAATTGTGTAGAAAAATGGATTATTAAAAAAAAAAGCGGAGATTTTACATGAGAAAAAGAGAGAGAAATGGAGTCGAGAGGGTTGCGACGAGGGTGTCGGTCCTGACGTTCGCTCTCCTCCGTTCTCCTCTCGGTACTTGCATCCCTATCGATCAGTCTGGCGGCGCTCGCGGCCGGCTTCTTGCGGCACGGAGCCGCACGCCGCAGAGCGCAGTCGCGGGAGATGCACCGAGCGCGCTGCGGCGCACGTGTGCGATGCACCGTCGCGCTCACCATAGCGAAACGCCCGGAGGGAAAAGACAACCTTTCTACTTTCTTTTTTTACATTTTACATTTTTCCTCGTTGTTGTTTTTTTTTTTTTTTTTTTTTTTTGCTTTCTGCGTACAATTTGCGGCACTGGCCACGTCGAAGTGGCCCGCGGAGAGAAACAAAATGCGACGCCACGGTTTTTCTATTCTTTGAACTTTTTTGCATTTAATTTTAGTTATCAACGGAAACTCGTAGAGTTTGACACAGCAGCTGCAGCTGCAGCTGCAGCAGCTTCTACCGCGAAATGAGAAGGAAAGTAGCGACTGTTACAGCGGCCTAAACCGAGTTCTTCGTTTAGTGCTGGCTCGTTGACGATTCATAATTCCATTCACGCTCCCCTGAGTCGACCGAACCGCCGCGTGCGCAATTCCACAGACACGGAGAGGCGGAAAGGACGAAGGCACGTTTGAATAACGCACTCTCAGTTATTTCAGACGAAAGTCTCCCTTGACAGGAATTTACAAAAAAAAAAGTGAGTACTTTTTGTCGTTGTAGTTTTAATTAGCAGTGCGTTTCGTGCGCAACAAGAAATAATACAAGTATAAATTCGCCGCGAAAAGCTAGTGAAAAAATTGGCAAGAAAAAAAAAACAAAAATTTCTTCTACGTTCTGAAGACGAAGCAATCGTCTCTCAATTGCCTCGCTTTTGTCGTTAATTCGTTTTTTCAATCACAGCGAAATTTTTCATCAGCTTAAAAAGCGAGCCAGGTCGCCGAAAGCTTTCGCAAAGCTATTAAAAAAAACAGAAAAACAGAAAAAAAGTTTCTTAATATAAAAATCGTTATACGTGCCACGTGTCAACAGTGCGGACGATTGCGGAGCGGCTTGCTGTGCTCATTATATAACAAAAGCTGCGTTTTACGTTCTATAAACGACGATCGCGACTCTCGCCGCGCGTCTCGGTCATAATCGCTTTTGTTTTTTTTTTTTTCGTGTGATTTTTGCTTTGTTTTAGATTTATCTAGAGACACGTTGGTTTACTGACAAGATATGCAAGTGGACGGTGCTTCGGCCGGGGAGCCGAGGACGAAGAGCGGGGTGCCGGGATTACAGCCCTTGCAGCCCCAGCAGGGAGTCACGCCCGATGCGACGGTCGAGCCGCCCGAGGAGACGAGAACGTCCTCGCGGCTCGAGGAGCCACCCGCGACGCCGCCGCCTTCGAGGGAATTGAAGAGAAAGGCCGCCCCGCCGCCCCGCCGAGGGTCCTCGACGATGTTTCCCGAGCAGAGGAAGAGCGGCCGACGCGGTATGTCCTCGTCGTACTCGTAGGGATCATCGTCGTCCCGCGACGATTCCTCCGCGAAGGAACAGTCGCTGCTGTTCCGGCAGGCCAATCGTCCAGGTGCTGCTGACGCCGATTCTACGGCGATGACGTCCTCGTCGCCGTCGCCGCCACCGCCGCTGCTCTCACCGACATTCGGCAGCCCGCGATCGAGCCTCGAAAAATCCTCCTCCAGGATAATGCCGCCGGGGCCCGAATTGCCGGACCTTCTCCAATTCCAATAGCTGTTAGCGATACAACTTTTCTTCTTTACTAGATATTCTCGCGTTTAATGTATTCTTTTTTCTTTTTTTTTTTTTTTTTTTTTTGGGGTGTTATTTTCACGCCTCGTGTTAGAGAAATGAGGACTGAATGATTGACAATTTTCTAGCCTGCCTAGTGATGAAATACTACGATGCTATTTTTGTGAGGTTGATGTTTGCATTGTTGGAATGCAACGAAATTCAGAAAGAAAAATTAATTGTAATTAACACAAATTATGGAAATAGGTATAAAAAGTCGCAATAGCAAAGAAAAAAGAAATTCGTGACCCTGATAATTTGGATCAATTAGAATTAATTTTGTTTATGTATTTCGTTGTATTCCAACGATGCAAACTTCAACATCGTCTATTTTCGTGACGGCTTCCAAGTTTTTCCCCTCTGTCAACGACTCCTAATTTGGGTGTGAATTCTCCCTAAGGTGACGCATTTCCGTTTCGCGTTACGAGGAAAATCTATTTATGGGCAATGTGCTCATTGCACATAAATAGAAAAAAAACACTCATCGACGATCGATGAGTGTTTTTTTTTACACTCTTCTGCCGATGACAACGCGATTCGTTTTTTTATAATTAGGCACTGATTTTTTTTTTCAAGGGGGATGGTGAAAATTTCATCGACATTGGTAATTGAATTTTTGACGCTTGAGAAATGAATTCGATTTCCAATAATTAGTGACATTTAAAGAGCTATTTTGGTGGCGAATGGCTCGCGTTTAACGTCTGGGGACGACGACGACGACCGCTGGGTACCAACGAACTACGTCGACGATGCAGGTGTTTCAGGCTCTTATATCGATTTCCACGAACCACCGAACGCTTGCATAAGATAGTGCAAAGCTCTGGCGTTGCGTTAGCTCCGCGTTCAACTGTCCCGTTATTTCTATAGCAATAATAACAAGAGTAACGTATCGTAACGTCAACTTAAGGCAACGCGTCTGTGTAGAACGAGAGCGAAGCCTTCTAAAGTCCCGCGAAATTCCAAATCGAAATCGAGCGGCACTGTAGAAAACTTTTCTTCGATTACGTGTCTTCACTTTGATAAAAAAAAAAATTTAAAAATGGAGCAATTTTTTTTTCTTTTTTTTAAATAAATGTTGTCTTTTGATTTCTGAAAGACAACAAAAACATTTTAAAATGGAGCAATTTTTGTTTTCCCGTAAATTTTGCCTTTTTAATTTCTGAAAGACAAGAAAAACATTTAAAAATGGAGCCATTTTTTTTCCATAAATTTCGCGAGGTATTTACAAAGCTTCGAAAAAAAAAAAAAAAATTATCGTCCACAAGTATCGGAATAGAATGAGGCGGAAAATCGTTTTAAAAGCCCGAGAACTCGCCGCCCGGCGATGCCGTTTGTTACGCAACAATCCTCGAGCGCGGAAGTGCAACGGTCCAGAAAATGTGCAGTCAGTCCCGCCCGGTGTCCAAGTACGAGATATTTCGTAAAACGTCGTTTCTCGTCCAGAGGAGCGACGAGGAGAGGCGCGGAAAATAAGCCGTGGGGGTCGTAGTTCACCGCGGAGGCTTCGCCTATTGCGCAACAGACCGGCCAATAACCGACATTTACTGTCCTTCCGTCGAGACACGGAAAAAGCAGAAACGAAGTGACGAAAAATGGAATTTTCCGATGAGACGAATTCGCAATTGTAAATTTGTAACGGACGAAATGGTGAGACGCGAGCGCCGGGAGTCTCGCGTCGGCTGCTCCCCGGCCGCCGCCACCGCCGCCGCAGCCGCCGGAGGTAGGGGCGATAGGTGCGGTCCACGCGCCACGATATAGCACGAAAAATCTATAGTTCGATAGAGTTGGAGAATGGAAAGGAAAATAAAAAAACGAAGTCACAGCAGGCCGAGAAAAAAGTGAATACCTGATGAACGCGAACTAAATGGTTGAAGTTCACATCGTTGGAATGCAAAAAAAAAAAAAAAAATGTAATGAATTCAAATCATTGATTTAATTATTAAATAATAATACAATTACTAAAGAACGATTTAATTATTAAATAATAATGCTATTACTAAAGAATGATTTAATTATTAAATAATAATCTAATTGCAAAGGAATGACTTGATTATTATACAATTATTTAATTGAAAATCTCATCATTTGGGTTAAAAAGAATTAATTCGTTTTTTCTGAATTTCGTTGCACTCCAACGATGCAAACTTGAACATAATACTAAACGCGATAATGGAAATAATTAACCCACGCGACACGTGAGAGGGGCGAAGGGAGGGGGGAAGGAGGGTCGCGACTGGAGTCATTGAGAGGGGAACGACGAAAAAGCGTCGGTATCGCGATTGCGTAATAAATTGGTGAATCGCGTTGGTGCGCGCGACAAGTCAGCTGATGTCAAGGTGAGGCGGTTAGACGGTTGAGCGGCGGCAGCGTCAACGCCAGGTTTCTCGTTCGCGTCGTTCGCGTGCAGCTCAACGTCAGACGCCGAGCGTCTCGTGTATATTCACTCTCACTCGCACGCAGCCTCCGCAGACGGAGCTGGATTTTCAGGGGCACGAAACGACAGCTTTTTTACCGACCGCGCTGCGAACCAATGGAATTGATCGAGACGCGCGAACGTAAATAACGAGGGGAGGGGAGGGGAGGGGGGAGAAGCCGGCAATGAGTAGAAAAGAAACATCCTGAGGCGATACTGAGAATCGGCAATGCTAATTAACCGCGGTGTCGCCGAGCGAGAAACGATTGTTGTTCAATGGACAAATGAATCGACGCTCGCCGCGAGGTTTGCGTCCAATGGCGGCGCCCGCCGATGACTAACTCGATGGCAACATATTAGCGGCGATAACTTGATTTTCGGCTCTGACAACGGGACGCCTACTATTGGGTTGCAGTACGGCTTCTGCAGTCATCGATATCTCGGATATTGGTTACCGGTATTTTTATTCGCGTCTCTCTCGGGACGCGAGAAGAGATTTTTTGCGGGTTTATTATTTTTCACGCGCTATTGACGCGGCGGACGATCGATCAAACGAGCGTAATACGAGCCGAGAAGGCTTAATAAGAGGCAGTGATACTTCGCTCGGAATTTCTTCGCCCAATGATAAACGCCTATAAGGCTGTCTCTCTCGCACCTTCTTGTTTATCGAGTCCCCCGACCAAACGGCTTTAAGAATCGAGGAGCCCGAAGATCAGCCCAATTCTGCAATACCTCCGCAAATTCTATCAAAATCTGAGCTCTATCTGTCGAATAGTTTGGGAGAAAATAGCTTTGAAAAATTCGAGGTGGAGTGGGGGAAGCGCCACTGTCTCCTAATATCCGCGTATCGTCGCGGGGGGTCTGTGGAAGGGAGAGAGAGAGAGAGAGAGAGAAGAACTATCGTCACCCTGCCGTCTATTTACGAATGAGAAACAGAGACTCTGCTGCTGGATTTACCATCAAACACGGTGTCCGGCCAGTGCGATACGAGTCGTGTCGCGACTTGTCTCTCTTCGCGTCGCGGCCACTCTGTTAAACGTTTTCTTTTTTTTTTGTTTTTTTCTTTCGTGGCTATTAGCGCGTAGCTGATACAGAGCGGAGATAGCAAATTGGAGACGGGACGCGTCGCGAAGAGGGGCGGTTGATACGTCGACGCCGCCGGTCGCCCCTGTCCAATGACGTAGGCTGTGGGCTCGCAATCAGCGACGACGCATGGTGTGCGTCCCGCAGCAGCAGCAGCAGCAACACCACGCGCGGCGAAACTTCTCGTCGTCTCGTGTGCAGTCACCCAAAATCACTCGTGTCGCGGTCGCGCAACTCGCACTCGGCGAACGTACGTCACTTGTTTTACACGGGACGAGACGCGGAGTGAGACACACGCAACACGAAAGAAGCACCCGAAACTTTCGTAATTTTCCGACTCTGCCTCTTCTCAACAGATTCCCTATTTTATTTTATTTTATTTTGTTTTGTTTTTTTTTTCGTCGCGTCAATCGACACCGCGCGAGACACAGCCTGACAGTCGAGACACACGCACCGCGCGAAACTGAATGTCAAGCGGCAGCGACGAGCCAGACGGATCAATCCGCCATCTTCGTGCTTCTCACGTAACAACGAGGAACGTGGAATAGCGCGGAGGGAGCGAGAGAGATGGAGAGCTGGAGGCACGAGACGCGCGCATAGGAACTGGATATGCGCGCGCACCCGACGTGGCGCGAAATTTTCCGAGTATTCGAATGTTTCGAGCGCGCTGACTCGAGTGGCTCGATGTGTGGCGCACCGGGTAAACGGCGGGCTTGTTGCTAACGTCTGGAAAATATAATCTGGAGCAGGGAATTGAAATGCAGTATTGGCGCTTCGCTTGGCTACGTTTAAAAAAATAGATAGTTGAGGGTCTTCGATCCTCTAAATCGTTGCTTCTGCGTTTCAGTTTTCCTGGCTTTTTAACTTGTTGCTCCATTAAATTGACACGTTTAGCGCTTCTCTCGGAACGAAAAGACGAATAACTCGGTGTATTTATTTATTTATTAGACAGTGGACGGGACATGCCCTTGAAAATGCATAGAAAAATTATATTATTATTATTATTACTATATTAATAACTTTAATTATTTTTTTTATAATTAAATAAGTTATTATTATTTCATTATGATAAATAATTAAATAATTGTAATAATAAAAATTGTTATTTTTTATTTTCATATTTATCATATTTTTTTCTATCGCTGATTATTTTCCAGCGACGAGTTTCCGATCGTGAAAAATACAAGTAAATCAACCAAGTTAACAGCACTTGGGGAAAAAAAAGAAACAGCGTTAAATGTATGTATATATATATATCTATATATATATGTGGCGATTATGCGCCTCGCGATATGCTGCATAGAAGCGCCTAATGAATGCGCCGCACGCGAAGCCATTCGCGGTGAAATTATCCGTGGCGAAGACGACGACGAGGACGACATTGACGTTGAGGAGGAGAGAATATCAAGTCCGCTCGGAGGTTTTCCGCGGGATCTCCGCGGCTCGGAAACGTGTTCGGCGCTTTATTTTAAGCTCGCGGCTCGCCAAGGTCAGGGAACGCGAGTTCCCTCGCCGCTTCTCCGGCGGCTTTCCAATTGGAGAAGCGGGACTCGCCGTATGATTCTCGAGGAATATTCAGCAAAGTCGACGAAGGGCCACGACCCGATCGCCTCGCGGAGAACCGGAACGGCAGAAGAGAAATCGCCAAAGGTTTATCGTTCACTGCTGCCGCGGCGATTTTCACGTGAATGTTCACTCGACGGGCGATTAAAGTTTATTAACACACCGCGATAGCCGCCGGACTTGATAAACAGGAGGTCGCGGGACCAGCGGAAGAGCCTTTCACGATTCCCCTCCGGCGATCGGCTTCTTCGTATTTTTTTTTTTTTTTTTTTTTTTTTTTCACTTGTTGGATTTCCAGTCCAGGCCGGTAATCTATACCGTATCTTAGGCGGTAAAAGTACGAGTACTTTTTCCAAGATAAATGACATTCATGTATTCCTGAGGAGATAGACCCGACGAGTATGGATACTCGTACTCGTTTACTTTCTTCGGTCTTCGTGTCACCAGCTTTTTTTTTCCAATGAGGCCTAAACCGCGTTCTTCGTTCAGTGCTGATTTTTGTTTCGTTTACTTTCTATGGTCTTCGTGTCCCCAATGTTTTTTTTTCTTTCTTTTTTCTTTTGTTGTTTCTCTTGTTTCTTTTTTTTTCGTTTTGACGTTTTGGCTGTCAATCTTGAGCTCTCGTGGTCTTCTCTCTCGATTGCTCGATTATGGAAAATTGTTGATGATGTCCGAGGAAGAAAAATTACCATAGACAGGTGTCCGTTTGTTTGGCGGGAACCTCGATGACTCTCGGCCTGTCGATGACTCTGGCGGTTCCGCTGCCCTCCTCGACCAAACCGATGATCCACGCGTGTCTCTTCTCGATCTCGTCCAAGACTCTGCAGTACGCGGCCGCCTGTTCCCGCGGCAGCACCAGCAGCAAACCGCCGGAATGCTCCGGCGAAATTCCTCCCAGCAACTGAGCGCTGCTCCCGAGGATCCTCGAGGCCGCGGTCATCTTCGCGATAATCGGCAGATTGTGAATGACAAAATTCACCGGCTTCCTCTGCCTCCTCGCGAGCATCTCCGCGTGCCCGAGAATTCCGTAGGAGGAGACGTCGCACGACGCGTGGGTGTTGTACTTGAATCAACACAAAATTCGTCATTTAAATTTTTTTCACATTCCTTCCGATATGTTTGACTCATCCGATTGACAAGTCCACCAATTTCAGCAAAAAAAAATCCCACGTTAGAATACACAGTCTCGATATTTTACACATTCCCCGAACCAAGTATTTTCTTACACTCACAGAATTTCTCAAAACATTTATTCCCATCGCTGAAGAAAAAGAAAAAAAAAAAAATTGAGAATGACTGTGGGTTGAAATCGGCGGAGCTTCCCTCACGGAGACGTCCGTTTCACGGTAAAGATGCTTCGTTTTTCAAACTAGCCGCATTTTGCGGAGCGATTTATTACCTTTCTCATGAGAACCGCAGCGTCGCGGTTGCTTCTGAGCATAGAATCGAGCGCCCGGTGTTTCGCCCTGCGGACGTCGCTCTCGTCGATCGTTAGGAGCAATCGGGTCTTTTTCTCGGGTTGCTCGAGCCATTGGGCAGCGGTCAGAGCGACGCTCGTGCCGAGAGGCTTCGTCAGAACGATCACGTCGCCGAGAGTCGCTCGGTCCGGCGGAACGAGCTCGTGTCGCGGGCAAACGGCGCTCGCCGAGCCCCCAACGAGCAGCCAAGGATTCATCGTTATCCGGGCGCTCTGCACGAGCGACCCTCCCGACTCCGAAGCCGCGGTGTCTCTGAAGCCACGAATTATTCGAGGAACGATCGCCTCCCGCTCCGAAGCCTCCATTCGATTTGGTATCGCGAGGGACATTCTCGTCGTCGCGCAATCGACGATACCCAACGCGTGGATTCCACCGAGGACGCTCAGACACGCGAGACGCCCCATTGCGTAAGGATCCTCGATCCAAGCCGTCACGGTCTCGCTCGTCTCTATCAGATGCAGATCGTGGCCCGCCACTCGGGTGCACAGCGTCTCCTCTCCCAGTATCATCCGGTTCTCGTTTATCAGCCTCTTTCTCCTCCTCTCTCTTTGTTCGGAGGGACTCGACTCCATCGCTGATGCTGCTGATTCCTTCGACTGCAGTTTCTCACCGTTCTGTTTGGGCATTCGTCATTTTTTTTAAAGGTAGTCCGGGTGTCTAATGTCGATTTCGCATAAATCAGAGAGAATTGCGAACACTTCTCGATGGTCTAAAAATCTGAAAAAATTCATGCGTGTTATGGGTACTGATAAGATTGATTTTGCATAATAATTATTTGAAAATGTTGTTAAAAAATTGATGAAAAAAATGATTGTTTAACGAATATTTTGATGACACATATTTTTTTATGAAAATGTTTCTTTCGTTTTTCCGAATACCTATGAATTTTTTCAGATTTTAGAGTTCACTTTGGATTTTCACATATTTTCCCCGTGAAAAACGCACAAAATTCAAAGTGATCTCTAAAATCTGAAAAAATTCATACGTATTCAGAGAAATGAAGGAATCATTCTCATGAAAAGAAAACTTGGGTCATCGAAATATTTGTTAAACAATTTTTTTTTATCAATTTGTTAATAACATTTTTTTAATTATTATTATGCAAAATTAAAAATTAAATTATGTTTTCAGTACCTTTAATGTTCATGCATTTTTTCAGATTTTTATACCATCGAGAAGTATTTACAATTTCTGGTGGAAAGAAAAATGTAATCAATTTAATGCAATTTATTAATCAATTGATTTACATTAATCAATTTAATGTAATTTATCTTCGCATAAATTTCGGGTATTTTGTGTGCAATGTACCTTCACCTCCTCTTGAAATATCGTCAGATACGACTCGAGTGTTTCACGACTGGGTTTCGTTCCTCTGGATCTGACGTCGCCGTACTTGGTGAGACGAAAGTCAGAGGGCAAACCGTGAGCCTCGGGACGGAAGGACATTGTTGAGGCTAAATGTTTCGAATGGTCGAAGAGCTCGAGCGCGACGGCCTCGGTATTTCCACGGATTTCCTCGTTCCCGGGAGACGGAGGAGATTCTTGGACGGATCTTCCGGTTTTTTCCATCCTGCCGGTTTCCCGTTGCCGCGTCGGCGCGGAACAGCCGCGCACGCACCTCGTCGACGACATACTCGGTGGTGTCTTTGCACACGAGCGGATATCTCGGGCCGATTGAAAATCAACGATCGCGAGTTTTCCTCGCTATAGCGACCGGCGAACAGTCGACTGACGACGCACCATCTTTTTCCGGCTTCGAGCCGCGCGGCTACAAAACAAAAGCGAATCGCACGACGGCAGCCTAGAAAAGGCTGTGTCGCGGGTTTTGCACTCCTCGGGAGAAAAAAAACGTCACACCCAGTTTTTCGCACACCTATTTATGGGAAACGTACAATTCCGGGAGATCGTATCGCGTCACGTACAGCTAAGTCTATTACATGGATGGAACGGTATTTTGACCACCACCATCAACATCACCACTTACTGCAATCCTTTTCTTTTTTTCCCCCTCAAATCTTATAAATTTGTGCTTAGGACGCTCGGCACAATTAATTATATTTATAATTAACTTGTCGTGTGAAATTTGTGACAGTCTAAAATGAATAATGTTTAACAGTAATTAATTTTTATTCAACAGTAATTAATTTTATTTTTATTCAGTAATTAATTTTTCGTGTGAAATTTGTGACTGTCTAAAATAAATAATTTTTTTATCGAAGATAATAAGTGAGATAAATAAGAGAAAAATATGGGCAATAAATATAAAATAGGTAGGTAAGGCAGGTGTCTATAATACCTCGGTTGAGCAGCAACGTTCTGATGACCCTTATGTAAATCCTCCCGTGTTTCGTTCTCGCGACGTGAAAAAGAAAATCCGAGAGGTCGCCGTCGCCCTCGTGAATATCGGTGTCGGCGAGAACCTCGCGCAGGGCCTCCTCGCGTTCCTCGGGGGTGCTCTCGTCGACACCCCCGAGTTTTCTCTCGATGTAATCGACCACGCCGACGTCCTCCCAGAGCTCCTCGTCGTAATCCTCCTGGCGGCGTCTTTGCCGCTCGTCTCCACGGCTGATTTCCCCGCCGAACTCCTCCTCGACGTCCGGAATCTCCCAGATGTTGCTGAGCTTCCGGGACAGCGAGGGACTCGCAGCGACCAGCGGCCGCTTTCCGGACCCTCCGGAGGGGCCGCAAGTGACGCTAGAGGGCGAGTACGAGACGTCGAGGGCCAGGGAATCGAAGGTCGATCCTCCCAGAGCGATTGTCCTTCCATGGGATTCTCCTCTCCTCGCCCCACGGTTTTCTCGCTCTCCCCACTTATCCGAACCTCGCGCACAGTCCGGCTCGTCCACCAGCCCATCCTCCACCCTGGCCCTTCGCACCTCGCGCAGCCTAAAGCCATTTGTGCTGCTCATGTCATAACTCCGATTTTTTTTACAATCAGTCAAAAATACTTCGACGATCCCTTATGGAAATAATGTTTATTTTTTACTGTATTTCTCGGCTTTTAACATCTTTTCGTTTCTACAGCTTCGACGTTTTTTTTTTTTTTTTTCGGTTAGAAAAAAATGTGTTTTTTCTTCAGAATTTTGTGTATTTAACTTTTTCTGCTCTCACTTTTTCTTCCTCGTTCCTCGCAGTCATTAAAGTCGAGGAACCTCCGTGGAATCCCGAGGCGAGAAGAACTTGAAGAAGAAGACGAGCCGCAACGACACACTTATTATTTTCCTCGCGTTCTTCCCGTCGTTGCGCACGTTTTCCGCGCGTCGATTGGACGACGCCGGCTTCGGTGGCTTCTTCTCGCTGTACTTCGGTCGCTTTTTTTTCACGTCGCTTTTTACCGCATCCGAAGGAAATTTTTCGTCACTTCACAGTCCAGTTGCCAACTGTGCGATTAGCCGCTTTTCCTGCACTTTTAGCGTCACACTCTCGGCAATCTCCGTCCCGACTTCACCACGATCGACGAAATTAATTCTGAGGAAAAAACGCACGTTCATTTTATTTATTTATTTAATATATTGTAAACGGGCAATGCCCACTTGCAATGACGATGAATTCACCGTTTTGTACATTTATAGAGCAGGTTCGGTCTCAGACGCAGTAAATGACGAAGTTAAATCTAAAGATAAGTTTGTTTTTTCCTATATATATATATATTTTTTTTTTATGTATTTTAATTCATTTCATTTCTCTTCATTCAATTTCTCAAGCTGGCTTGCGGTAGATTTAATTCAGTGCGGCACATTCACGAATTTCTCAGATCGTATCGCTGAATTATGTAGCCATTGTAGCGCAATAAGATCTTATTGCGCTACAATGGGTTACTATTATATTTGAACTATAAAAGCGCGGAGTGCGATGCGCGAAGCTCACGCACGGGGAAGCCCTTTCGATGACTTTCACACGGGGGGAACGGGGGGGAGGAAGGCCCGTTATGCCGCCGTGATTATTTCATAGCTGAGAAAGAGCTGAACTCTGCGGGCGATCCGATTGTACAAAGTGCACGGCGAAGGAAATGTGAGACGAAAAGGTCGACGACCATGCGGTCGTGCATCTCGCGGCGTCAGGTGCGAAATGGAGTCACGACTTCTCCTTTAGCCTCGACTAACGACTGTTTTCGCAATAAACGGGACAGCGAGAAATACCGCGATGCATATTCGCTTATCGAACGTAAACCTTGGATCAACTGAAGAAGAAGAAAAAAACAAGAAGAAAAAAAAAACACCGCAAGAAGCTGAATCGCCGCGGTCGGTTACGCCACGGAAATCGTCTTTCGGTCAATCGCGAGATAAATATTGAGACTGAGCCGCTATTACAGACGCTGCCTATTAATTTCAATTTCCGAGAAAATTACCATGTTAAGGTAGAACGATGGGTACAGTCCCGCCAAACGTGTTTCAGAGAATATTTTGAACACTTCTCAATTGGATAAAAATCTGAAAAAAATTCAAGCACGTTGAAGGTACCGAAATGATTGATTTTGCGTAATAATAATACCAAAATGTTGTTAACAAACAAATGTAAAAAATAATTGTTCAGCAATTTACCCGGTAACCCAACGTTTTTTTCTGATGAAAATTATTCACTCATTTTTCTGAATACGTATTTTTTTACTGCTCGTGCTATCTTAAATTGTTGATCTTTGAGGAAAACACGACAACTGTATTTCTCGATGGAAAATGGCAGTTTGAACGAAGAAGAAAAACCTTGGCGACGCCGCTGATGGCCGAGAGTTACGTGGTGCAAGTGGATACAGCGTAATGACCGAGTACCTCCAGCAACCACGAGCCACGCGAGGACAGTAAAAATCCATCATTTGTCAACGAAGCTGCTCGCAAAGTGCAACGCGGCTCACTGGGAATTACAGCGAAGCACACGCGTAACGCACACGCTGAGGCGAATCCTTCGGCGAGAAATCCGGCGAATCCTTCAGCGTTGCGTGAAGGATTCGCACACGAACGAGGGCGAGTGATAAATCATCGGTTGTTACACTTGTTTGCCGTGGGCGGTTTCGCAACGAGATACACGAGTGCGGCTATTACAAAAAATTTGCAAATTGGAAATCGTTCGATGGGACCGCCGCGTGGCTGCAGCGAGCGACGCCGCCAGAGCCGAGCGTGACCAGGTAATTATTTATTCCACTATATACAGAGCGCGGTAAAAGTCTCGCCGTGAGAACGACGACCTCTTTCGCTTTTGATTTATCCCTCTTTCTTTCGGTTTTTCCTTTTCGGAGCCTGCAATTTTCAATCAGTCACGAATTAGTTTCTAATGGATTACTAATTAATTTCGAGACGTTCAAGATATGCATATTCATTACGAGCTACGGTGGATTTTTTCATCGGTGCGGCTTTCCATCTCTGCCAGCGGCAGCAAAGGCAGCATCGATATACCAGCACCAGCATATTTGCACGACCACCGGCAGCAGCAACGGCAGCGCGGATTGAGGATGTCCGCACCAACGGATAGCGGAAGTGAATGAAAGTACTCGCGATGCGCGTGAGGACGGGACGGGACTGAAACGAGGGACAGACACAGAGGGAAAGTTCGAACGAGGAATCGCGCGGATGAGCAGAAATTTCTATGCGGGACTCCAAATTTTTGCAGGTGAATTTTTTTTTTGTTACGCTTATGTTGAAGTCGATGAATAAGAAATGTTTATTTTTATTTGGTGGCGGTTTTGTTCGTCGAAAAAAAATTTCCGAAAAAAATCGCATTTTTTTAGAAGCGATACCCTTTCGTTTTTTTGCGATTTTTGAGGGTCTAACTTTAAAATTCTGTAAAAAATTCAGAAATTAAGATATCGCGTTCCGCCTTGCGGTATTCTCTTCGTTATAGAGTTTTCTTTCGAACGAAAAAAGAAAATCCAGGTTCCATCAATCCAAGAAAAAGTAACCTCGATTTTAGTGAAGTGATGAAATTCCGATAAAAGTGATAAATCATTTTTCGCATTTTTCTCGTCGAATTTTTCATTTTTCGGGCAAATAACGGTGGTTTTCGGAATCAGCGGGAAATTTCCCATCGGATAGGGTCATCAAACTTTACGAAATCGGAAATTTTTTTTTCGCGAAAAAACGCAAGGGGTACCCCTTCTAAAAATTTGCGATTTTTGAGGGTCTGACTTTAAAATTCTGTAAAAAATTCAGAAATCAAGATATCGCATTCCGCTTTGCGGCATTCTCTTCGTTATAGAGTTTTCTCTGGAATGCAAAAAGAAAATCCAGGTTTCGTCGATCGAAAAAAAAGTAACCTCGATTTTAGCGAAGCGACGAAATTTTGAAAAAAGTGAAGAATCATTTTTTGCATTTTTCTCGTCGAATTTTCTCTTTTTCGGGCAAAAAACGGTGGTTTTCGGAATCAGCGGGAAATTTTCCATCGGATGGGGTTTTCGAACTTTGCGAAATCCAAAATTTTTTTTTCGCTGACTTTTACTACCACGATTTAACATCTTGCGGAGGAAGCGTAGCCAAAGAAGGAGAAAGAAAACGGAAGAAGCGAGAAAAAGGATCGACGGTGTCGGTGATTCTTCCGTCCCTGACCCCCTCTCTCCCTTCCCGCTGTCCGATACCGAGGGCTCGACTAAATTTAGCCCGCCGAAGACACGTGCATGTGGAGGCGAAGAGCTCGAGGAGGAGGACGACGACAGCGACGTCTTTAGACGGCGAGAAAATCGATGCTTCGAATGACAAAAAAAAAAAGAAAAAAAAACACGACGGCGCCTGGGATCCCCGCGATGACCTATCAACCCCGTTCTCTCTGCGACAAAATCAAAGCGTTCGGACGGCACTGCAAAGATTTTACGTAAAATTGTGGCTGCCGTTGAGGCGCGAGTCGATCGAGCGAGGAGAGCAGCGAATAAATTTACCAAGTAATACGCGAGTTACCGTCTTTTATGCTCGCCGCTCGCGGACTCCGCGAATTGCAACCATACAAATTTACGTAACTATTTTGCCAGGAGTTTCCGCATTTTCTATGTTATCCGTCCAACGCGCGTTGTTACGATATTTCTGCGATATGCGCGCTCGACGAGTCGTCAACGACCAAAGAGAGAATCCATCATTCGTGCGTGAAATGGATTTTTCCACCTTGAACTGTACAAATTTTCCTATGTTCTGTTGAGCAGTGTTGAAAGTCGCCGTTACTTTAAGAATTAAAGTTGACGCAACTGTTTATTTTTTAGTTGCGATTTTATAATGATGACCTGTGGCGATTATAAAATTATATGTAATTTGTGAGAAAAATGGACAAGCACAGACCTCCATTTTTTCAATAACATTACCATGAAGTTTTATGGGAAATTAATATTTCTTGCCTTTATTTAAAAGTTTAAAAACTTGATCACAAAGCCAATTGTACCATCAATATTATTTCTATAAAAATTGAGGATTTACAACTCCGCTGTCGAGAAATCTGAGATGACGAAAAAAAGGAGAAAAAAATAACACGAGGACGAAGCTTCCATCACCATGAGGCGTCAGGTGAAGAAATGGTGACGACTGACTCCGCGAAATTGGTGAATTGAGAACGTTTTAGAAAACGAAGCTTCCCCAATTATAATTGCAGCGTCGGAAGAGAAGGCGGAGAATGCGCTTGCGTTCCGTGTTTGTTGCTCCGCGCGCCGTAAATCCATATAGCTTGCTGCGGGAAAATATAATGGGAATCAAGTGTGAGACGAGGTGCAGCGGTGCCGGAACACCGGGATGAAGAACGCGCAACGACCCAGTTGGCATGAATGACCGAACGAAGAAGAGCGAGTGGCAGCAAAATAGCGAGAGGCATCTCGCGCCGCCAGAGCCACCGCATCGTCCTTCCACGCTGCCCCCCGCTGGATCTCGCTCCAATAATTCCTTCACCCAATTACACACCTCCGTATCAGTTCCGTACCTCAAATCTCCTCGCCAAACAACCCGAATTAGCCAGGTGAAATCGATTTTTTTCTTCTTTCTTTATTTATTTATTTATTTTTTTCCTTTTCGCCTCGCAATTCACTTCGAACGCGAATTATCCGCGCCGCGATCGCTCGACGATTTTTCGCCACTTGTGTGGCAACCCAAACTTTCGCAACTTTCGCAATTCAGAAAAATGAAATAATTCATTTTATATTTTTCAATATTACTATTTTACTATTTTTGAAATATTTACTATTTTTTCTTGGTGTCGTCACATTTTTTAACTTCATGATTTACCTCTCGTATTGTACTTTTACTTTCCGAAGACTGCCAATAATTGGCGACCTGCCACTAATTCGAGAAGTAAAGTAAAGAAAATTATTTTTTTCTAGTAAAGTAAGTTTTTCTCGAAGTTTTTTCTAGTAAGTTTTCTAGTAAAGTTTGACTGATAAACGAACAGCAAAAAAATGGGAAAGTCAAGAGTGTCCTGAAATACAAATGAGCCTCTTGAATCTTGTTCGCGTACGTGAAACCAGCGTTTTTAGCCTTGACTCGGCGTTAGCTATGCAAAACGTATCGCTGACGCGTTTGTCCAATTATCGAGAAAAGAAAACGTCGGTACGTATATCAACATTTGCCTTCGGTTAAGTGCAATCCGCTCGAAAAGCTGCGGCTCTACTAATTGGCCGAGCACTCGGTGCCTCTTGGTGAATTTTTTTTCAATCGCAGTGAAATGTACGAATCTAGGTGAAACAAGATGATCAAAGTCGTTCTGTATTTTCTCGTCGAACAAAAAAAAAAAAAAAAAAAAAAATCGTCTCTCTCTCTCTTCTCTGGGTAATTTCTCTTGGATCACTCGTGGCAGTTCCACCTGAGCAAACGACGAGCGTGTGGACGCGCAGGAATTCCTCGAGTCGTCGACCGTCTCGCGAGGCTTCCCGAATCAGTCGTGGGTTTTGATGCGCTTAGCGTCCCACACGTCGCCATACGTACAGCTGACTAACCGCACGATGAGCCCGAACGATAGTATATCGGATTAACGGTCCCCGCGGACGAGCTCACGAATACCGACAGGGTGAAAAGTCGAGAGGCGATAGATGGGTAAGTGTGCTACACTCGTCGAGACCTTACGTAACTCTCTTTCTCTCTCTCTCTCTCTTCCTCTCTTTGGCTCACTAAGTCACTCGACAAACGACGTGTGAAGCAAAGTGGGCTCCTCGTGGTTGCTGTTCAGCCGGTTCTCATTTTCAATTCTTATCTCTCGTCGACCGAAAACACGCCTGTCCTCCATACCGGCCCTCCCAGAGTTTTAGGAATTTGAGACAGCAGAATCATCTTCATTCCCACGTTTCGATTCATACTGTAGTCGGTGAAAGAATTTTTTTGATACACAATTTTTTGAGCCTTTGAAAAAGTGAAATTCATTGAGGAATTGTCTGAAGACCTTTCGAAATCAATGACACCGATTGAGCCTGCAAAATTAAATATCGAGGAAGAATTTAACACCACACAGGAATTTAAAACAAAGCATTTTTTATACACAATTTTTGGTGCCTTTGGAAAAGTGAAATTCTTTGAGGAATTGTCTGAAGACCTTTCGAAGCCAATGACACCGATCGACCTTGCGAGATGAAATTTCGAGGAGTCGAATTCGACGATCGCCGATGGCGAATGAGAACTGCCTTGAGAAAATAAACGCGTGCGAACGGATACGCGGAGGGAACTCGTGAGCGGAGTGCGAAATTGTCGAGACCGCGAGCGAGGGAGCTTCGGTGTCGAAGAGGAGGAGAAGAGGAGAAGAGGAGAAGATGAGAAGAGGTAGAGGAAGAAGATGTAAAGTGCGTGAGTCAGCTGAAGGGGATTAGATAGCAGCAGCAGCAGCGGTAGCAGCAACGCGGCGCCGTCGCGCACGAGGTAAAAGCGAGAGAAGAAGTGACTGTGGAATGCCGTTCTCTCGCTCGGCGCGAGCAAGCAGGCCGTTCAAAACTGGATCTAACTGCGGCTCATTCCTCACTCAACGGATATAACTTTTCGTTACGTGCCGACACTCCTCTCGGTTGGAGAAAAAAAAATTCTACAGGACAGACAAATTTTTCTAAACGATTCTCTCGCACTCTGTAATTAGTAACCAAAATCAAAATTCTACAAGACAGTCAAATCTTTGTAAAAGATTCCGTCGGACACTGCAAATGATAACCAAAATCTAAATTCTACAAGACGGACAAATTTTTGTAATGATTCCGTCGCACCCTGCAAATGATAACCAAATTTTGATTTTGGTTGGATTTTGTTACTCGACAAAACACTAAATTCTAAACTCAGTAAAAATGTTTCAAACATTTTTCGAGTATCTAATCCATTGCGTTTCTTTTTTACGCGCTCGCGTCTGAGAAATTCCGAATACAACCGCACGTTTCATCGTTAAACGTAATACATATGCGCCAATTTCGAACCTGGATAAATTCCGAGTAATCACAGTCACTGTCACTCGTAGCCACCTTTAGTCACAATGATAATTCAGCCTCTCGGCTCACTGGTAAAAAAAATTCGCGAACGAAGGTAGAGTCGCGCAGAAAAATTCTTCGTCACCGTCGACGAATGGAATTCGATGCAATTTCTTTTCGATGGCCTCCGATTTGTTATCTGGGAATGTTGATTGCGCAGACGTTTGCGCCTCCGGCGTCCCGCGTTTTCGTCATTTATTGCACTGCTCACCGAGGTTGCGATGCGATAACACGCGGCGAACGCGTGTACCGCGCTCACGCGAACGGAATTTACGTTGGGCTACAACGTCGCGCACGGACGGATCCAACGTGACTGACTCGACTGGACTCGGCTATCACGAGCGCGCTGGGGAGACCGGGCGGCTGCTGCCCCGCTGGTGCCGCTGCTGCTGCCGCTGCCGACGAACCAGGCGCCGCGAGCTTCGACCCAAGGGGAGAAGAAAATGCGCTTCCACAACGTAGCGCGTATGTACACTGCGGGCTGGACGGGTGTCCCACTCTCGAATCTCGATCGGCCTCTCTTCTATGTGGCTATGTGGCTACCACCGGGATAGCCTCCAGTGTCGCATACATAGGTACCAATATTACATGTGTGTTGGATGGACTCGCGCATCTTCGTGGGATTCCGTCGACGCCCTCGATGCGACGCCCGCGAAACGGTCGTTGGTCCTTGCGTATCTCCGAAGTTCAGCTTTGCTGTGTTTTTTTTTGTTTTTTTTTTTTGGCTAAATTTACCGCTTTTTGGGAATTTTTTTGTGAAGAAACTATACAGCGGATTGATATGAAACTTGGCATGTAGTTTTATTCGTCAGTTAACTATTCACGAAAAAAAAACCCTGTAAAAAACACAAATTTCAAAGTTAACTTAGAAGCCTGAAAAAATTCATACGTATTCAGGAAAACGAATGAATAATTTTAACTCACTCCGAAATTCCAGCTGAAATCTCACGATTTTTCCGTGTCCTCCGTGCGAGCAAAATTAATGTCCTTGCGGATCTCCGACGTCTAGCTTTGCTTTGCTCTTTTTTTTATTAGATCAACACATTTGTCTCGTTCAGTCGTGACGAAAGTTTTTTTTTAATTCACTCCTAAATAATTGAGAATGGCTTCCAATTTCGCAGCTGGAATCCCACGATTTTTCCGAGTCCTCGGGCTCGCCCGTGCGAGCAAAATTAATTAACGAGACGCGACGAAAAGCGTGCGTGGATGGTGTACTTGAATCGACGGATGGTTCGCGGATGCGCACGCGAAAAAAAAAGAGCTATGCCTGAGTACATCACCGCTCGTGCGCTGCGCTGTCTACCGAAGAAAGGGAATAACAAACACGACACATCTCGGTGTCTTGTGTGAGAATTATCCCATGGCGTCGCAGCTTCTCCGTTAGAAACCCAGCGATGCGATTGAAATGATAATCTTCTATGAAAAAAGACGACTACTCGTCTCTTCCTTCTCTTTCTCTTGGAGCTTCAAGCCCGACGGCACAGTCAAATCGCTCTGAGATTCCTGCAGTGACAATTCGTATGGCAGTGATGAATAATTTAAATAAACATCCAGACACCTTGATACAACATCCGCAAGTATTTGTTTCTTCCTCTGTGTCGAGAAAAAAAAATAACAAGAACGACTCTTGTCTCTCAAGTGGCGATAATGATGAAAAATAGAGGCCGAGAAAGAGAGTAAACTGTGAGAAATTTGCTTCGTTTGGGTTTGCGAAAGATCACTGATTGTATATTACCACTGGCTTTACGAGTTCGCTATGACTCTACTTATGGGCCGGCTGGCTGGCCTGCTATCTTCCTTTTCACGCCACGGCGATGTCAGGATCAACAATGAGACTGTACGTTCTGTTCTTTTTTTTTCTTTTTTTTTCACCGCTCGTTCATCTTTGTCCCGGTCGACGGAACTTTCTCCGTTTAGATCCATCGAGATATCGAGGAAACGAAGAGGCTAATAAGAGGAGGACCGACACGCGCGACACGGTGAAAAGTTGAAAGGGGACAGTCGAAAGTGATGACTGATTAGAAAGATCCAACGGAAGGTCGATTATCTCGGGCCGAGGATCCACCGGTAGCGATCCATCTCGAATCTTCCTTGCTGCAGAGAATGACCTTTCTCTTCGTCGAGAGCCACGTGAGTGAGAATCGCCGCAACAGTCTCTTGCTCACCTACATTATATTTCGTTTATGTTTTGAGAGCGCCAAGAAACGCCACGATTTCTGATTGCAACGTCGGATCGCAGTTGTCGAGAAAATATCGACGGCTTTGGTGTTCGTGGAACTCGTGAAACGCAGCGAGTATCGCAGTTTCGAATGTCCAACGACTCGAATCTAATGACAATTGAATGTAATTGGAATCGAATGACGGTGATAAAAAGAAAGAATTATGCGAATTGCGATCCAGATGGGTATCGAACGTCGTCCCACGACTGTTGGCTGCATTTCTTTCTGAATATTCTACATTTTCCGACCAGTCACTCGGATTTTACTTCTCACGACGGTCGTCACTTCAGGATGCGTCGATCGAAATGACTGTCGATCGTTTCGAGGCCGTCGGTTACTGCCGGATGTGACTTTTCTCGCGCGGCTCTCCCGCGAAACTGTTACAAAGTGAGCCGAATACCCAGTGATAATTCGATAGTTACATGCTCGAATGATTCGAGGATTCTTCTTTAACCCCCTTTCGCGAGCCCGATCGGCAGCAATTTTATTGCGCGGCAATAAAGTCTTACGCGGAGAATGCACGCGACAAATCCTACAAGTTTTCACTCCCGGTGAGAATGTTTTCTGCTCTCTGTGTGTGTGTGTTTTTTTTTCATTGTCGGTGCAATACCGACAACCACCGAACCACCGAACACCGCACTGTGCGCCGCGCATCGATTCCTAGAGCCTTTGACCCAATTCAATTGTCATCCCTTCTTCGCATTCTTTATTCTATTCTCGCGCAAGTGAGTTGACTAAAAAAATTATTACGATATTCGCAAGACCAACCGGGATAATGATTTCTTTTTTCTTTTTTTAATAACAAAATAAATGAGTAAAATAATAAAATAATAATTTTTAATAAAATAGTAAAAAACAATAATAATAATTCATAAATTATTAAATTAAAATCAATTAAATAATAATTAATTAATTAAAAAAATTATTATTAATGTTAATATTAATAATTTTTAAGCAAGTGATTTTTCTCTCTCTCCTTTTTCCGCCGTTGCAACACTTGGCAACGACGGATTAAAAAACCAAGCGGGAAACGATTTAAAAAATCGTAAAAGGAGTTATTTGAAAATTAACAAGACTGATTCATTCAATGATGAAAAGGCGTAAAAGTCGAGCGAGAGCTCGATTGTTCGGGACAATAGTAGTTTCGAAATAGCCGATGAAAAAAAAAAAAAAAGAAACACGCCGAGCAGGAAGCTATTTGAGACGGAAAAATCGTCGTTAATCTGGAACTTCCGGCAATTTCGAACTCTGCTCCGTTTTGTTTGCTCGCGCGGGTTTGAGAATGGCAGGAGCGATGCTCGTCCGTCGGCGCGGCAGCGATAGCGAATAATGTTTGAGAAAATGTATTCGTCGTTAAGCTGCCGAGACGAACAATGCGGGAGATGTTCACGCTCGACGTAGCGTCGCCGCCGCCGCCGCCGCCTCCGCGGGGATCGTTGCCCGATCGCTAAACTCGCGGCGAGATTGGCCTTTGACCCGAATACCGGCCGGCTGACAATGAGATCCTCGCCGCAGTTTCCCGCTTTTCCCTTTCACTCGTCTCCTCTTCCTCTTCCTTTTCCGAATTATTCGCCGCGTCCTTCTGCGTACACCGAGCGTCGCGGCGCACTTTCTCTCGCAAAGTGCACGAAGAAAACGATACTCGACGCACAATTTCATCCAAGCCTCGCGAGACGATAAATATTTTCTTTCGCGTAACGTCAAACGTCGCCGTAATCGCTTTAGGTAAGTATATCTAATCTCCGCGGATGTCGCTCGAGAAACGTGCGTCGATAAGCTGGAGTTCGACAGCGACGATGCGCGAAAAAAGATCGGCGCGGTACACCGACGGATAAGGTCTATTCGTGGAAGGAAAGAAATTTCGCAATTGCAACTGCAACAAAGAAAACAAGAACATGATAATAAAGAAACATTGAAATGATTTCTGTTACAAAAATCAGTGGGTAAAATATGTCGCATTTTCTAATATTTTTAAATATTATTTAAGATATTATTTAATATTTAATATTATTTATTATTTAATATTTAAGATTTAATTTAAGATTTTATTTAATATTTAAGATATTATTTAATATTTTTTAAGATTTTTAAATATTTTTTCGCAACAACTGGGCAAGCGCGCGTATGTCATGGTGCGAATAAAAAAGAAAGGAAGGTTCGTTGTCGGGAGGGAAAGGGGTTGGCCGTAACGAGGAAGCCCCGGAGAAGGAACTCCGCTTCGCTCGTGCCAATTACCAAATAGACTGGCACAGCTTGGCATGACTATAAAACGTTTTAATTATTATAATAACACTGATAAGGCTGTGTAGAAAAAAATCAGGAGTTTCAGGCGCGTGAAAGGCCGCGCGGATTACTCACTCGATCGCGGCTCTGGACTCGCTTTTATCGAGTCGCCGTAAAAATTGTGGGCCAACGATAACGCGACGATTTTTGTTGCAATTACCGCAGTTATTAACGATGATAAGGTTACGAGGAAAAACCAGGTACGTCAGGCTCGTGGAAGCTGCGGATTATTCATTCAATCGGGCGCGAGGCGCTCGTATCGAGTGACCGCAAAAACCGGGCCAACGCGGGCAGCAAGAGCCGCGCGATCTTTGATAACAGGTAGACGTTTGTTGCTCGAGATTAAACTCGCGATCGATAAGACGAATCGGCGAGGAACGAGTCTCGTATCGAGGCGAGACTTTTGTTCCTTTCGTTTCTTTTTATTTCATCAAGCTTGACTTATTATATTGCGTGGATTTTCGTACCGATTGTTTCGCTCCAGCGATATCGATGGAATGTAATAAAGATTATTGCCGCAGCGCAAAACGCTTGCGCAAGGCGGAAACGCTTTATACAAAAATATTTATCATTTCTGCGAAAAAGCATTGTTTCCATTTGTTTTTTATTTCCGTGACCACCGTGAGAAACGTTTCGGTGAAAAAAATTAAATCTCTGCAAGGTGAAGGGAGATTTCGTTGACTCAGTTAAAAGTATTTCTCTCAGTCTTGTGTTTTATAAATTAACAAAAAAATAAACTTTAGAATTTAGTAAGAGATAAGCGAGCACGTTGGATTAACAGGACTGTTAAACGCACGTTTAACACGGTCTCTTCTCGCGCTTTGCGATCGCACGACGATTAAAATGCCACGACGTGAGAAAGCTAAGATTCGTAATTGCGTCGATTTTCGTGCCACTGCGTCGAATTAAACGCAATAACGCTCGTCAACCTGTCGGCGGCGAGAGACACTCGAGTAGAAAAAAGTAAACAAGTTCCAACTTTTGAGTGTCGCTCAATCTGATATCCTGTAATAAAAAACATCGCGTACTTCCAGCCTCTTTGATCAGATTGTCGATTTTTGTCGATAGAATCGGTGTAACCAAAGTTACTCGATGCAAAATTCCGTACCTTCGGTCTCCCGTTATTGTTAATATAAATAAGGCAAAAGACTCACGGAAGTAGTTAAGGGTCTCGCGGATCTGGTCCGGAGAAAGCTTCAAGTCGGCGTCCTCGAGCCTCAGCGCAGGTGTAGGAATGAACCAGTCCGCGTTCTCGTAGCCTGCGGTAACAAAAAAAAAAGGGTCAGAAATTTGTGAGAAGCCGTTAAAGAGAGCACCGAAGATTAAAAAGCATTCGCGCTCGTCGTATTCACGGCTCGTGGATTGACAACCGGAAATTGTCGCCAAGGAAGCCCAGGAATAAAATGTAATTATGTTTAGCGTCGTGGGGTGCGGTTCGGAGAGACAAGGGCGCGGTACTCGTCCACCTTCTGTCGTTTTTTTTTCGCAACTTTATTGTAGCGTCACTGCTAGAGAGGATTGCAAATGCGTTGACGATGTAGAGCGAAGCGCGTGCGGTCAACTTCATCGCGCAGCCCTTTTTATTCACGATTAGTCACGCAGTCTTGTCGCCCCTGGTCGAGGACCCCAAGAAATTTGAGAACCCGATGGGGATCGATCACCGACGAGATATGACGAAAAAATATGAAATGCAGGCTCGACGCGAGCGTTTCCGATGGATGGAGGAAAAAATAGCTAATGATCGAAACGGCGAATGGCTAAAATAGCAAATTTCAAATTTTTATCCACATCTTCAAAAAGAGAAAATTCGACGAGAAAAAAATGATTTTTATTTTTTTTTTTTATTTTGTCACTTCGCTAAAATCGAGGTTACTTTTTTTTCGTTCGAGCAAACCTGGATTTTCTTTTTGCGTTCCAGAGAAAACTCTATAACAAAGAGAATGCCGCAAGACGGAATGTGATATCTTGATTTTTAAAATTTTTTACAGAATTTTAAAGTCAGACCCCCAAAAATCGAGGGAAAAAAAAAAAAAAAAACGAAAGGGGTACCCCTTCTAAGAGTTTGCAATGTTTGAGGGTCTCACTTTAAAATTTCTCGATTTCGTAAAGTTTGAACGTTAATTTCACGTTAATTTACTTAACGATTTTTGTCGAAAAAACGCGGCGAAAATTTTTCGTTTATTTCCAGAAAATACAAGCACCGGTGTCTCGATGAAGTAGGGCACATATCATCGACCGCGTATGAGATAGGTGGCTGCTGCGCTACATTTCACTCTGCCGATGAAATCGTTTCTTCGACCTTGCTGGGCTTATTTTTCGTGTAAAAATATCGAAACCGCTTTCGTTCCCTCTCTCCCGGCCCGACGATCGGCAACTCCCGATTGCCAATTAAATTAACGTCAACAAGAAAAATATAATCAAAATAATCCAAGCGATACGATTCTGACAGAACGAGGTCGAGATTCTACACAGAGCGTGGAGTAGAATCGAGTTATCGCGCATCACACATATCGCCGCCGCCTCCTCTGTGTATCCGACTGATTAGCATCGGACTGGCTTTGCTAATCGGGTATTCCAGTCACGCGAACTTTGACTCGTTTCGCGGCTCCACCTCCGCGGTATATAAATAAACACTTGACTCCCGAGTAAACTCACGACGCCACGAGACACACGATGATATCGACCTTGGAGCCTCGAAAACTGCGAAAAATCCGTGGCACGTTACTTCACGACAACCGCAACGGCGATTCATTGTTCACCTCGCGAAAAATAAATTAACAGTTCGACGAAACACAGGAAAAAGAGATGATGTTGAAGTTTGCGTCGTTGGTATGCAACGAAATAAAAAAAAAAAAAGAAATTCTAATTAACCGAAATTACGAAATTAGGTATAAAAAGTCATCATATCAATTAGTACCTGTGATAATTTTTATACGTAATCTCATCATTTGGGTTAATTAGAAATAATTTTTTTATGAATTTCTGAATTGAAGAAATAATCTTGTTAAAACCAATTTCTTCGGCAAAGATGGATTTTTCGAAGGAAATAAGATGATTAACAGCGGCAGTAAAAAATGTTCAATGAAAAAAAAAAAAAAAAAAAAAAAAAAAAAAAAAAAAACCAGTAGCACCAACAATTTTCCGACCCAAGTCAGAATGCGATTGGCATCTCTAAAGTGAGTGTTAATTTGTTGAAATCGGTTGTTCGGAGTACTTATTAACATTAGTCGGTTAGCTCGTAGAAATAGTGGAAAATGTAAGTGCAAACTCACCTTGAAACTCCGTGAGGGTGTCAGCGCGAAGACGGTACCTCGGTATCTGTTCCTCCAGCAGGCTTATTATCTCGACCTCAGGCAGATCCCCTCCGCTGCACACCTCTGGGAAAAAGAAAAAGAATATAAACATAAGCTCACGCTCAGCAGCCGCAGCAGCAGCAGCAGCATCCAGTGGCGTTCACACTGAGATGTTGGATGCAGAATATTGCACGTGAAGTACGCAGCGAAAAAAAAAGAAGAAGAGTGACCGGTACGGATTCCAGCGCGCGCGGGGTAACACGGTCGAGTAATTCGTGCATGCGTCTGGGATGTTGAGGTACAGGCAGATAAAACGTGATCCGGCTGCGGCTACTGGAAACCGGGCAGCGGCACTTAGGCCGGAGTAAGAGCGGCCGAGTGGATATCTCGCGATTGTAATGAGATGAGGTGAGGAATGGAACAGGGAGGGAGTAATACTGGTAGCGAGATGGCTGCTAAGCGGCTAAGTAATAGTTTAGAGGCTCGAGATATACCGGTGAGCAATTGGTGCTCGGCACGCGACAGACGCGTACAGACGCACGTCTCTTTTTCTCCACGTTTATCTTCCTCGGCTGCTGGAGCTTCGGAGACGCGAAAGAAAGCTTCGCCGAGCAATCTTCCACGTCATTACGACATTTAATTGCGTGGATAAAATCGTTCTTAGCGTGAATAAAAATGATCAACCATGAAAACTTGATTTTTAAAATTTCTCTACCTAAATACATTTTCAATTTTGTAATTTTGACTTTTACATTATTTTGCTTTATTTTTTATTTTTACTTTTATTTCTTATTTTTACTATTTTTATTTTATTCAAATTTTTCGTATTTTTACAAAAAATAAAAAAAATCACAAAAAAAATCGGAATTACTTGTTTTTGGAATTTTTCGCGAAAACTATCGGGTTTAGAAAAAAACTAATGGGAAAAAAATAAAAAGTGTTCTCACACTTTTTTCGAAATTTTTTCACTTCACTAAAATGGTCTTTCGCTCATTTTTCGGAAAAAAAAAAGTTTTCTGCGAATTTTTTTTTTTTTCGATTTGGTAAAGTTTGAAGTACCCCTTTCGTTTTTTTGCGACCGAAAATGGCAAAAATTTGACCCACAAAAAAATCGTTTTGAAAATCGACATGAAACGAGTTGAATGCCCCCGCGCTGTGTTTGTTGCAATCGCTCCAATTACGTTGATCACAGGCCGGGTGTAATGAGGCGAATTGTGCGACGCGGTTTATGCGGAGCTTCGCGTCTGCGTCGGGTTTCGCGTTGGTGCGTGCGAGCGAGCGGACGACGACTCCCATTTGTGAGACGACGTATCGGGTAATAGTCGCAAGCCCACGAGGCATTTAATACCGTAACAGGATAGGTGAGACCGAGGACGTGTGGTACAGTGATCCCTCCGAGGCACGAAAGACCCGCGCCGTAACTATTTAAGGGTACGACGCTCGCAGCAAACTCCATATACGCATTTTTCTTTTTTGTAATTATGAACGAAAAACCGTAAAGTCGTGACGCTTCTCATGAATTTATCAGACGCATGAAATTTTCCATGGAAAAAAATTAATTTGTGCGCCAGGCTCAAAATTTGTAATTCAACGAGCTCATCCAGCCGCGCGAAGATTCCACAGTTCAGGGAAGATGAATATTCCGCGCAATTACGTCCCGTAATTGAGGTGTGAAAGATTAGACTCATTAGGCAGAGAACCGCGCGGCGATGCGAGCCAAGCAAAAGTTGACGCGTCGGTGTACAAATTTCCATTATTATAGCAATCGTAACTATTGTAATAATGATAATAAGTAATTACCGAAGCACGAGACTCGGTGCATCGTCGATAATAGTGTGAGGAAAAAAAAAGAAGAAAAAAGAAGAAATGTGCGTCGGGGCAACGATTTTCCTTTATACGTCGACGACTAATCACTAATCAGGCTAATGATCCGTGACAAGAAACGCTAACAGATTACAACGTTATTCCGTAATAAGTCAAGAGCTTCGCACATTCGATGATAAACGCAGAAAGAAAAGAAAAATACAGAAATTTGAAAATGAATCGTCCATCGAAAGCTGGCGTATAGGAGATCGCTTCTAGTTGCCGAAGGTAAATCTCACTGTACGCCGAAAGCAGATACGTGGGAGAAGCTTTTGCTGCGCACGGCGGAGAAGGCATCGCGAGCAGCAACAGCAGCAGCAGCAGCACCGGCTCGCTTGCAAAAGGTAAAAGAGGTTTCTTCGTTATCGCTGCTCGACCACAAAGGGGCTTCACTAGATATCACAATCAATAAAGCAGATTACAATTTTCTCTTCTCCTCCCACAATTTTCACAAATTATTCATATATCATGTGTTGGGTTTGAATTATTCGACGTTACAATTTCAAACAGTACACGAAAAAAAATATCATTGATTCAATAAAACCAATGTCACTTCTATTCACTTGATTCAATAAAATCAATGTCACTTCCAGTTCCTACAATTTATGATATTGAAACGATAATTCTAAAATAGGCAAAAGAATATTTTATTGTTTCAATGTTAAATAGGATTGTGATAACGATAACTGGAGTTCATTTAAAAACATTTTTTTTTGCAGCCCGCAATCCAGGGTTTTATTGAATTAATGATATTTTTTTTCCTGTGTATTAAACGTTACACCAAAACGTTCGACGTTTGTTTTTTGTTTTAACGAAGACCGTGATTGAAAAATTATTCATTACCATCGCGCCACTTGTTGAGAATTGCCTGGCGACGCTTGTCGAGAATCCCGTTGAATCGGCCAGGACCCTTGGGCCTTTTCACGGGCTGCCTTCCACCATGCATGACTCAAACATTTCGCTTTTCAAGAGAGCCGCTGCATCCGCCTGCAGTTTCCTTCGTTTTCCACGCGATTATTTTTCTCTTTATTCCGTCGGTTTAGTCGGTTTTTGTGGACTTTTTCCGGCAACCTTACTCTGTTTTCTTGCGTTCGCTTAACGACTATATTTCGCTGATTGATTCGCTGTAATTTGTACGTTTGTTTTCATATTTATTTCATTTTTTATATTTTATATTTATTTTATTTTTATATTTTATATTTATTTTATGTTGGCCGGTTATTCATTCGCCATTATATTACACTATATTTTCAAGGGCTTGTCCCGTTCACTGTCGAATAAATAAATAAATAAATAAATGAATTAATTTGTCGCGCGTCTTCCTCTTTAATCGCTTTGCTGCTCGTCGCGCTGAAGCCAGAGAGATCCGTTTATTTGAATTCCAACGACTCGGAGAGAGAAAAAAACCGGGATGAGAATAAAAAGGTTGGTCGAGTTGCCGTTTCTCGGCGCGGCTCGGCTCGCGTTTAATCACGATTCTAATCCGTCCCAGCCGACTCGCACTCTGTTATCGTTACGCAATCTACTGACCGCGTTAGGCGAAGAAATTCGTTCACGTCCCACAACCACCGCAGATGTCTCCGACGACCTGGACAGCCGACTAAATTCGCCGATGTATTAATAAACATTCGCTGTCTCCCTTTTGTACTATAATAGTTCATCACCGAGCAGTGGTTGCTGCACTTCTTGTTCTTGGCCTCTGAGCTTTCAGTTGCGGCAATAAAACAACTTTGACGCTGAATGGAGTCACATGTTTTTTTTTTTGCTTTCTCGCTTTTTTTTCCTCTCAAAGCAAAATACTCGGGTTTCACAACAAAATCGTTTCTCGCACTTTATAAATTGAGCGGATCAAACTTTGGGATTTATCTCTCGGATGTTTGTTGCCGACGTTTTTTTTTAGCGAGTCGCTTGATTCTTCTTCTTTTTTTTTAAGCTCCGGATGATTTATCGTCTCGATCGCGCTCGATACTAACTCCCGTGACTCGTGCCACTCTAGCGAGCCGGGCGGCGAGAAACACAAACGTCGAGCCCCCGTAACGCGATCGTAGAAAATAGAAACGAGGGTTGGACCGCGGCCAGTCAGGACTGCCGGGCCTCTCGGGAGGATCGATTATTTTATCGGTGATCTCGAAGACGCGACTTCTGTTTTTTTACGTTCGAACGGTCGTCGGGAGAGCCGCGAACTCCTCGAAGCCTCAGAATCAATCCGGCTTGATTTGATCTGCAGTATCGATCGCTATCTTTCGTCAAAACAATTTTTTTTTTATTTGCGGTTTTCGCCACTTATTTTGCCAAAAAAAAACGCAATTTTAAAAAATTACACAAAATTCTGAAAAAATGCATACATATTCAGAAAAATGAATGAATAATTTTCATCACAAAAAAAAGTTAGGATAAATTTTGTCATTACTTTGTTAATAATATTTTGGAATTATTATTATGTAAAATCAATCTTCTCAGCATCTTCTACATGCTTGATTTTTTTCAGATTATTATTTCATCGAGAAGTATTCGAAAATTTCCCCGAAACTTACATTTCACGGGACTGTACCGGGAGGACTACTTTAATCGACCGTTATTTTGTTATTTTATTTTTCTGCCAATATTTGACTTAAAAAAAAGTTTTTGTATATTTTTTTATATCGAATAATCTTTTCTTTTTCGCTCTTCTGCCTATTTTTTGCATTATTTTCAAGGGCTCGTCACGTTGATTACAAATAAATAAATAAATAAATAAATAAATAAATAAAATGCAGAATTTCAGGATAAAAAATGTAGAATCGAGACGCTGATTACATTGCCGCGGCTATTACAGTCCTACTGACGATAATGATGATTATGATTGCTCGGTAATTCACCGTTCGCTCCGAGACGACTACGTTGCTGATGATGATGATGATGATGATGATGATGATGATGACGACGACGAGACTGATGATCGTAATGATGATGGTTATGATGATGAGATCGTGGTCTCCCCGGTGCTTTATAGTGTGTATGTGTGGCGCAGGAGCGGAGAGGAAGCGGGGCTCGGGGGAGTAGCCGGTGCCGAGCGTGCGAGGACCGGCAAAGAGCAGCAACAGCAACAGCGGCAGCACCAGACGCAATCATCATTTGGCTCAGACCAATGGGAAACACCATGGCGCCGTACGGTCAGGTGAGAGACGGGTAGACCGGGAGAAACGCGGGAGAAATAGAGAGAAATAACGAGAGAAGATTGACTGCGCTGAAACTTTATAAAGGAAGCTAACGCTCGCGAGCCGAGGACAGTTTCTTCTCGTGCGTTTCACCGACGATATCGAACGTTTCTTGTCGCTCCAGCCGGCTCAGAGCAACGCGTACAATCGCGCCTTTCTCAATCGCATCCGTCGATCCCTCGAGGATTTATTTTCCGGTGGATCGACTCGGTCAATAATTCGAAAAGAATTAGAAAAAAAGAAGACACTTCAGTGCACTTTTTGGCGACGTGATCCAGCGAATTTGTTTCACGTTTCACGTTTATTTTCGTTGACGTTTGGAGTGAAGAAGAGAGAGAGAGACTTTCGAGGGTGACTTTTTGACGAACATCGAAGGACACGATCGACAGGTAAATCTTTCCGAATTTATGTCGCTTTTGAATTATTATTCAAAAAGGATAATTGTGTATCAATCGGGTGCGCGCGTTTTTTCTTTTTTTTTTTCACCGAACATCCTCGCGTTTGGATGAATTTTTCTCGAGCACATCGAAGCTTAAATTTGCATCGGTGAATGCAACAAAATTCAGAAAAAAGATGATCATGCTTATGAAACCCAAATGAAGGGCACACTTTTTTTTTCATGCCCTTAGTTGCTATGGTGACTTTTTATACCTATTTTCCTAATTTGATTTAATTAGATTTTTTTTCTGAATTTCGTTGCATTCCAACGATGCAAAGTTGAACATGATAGCTTAATTACTCACCCGTGATAGTCTCAGCGTCGCGAGTGCAAGCGGAGGAGGTCACTAGCCTGTTGCGCGGGGCCCTCAGCGATTGTAGCGTGGCCCTTGTGGACGATGATATTTTCAGGGCGGTGGCGGATGGCCGGGCCGGCGTTTCGGGCCTCTTTGGACCCACATCCTCCACGGCGGCCAGCTTGGACGCTGTGGCGACGAGCGGGATCGTCTCACCTTCCTGATAACAGAGATACAAATAATACACATTAATACAAGACGTTCACAATAAATATAATGCAATGTCAAAGGATCATTAAAAATAAATAGTACCAATTTTATTTCATAGAAATTTTATTTTATTTGTATAAAATAAAATTGGTACCATCAATTTTATTTCTATAAAATAATGTTATAAAATATTTTTAATAAAATTCTATAAAATAAATGGTACCAATTTTACTTCAATTTTACTTCGATTTTACTTCAAATTTTATTTTATTTCTATAAAATAAAATTCGTACCATCAATATTATTTCTACAAAAATGAGGGATTTGCAACTCTGATTAGAATCAACGACCATCCTCGGTGCGTAAAATAAGCTCGTAGAGCGCGACAATAGCCACCGCGGCTGGCCAACGAACGCCCGAAAATTCATCTAAATATAATTCAAGATGATCCGGCGCACCTTTGTCACCTTGCGCTCGCGGATTAAGTCGCTAGCGTCGTCGCGAGACGAACGACACGCGGGGGGAATCGAGAGAAAAGAGGAGCGAGATGAGATCGAAGAGGGAGGAGCGGCGGATTGTTATCCGTCGTCGGCCGGTGGTGCCGTTCGAGGTGGGCACGTAAAGCATTTACGTTAGCACCACGTGGCCACTACTCGCAGTTGCGTCACAGCGGCGACGGCCACCGCAGCGTGTTTCGAATCATCAATGAAAACGTATCTTCCTCAATGGCCTCGCGATTCCTACTCGTCGCGCCCGTCGTGCTATCAACCCAACACCCCGACCTGCACCCGTCGAGACATATACTTAGAATAAATGTGCGCGAAAATAGATCACCTGCTCGCGTAACCGTTGGGTGAGACCTTGTCTCGGCAAATCCATCCTTCCTTTCTTTGGCAAAACACACGATCACCACTCCACACTCTACCGTACAATGCACTGAGAGAAAAATCTAAGGAGTGGCAACTATAAAGTGACAAACATAAGGTGCCAATTATTTTTCATAGGTGCAGCAACTATTTTTTTTGTTATGGTAACTATCACGCAGTTATCATAACTTTCAATTAATTACCGTGAACTTTTTTATTTATTTATAAAAATAATTATATTTGTATATTTTCTTATTATTTATAAATATTACTTTTATTAATTATAAAAAATATTGTTTTTATTATTTATAAAAATAATAGCATGAACGAAATATTGATAACTGTCACTTTATAGTTACCGGAATTTACACGATCTCTCTGAATGTGTTTACCTTGAAAATATTAAAACCAAACTATTTTCTTTGTGAATCTATGAGAAAATAAAACATTTATGTCAGTGTACCGAATTATGATTCGCGCGTACAGAAAATGAAGACCGAGGCGAGTCCGGCAGTCGCGTCACGACCGTCTTCGCACTTGGCTTCGCGCGGACTGAACGAAAATCCTTGAAAATTTCATTGAACCGTTCGTCAAGTACGGATGGGCGCGCGTGAATAGTGGATCCGAACTGTCGATGGTTCGGTTCGGGATTTCGTCGTCGTTGGGATCGTAAACACACGCTTTTATCTGATTCAACGGTTTTGGTGAATTAATTATTGCTACATCTCGCACGCGACTTTAAATGACTGCGGATGATTTCTCGTGATTCAAACGACGGTCTACTAAATCTTTAGAATTTTTTTCCGCGTCGACTGGAAATAATATTAAGTGATTGTTTTTTTAATAGAATTTAAATGAAAATCAAATTATCGAATATATCGACAGAGAAAGCAGAATCCGTAGTAAATAGAGATGCGAAATTTCTGCTCCGAAGTGACAAAGACGCGTCGCCGTCTTGTGGAGTCGATAGTTTTATTTTACATTTTTTTGTTGCGTTTTATTGTTTTGTTTTTGCTGTCTATATTCGTCGGGATTTCGGTTCGCCAACTGGCTCGGTCTGGCCTCGCCCGGTTTATCCATCTCGCATTCCCCGTTGGTCGTTCTCGCCGCCACGTCCAATTTCGTCTATGAACGGATGCGCCGAGAATCCTCGGGTCTCGAGATGCGTCGACGACGCACGTGACGAGGATGACTCGCGCGCGTCTCGCGTCTCGCGCCTCGCGCCTCGCGCATAACGGTCCTCGTGGTCGTGGTGGAGTGTCGTCGTTGCCGCCGCGTCGCAACCCCGTGAATCTCCTCCGATGCCTGGCGCCGAGACACTTAGCCCGCGGCACTTCCCCCCATAGCCTCCTCTGGCCCTCTCGCTCCTCTCGACGCTGACGACGTATAAAATCATCTCGGCCCGCAGCTTCGCGCCGTACTTTCATCTTCGCCTTCCCTCCGACTCTCCAAGGGTTTATTTCGAGAATCCCACGAGAATACGGCTCGGCGAAGAAAGTTCCAGCCGCGGCGGTGGAGAATTTTCGAGCGAAAGCGATGCAAACCACGTAGACGGAAACTTGATACAGTCGAGACGCGGGAATTCCAGGCCCGCAGACGCCGGAATTGTTATTCTTGAAAACAGCGAAATGTTAATCTACGTTTGTTTTCTTTTATTTTTATTTTTTTTTTATTTTTCTTTTTGGTATTCAAATCCGGAAATTTTAAGGCCATAATTTGAGTATGAGAAAAATTTAGCGTACAGTATTTGCTGCAGCATTTTTTTGATAGAACGAAAAGAAATTGAATAAAAGTGTCCGGACTGCTGAATATTGAACAGACAGACTGCTTAAATAAATAAATATTATTTAATGCATAATTAAATGCTTAATTAAATGAATATTATTCATTTAATTAAATGAATATTATTAAGATGAATATGAATATGAATATGAATATTAAGACAAAATGAGAAGCATTAGAGTCGAAACGTGTTGCTTTATCGCTTAGTTTTGGGTACAAGCGAATCCTCGTTGAGTCTTCAAAAAACGTGTCTTATCACGAGTTGCCCTCGACAGATATCGCGATAGCTTATCAATCATCCGCGCCACGTTGGGCAAGCCACAGGCGTCAAACGCTTGTGGCTCGTCGATCGATATTGCCAATGCTCTCGAATATTCGTAACGATGTCAAATCGCATAAACGTAAAAAAAACGAAAATCAATTGAAGAAAAAAAAAGTTGAAAAAAAAAACAGAAGTAAAAATTGAATAAACCTTTTTCTGATAATTCGGCCCATAGAGGAGAATCGAGCCCGGATAGTAAGAGGAGTGTTTGCACATGTTGCGATGATCGAAAAAGTCAGTCACAAAGAGTCACAGGAAAACCGCATCCAATTGCACATCAATGACCGTCCGCGTCACTCTTTTCTTTTCCAGATTATCCGCAGGTTTTCCCGGTACGAATTCAACTGGCACTTCTAAGGACATCGAGTCAACTCCGAGAACTCGCGATTGTGAGTCTGTTGGCGCGCGAACGAGCGTTCGACTCACTACTCCCGAGCTCGTATCGTTCGCGAGTGAAACGACTGATAGAATCGTCGAAGGATCATCGAGTTCTCACGGAGTGGGAGTTTCTCTGTACACACAGCCTGACTTTCTCGCCTCGTCGACCTCGGCGATACTTTTTTGGCCGTGATAACCGTCACGTACACCTGGTTAAAGACTTCCTAACCATTTTTTACGTCCTTCCATCTTTCATTTCCGGGCTAATCTTTTTCTCTTGACGCTCGACCTCGGGACGATGTCGAAACGCGATGAGGAAAGAAAAAATCGCGTCTGACCGACATTCAAAGTACAGGTAATGGAGAATTTGTTATTTTTTATAGAAAAGATAAATTAAAAAAAAAAGTAAATTATAAATTATAAAAAGATAACAAAATGTATAGAAAAGATAAATAATACATAATAGAATAGATGAATAAATTAATTATCTGTGTACGATTGAGAATCGATGAAAAATCGCGTGAGAAACTTTTGGACGAAATTAAGTATGTAGGATGCATAAAAACTTCCGGTATCGGTGTGAACGGAGTGCAACGAGTGATAAGAGCTCGCTGGCTATGAGCGATTGCCAAGCCCGTATCTACCCCACCGCGACTCGTTGCTATGCTACACCTTTCGGATTAACTTGCGTCATCGATCCAAAGACCAGTCGATCTCCATCGGGGCTCGATATTGATTAATCGCGAACAATCGATCGATCTGCGGCCACGATGTAGATGGAGCAGGAAACGGACTATCGACAGCAGGAAACGGACCAAGTGTTTCTTGCCGTACTCGCACGGTCGATGTTGTTGCGACGAATTTGGGGAACATTTGTGTGCGATTCACAAAAAATCGATCGCCTTTCTCCGGCCTGAATCTTCCTCATTTCTTCTCCGGGTTGGATATTTTCGAATCTTCGGCCGTAGATATCGGTGTATCTCCCGAGGTCGCCGAGCTTCTCGTGTATCGTCGAACCGAACGGTATTCGTCGATCCGCGAACCGTGACCGTGTATGGATCGCTCGGGCTCCTGGGAACCTTGAGGACTCGACGATATGTCATCCGATAACCGAGGATTTCTTCTTATCGTCGTGGATACGCGTCGAGCGAGAGACGATAGCGCTGCAGAAACGTCACGAAAACCGGGTGATGGAAAATTTTCGCTCCTCTTCTGAAACGTTGCGCACAAAAAGGATTATTATTTACATTCGATTTTCTCACGCAAACTATGAGGCAAAAGCTAATGTCGCGTCGGTTTTTGCGGACTTTTTTCCGGCAACCTTACTCTGTTTTTTGCGTTCGCTTAGCGACTACATTTCGCTGATTGATTCGCTGTAATTATTATGTTTGTTTTCATATTTATTTTATTTTTTATATTTTATATTTATTTTATATTTATGATTTTTTTTTGTATTTTTTTCTATTTTTTGTTCACTGTCAAATAAATAAATAAATAAATAAATAAAAATAAAATACGTCGGGCCGCGCCGTAAAATAGCGAAAGTGTGTTGAAAAATTTCTCCGCGCAATTGGAGTTGATTTCTCGGTGGAGGTAATTCGCGGGTGAACGCACGGGCGAAAGTTTGCCGCATACGCTATGAAAATTCCGCGATAATCGATCGTTACTAACGTCGGATATTTTTCAACCGCCGCCCCCCTCGTGCGATTCGAGCGCGCACAACGACAATGTCGTCTCGTCCCTGGTTCCTTCTGGTCCCGGGATTTCCGGGCTCCCCATTTATTATAGACTCAATTAACGGCACCGGGGGCTTCGCCTCGCATGGCAAAGCGCCGGTTAAATCGTTTCGGCCAAGTGTGCGAACTGGGTCGCGCCGCCGACGTCGCCGTCGCCGTCGCCGCGAACGCAGTTCGGACAGCATCGCCTCGGAAACGTTATAAGAGTAGCAACAACCACGTGGTGAACGATTACGCAACGTTACACAACTTGAGAAACGCGCGCGCGTCTCACCCGTCCCGGTGCAATCGATGCACCGGAGCAATTCAGGAGTTCCAACGATCGTCAAAAAAGCGATCTGCCGAGAAACAGTTGTTGACTTGTTTCACGGGTTTCAGCGTTTCTCACGATATTCGAGGCAGTAATTTTTCAGCAAAATTGTTCAGATCATTAAATTGTTAATGGGATTCTTATCTAGATTGTTCGGCTAATGATTTATATTATACTGGCAGGTTGTTCTAATTAGATCGTTGAGGAAATTAACGTCCAAACTTTACGAAATCGAGAAAAAAAAAATTTCGATTTCGTAAAATTTGAAGACCCTATCCGATGGGAAATTTCCCGCTGATTCCGAAAAGCACCGTTGTTTGCCCGAAAAACATAAAATTCGATGAGCAAAATGCAAAAACGATTTTTCACTTTTTTCGAAATTTCGTCACTTCGCTAAAATCGAGGTTACTTTTTTTTCCATCGACCAAACCTGGGTTTTCTTTTTGCGTTCGAAAGAAAACTCTATAATGAAGAGAATGCCGTAAAGCGGAACGCGATATCGTGATTTTTGAATTTTTACAGAATTTTAAAGTGAAACCCTCAAAAATCGCAAATTTTTAGAAGGGGTATTTTTGGGGGTCTGACTTTAAAATTCTGTAAAAAATTTAAAAATCAAGATATCGCATTCCGCCTTGCGACATTCCCTTCGTTATAGAGTTTTCTCTCGAACGCAAAAAGAAAATCCCGATTTGGTCGATCGAAAAAAAATAACCTTGATTTTAGCGGTGTCGAAAATTCGAAAAATGTGAAAAATCATTTTTTGCGTTTTTCTCGTCAAATTTTTTCTTTTCTGGGCAAACAACGGTGATTTTCGGAATCAGCGGAAAATTTCCCATCGGATAGGGTTTTCGAACTTTTCGAAATCCAAAATTTTTTTTTCGCGAAAAATGGAACTCCCGGCTAAAAAATTTTGTGAAAAATTCAACGACGAATAAAAAATTAACGAGTGACGACGCGACGATTGATAAGAAATGTTGCCAGTAAACTCGGCAACATTTTGATACTCGCATTATAAACAGCAGTGCTAACGCATTCCCCATCTTTTTGTTTCCTTATGCAGATCATCTCGCCGTGCGAATCACGTCGACTCGACTGTGGCGTCATCGCCAGCGCGGTGCACGGCTGACGTCGTAATTCCTTCCGTGAGCGAGACCGAGATAATTGCCGTCGAAACTGCAAATCTCTAACCAGTGACTAAATATCACCCGACCGTCTCGTCCGGCTCGATTCTAATCGAGAGTAGGTAAGTAACACTCGACGCACGAGACGCGATACGATTTGCTTAAGGTTTAGTATTCCCGCTGGCTATCCGCACGTTACATCACGTTTTTCAATCTTTGAGCTCTGTGTACGATTAAGCATCGTTCGTTTACTCGGCTTGGCAAGGATAAACCAATTTGTAGCTTCATTTTTAACGAGGTGTCGACGATTTGGCAAACGTTTGCGCAACTTAATCTTTGCGCGCTTTTAATTACTGCAAATTTAAGGTTTATCTTGGCAAGATAATGGAATACGATCGAGGTTTTCTTCCTGGAAAAATTACAACTTGGGATGATACATTTTTGAGAAATGTTTTTTGGTCGCTAATGCAACAAAATTTGAGGCAAAAAATACTCACCGTTGGGTATTATCGAGGTCCTGGTTTCCACAAGGGAAACCACTGGGATCACCAACAGCTAACGCCTGGTATCAGCTGCAAATTCAAAGATAAATTGCGTTAGCAAACAGCAGGTTTAAGAATAGTGAGTTTCTGTGGATGGTGGGAGACAAAAGGTCAATTCTAGAGACAGGCAGTCCGTCCTTGAAAACATGAGATAATCGTTCCCACCTGGCATCTGTGAACGTTACCAAAATGGAGATCTTTTGTTAATTGAAAATTTGTTGCTTCTGCTTTGAGCGCAAAAAAAGGCAAGACGAGAAAAGAAAAGGACAATAAAAAAATAAAAAAATTAAAATTCCAACCTGTGTGTATTGGAAAAGATCTAATTTTTTTTAGTCTTAACAGAATAATAATTTTTTTTTTATCAGGACATTAAGTTGTTTTGCCTTGGCCTGATAAGCTACAGAAATTTGAATGGAAGACTTTGCCTCCTGCATCTTGGGTCAATGGAGATAATATTTGGTACGCAGAAGCCGTGGAAGATTGATAAAATTGGCGCAAAAGGGTACAGAGTGCAAAGTAGAAAATACCAGAGGCAGAAGGAATTTCGCAAGACAACACAGATGGCAGGACTAAAGTCTTCTATTTGCGGAAAAGCCACGATACGTCCGTCACCAGACAACAGATAAGATAACGAGAGCGTTAATTAATCAGCTGTTGGTCATCCCAGAGGGAGAACGCGCCAATTTCAGTGACAACTTAATCCCATCAAAACCACCGGAGGATCAATTTCAGGACTCCACAATTTAACCGTTTAACGAACTATGAGCCACAAGATTTAAACAATTAGAGTCGCTTTTGTTTGCGTCTAAACTAGATAAGCATTAGTCGACGGACGACAGACAAGACAATGAGAGGATTAATTGATCAGCTGTTGATCAGCTGTTGGTGGTTAGCCCAGAGGAAAAATGTGTCAATTTCCATGACAACTTAACCCCTTTCTTCAACTGCCTTAAAATAAATAAAAATATCTTTGACCGTTGATCGCCAAAAAAATTGGACAAAATGAAAAGTTAGGTAATCGCGAATTCTCGGAACATCGAAATAAAATTGACACAAAGAATTTTGAACCCGTTTTTAGTGTCCGATGTACATTTTTTTAGTGACACTTTTCAACGAAAATTTTTCTTCGGTATATCCGCGAGTGTTTAGATTTTCGTAAAATCGATGCAAAGTCGTGTCAAAGAGCGAGCAATATCGATCGGCAGCAGCGTTGTGGGTATTTTTTTTTTTACGTTTCCTGCGGCAGACACGCGACAGCGACGACGGATGACAGGGAAATTAGGTTAAAGATCCCGTGGCGGTTCCGCGATCGTCGCTTCGTCGAAAAGAACGCGAGTTACTGGTGCGTAAGAAAAAAGACACATGCCGCGGTGCATCGATTTTGCACCGAGCTCTCAAAGTGTGTTTGGTCCTTCGCGGAGGTTCCGCCGAGTTCAGACAGGGACAACGATTTTTCGGTCAATTAAACGATTCACGGAATCGCGCCGCACTCACCGATGTGTCTTTCCTAGCATTCATCCTCCACGGTGAACCTCAAAAAAACGGTTATTTGTTGTCTGTTGCCCTTGCGCCTCGGCCCTTCACGTCACAAAACTGCCATTTTAGCCGCGATTCGAGAGAGACACGAGCACCCTCTATCACTGCACACCAATCGAACACAGCTTCTACCGACGATTTTACGCGTGTGTGTGTGCGCGAAACGCTCTACATGCACATCGGTGCCATAGCCACCAACACACGGCCGTGAAAGAGCGTCGCGAATTCTTCGGCCGAGCGAAACGAACGGAATTCACACGAAAAAAATCTGGCGGTCCACGTGCGCACGCGCACCGTACACTGATCGTTTTGAAAACCCGTTACATATATGGAGACTCGGGGTGTCTCTTGTCGAGGGTCCGAGGGAGCCTTTTGTATTTTTTTGTCGCATTGACGGCCCGAGAAGCACGTCGGGCGGGCGGCACTGATGCTCCCGTGCACGTCGAGGACTCGCTCGGTGCGCTCGGGAGGAGAGGCTCCGAGCAGACGAGACGAGTCCGCCGCGACGCCGGGCGCCCAACGCCACTCCGTGAACCCAACGCGGCTGCGTCACCGCAGCGCGACAAACGCTCCTCTTTTAGTCTTGTTTTTGGATACTCGGAATCGAATCGGGATAAACGCGCGATATTCTTCGTTAGACGCTTCGTTAGTCATCAATTGAATTTTCATTATTGCGTTGCAATTAGCAGCAGTCGTCGCTAATTTGACGCGATATATATATTTTTATTACATGCTCCGGAGATTCGCGAAAGGAAGAAAAACATTGCATTCGATTTAATTCGCATTCGTTGGATATCTGTGGAAGAAGTTTCAAAAGTGGAATTCAAATTTCCCGCGCTTCGCTGCGTTCGTGCGACGTCGAGCTCTCATCGACCGTCGCGCAATGTTCCACACACACGTTAAAAAGTGTCTGTCGCGACACATCGCTCGTGTCCCGTCGATGAATCCTGATTGCCTGATATTCGTAATTTCCCACCCACATTCTCTCCCCAAAAGCCTCAATTCCGTGCCATTCGAATTTTCGATATTTTCCCCAGCTGTTGGTGCGTCTACTCGGCGAACCGGAAGTCCGTGAGCGCAGTCGTTGCGCGAGCAGCCCGTCCGAGCGCTCGTCCGTTGAATGGGTAAAAAAAAGGATAGCCAAGAGATCTATTAGTTTTTCAACGTCGCGACACGAGCGAAACGCCGCGGTGACGACGCGAGGCGCCGATAAATCGCGTCCGTGATAAAAACCTCGTTGATTCGAAACTCGTCGTCCGTCCCCCGCTCGTCGAGGTTCGCGCAATGGAGGACGGCGTCTCGGTCAGCCCGTCGGCTAGTGATTTTTTTCGCCGCTCAGCTGTCGCGCCTGTTTATCGATTGTCATTATTTATATCGTACGTTTCCTCTTCAGTCATCGATTCACTTTTTACATTTTACATTTTCTACCGCAACAACCACCGGGAAGAGCGCGAAGTAATGGGCGGCGGCGGCGTGTTACGATAACTAAAAAACAACGCTCGAGGATCACGGGAGACACCGAGTGTCTCGCGTTCGGTGAATTCGTCGCGCACGGGGCGGGGGGGAAAAGGGTTGTGCGCGCTTATGTGTCTCTCGGTGTATATACCACACGTCTCGTTAGTGAAATAATACATAAGAAGAATCCGCGAAGGGGGCGAGAGAGAGAGAGAGATAGAGTGAGAGATCGCGCGGGGGTGCCGCCGTCGTCGTCTTGGATTTTACTTTAAAAATATATATTTTTCATTTGTCCCGAAGCACCGCGTGAGACGAAATCACGCACCGGCTCAGTGTGTTGTCTCTCTTTTGTGTTTCATGAGTTTCCTTCTGGTGGCTGCGGGCTCGCCTCTCGCTCGTCGTCGTTGAGACCGCCCGCGATATACATGTAACGAGATATACCGAATGCGCGATAAGCGGAGGGGTTGCTGAGGGGAGAGAGAGAGAGTGCGTTGTGCGCGCGGTGCGGATTATTCACACTCTCGGACGTGTAGCCGTCGTCGCCGTCATCGTCGTCGTGGTCTCTCCGCGGAAAAACATATATTATAACATCGTCGGGCGGATAGACCAGCGGCAGTGGCATAACTACATAACACCTATATAATCCACTCTGTCTGTGTGCGTTTTAACACCAGTGCGGCGGGACACGGTCACACACAGCGACGCAGCAGCAGCAGCAGCGGCGGCGGCAGCACCACCACCACCATCGCGGCGGCGGCGACCACCACCAAGAGACGGCGGAGAGCGAGACGGATCGCGGCAGCAGCCAGCCAGGCCAACCGCGATACAACACCGCAGACGGCGAACGACATAAAAATACACACGCAAAATTTAACGATTCGTAACCTCAGTTAGCAACACGAGAAAAAAAAAAGGTCGAAATAAAAAAACCACATACACACACACGACATACACAGAGAGAGACACGCGGAAGGTGTACGTGTGCGTAAGCGCACACATGTATATATACAATAAAAGTAAAATTGAAACGAAGAGTGGCATCAAGCGTGGCGGAGTCTAGAGTGATAACGATAAGGCGGTGGACCACGACGACGAGGTGGTGTGTTGTCTCGTGCTGCTGCTGCTGCGGGTCCTGAGCGCTCAGAGGAGACGACCGACCACCAGATAATGACGGATAGCCAGCAACAGTTCTGCTTAAGGTGGAACAACTTTCAAGCCAACATCACCAGCCAGTTCGAGGCACTGCGCGATGACGAGGACTTCGTCGACGTCACCTTCGCCTGCGACGGCAGGCGGCTGCAGGCCCACAAGGTCGTACTTTCGGCATGCAGCCCGTACTTCAAGGAGCTCTTCAAGGTTAGAAAACCTTATTTCACGCGACTCTTCTCCCCCCCCCCCCCGCCTCCTCACCCCCCCTGTGTGATTCTTGGTGTCCCGCGCCATTCCCGCCGTCTTACGCTTCCCCTACTCCTGACGCACCCCCCCCCCCTCCCCCCGCCCTTCTGCTCGTTCCTCGCGCTGCCCCCCCACCACCCCCTTTGTCTGTTACCGCCCCCTTCGTTTCGTCACCCCCTCCTCTGTTTCTATACGTCTGTTTCACTCGGTTTTTCGCTCGCTTTCTCACTCCCACGCTTATGGAAAATCTTGATATCCGATGCAATTGTCGATGGTAACATAACGAAATTCTAATCACATTTTTTTTCATTTTTCGCAACATTTTTTGTTTATGCTGGAATATCAGATTCTCGGAGTGGTTTTTTTTTTTTATTTCCGCTGAACGGGATTTAAAAAAAATTATTCGCGTTATTCGTCATTTTTGTGGGTAATTTTGGAATTTTTTTTGGTTTGGGGTTTGCGAAGTTTACGGGGATTTGAATTTTCAGGTTATTTTACGGGAAGTGATATAACCTATGCAACTTAGCTATTGACTTTTTTTTACATTTTTTTTTTTCTGTGGGATTTTTTTGAAAGCAGAGGATTTTTTTTTTCCTTGAACGTTTCACGCTTTATTTTTAGTGCACACGTTCGACATGTTATGTTGCACCACCGATGCAACGCACTGGCTTCCATGACCTCGAGATGAATAATTAAAAGATTACGTGACGTTATGGTAGACGGACAGCGCCTCAGCTGTTCGCATTGACATTGTCAGTGCGTTATGCCTTGACTTATCTGCTTTTGCGATAGGTATTAATCGGATTTTTTTTTTGCCAGACTGGCGAGTCGCAGGTTGTAGAAAATCATGTTGAAATTGCATTTGCGGATCGACCCCCAAAGTCTCTGAAAATAGAAACATTACTTTGGAAATCCAAAGAAAAATGTTAATCCTCCTTTTTTTTATAAATAAAAAAAGAGCAGATGTTCCGAGACGCACGTCAAAATATTTTTGTCCAAAAGTTTTACAGTCTCGGCTCGTAAGCCACCATAGCGTGTTACATAACGCCTACCGGGTGAGCAGACGGCATATGCTTTTTATAGACAAATCCAGTTTATGTTTGAGTAACGTGTATGTATGTAAGACTGTGAGTGTGCATAGAGCGTGCAACAGCATATATTAACACCAGAGTTTCATCCTGGTGCGAGTCATGCGTCCATTTTAATCTTTTCAGTTTTCCAAGAGGTTTTTTTTTTTTTTCTCCTTCGCCGAGCAAAGTGCGAGCGATTGAGAAACTGGTTTATATTAAAAATGGAAATTTACGTGAATTATTTTCTGGTCATGGATGTTCTTCGTCATCCGCTTCAGATTGCACGTCTTTCGAGACGCAGACATTTTTGTTCATTCATTTTTATTCCCTCCAAGAGCTTTCGTTGATATTTCTAGCGAGTGATCCGATGACAGGATATTTTTAGTCCATCAAAATAATAATTTGCGATAAGTATTCCTACTCATTCCTTCATTATTTATTTGTCCTGCATTTGTTTACTCGGGATTTCTCGTCGTTAAACTTTTCCTCATCTAATTTTCCTTAATCCGGAGATAAGACGCTTTTATTATGAAAAAACATTGCAGACGAATCCCTGCAAGCATCCCATAATATTCATGCGGGATGTCGAGTTCGAGCATCTGCAATCCCTGCTGGAGTTCATGTACGCGGGGGAGGTGAACATCTCGCAAGCGGAGCTGCCGACTTTTCTGCGTACCGCGGAATCCCTCCAGATTCGAGGCCTTACGGACTCGCAGAACAATCAGCACAACAACGAAAAGGTGCGTTATCTGCTCGTGAGAATTCATCGTTTATTATGTTGAAATTTGCATCGTTAGAATGCAAAAAAAAAAAAACAATTAATTCTATTTAACCCGAATGATGATATTTTCAATAAAATAATTATTTGGTAATTAGATTATTATTTAATAATTAAATCATTTGAGTCAAATAGTATTTTTTTTTTTTCTGAATTTCGTTGCATTCCGACGATGCAAACTTCAACATTTTAACGTTTTACGTGATTACGTGAGAAAACAAATGAATTATCATTTTAGCACTCAAAGACGAACAATATTCACACGTCGAACGGTCGTGGCCTGATATCGCCGAGTTTCGACGACGATCGCAGCAAAACTCCCCCACCTACGAGTAGTCCGCCACCGCTCAAGAGGCTGTGCAAAAGAACCGATTCACCGATAAACTCTAGTCCAGTACCAGCTGTGCCAGCGGTGCCATGCGCAACCAGTACACCACGGAATCGTCCCATCACCATCGAGCCGCAAGTCCAGCTCGATTGTTACAAAGATCTCGATATCGTTGAGGTAAAAAAAAATTAATTATTCGCTTCGAATAATTCATTTCGAGTCGTACTTGTAGAATGAGCATTTTCTCCTTGATAAACAAACATCGAACTCAACATTTGTCACTGATTTTTTAAAGACGGATTAGACAATGCTCATTCTCGCTTTGCGGTCGGTGTCTTTCCACTTTAAACTCAAAGTAACTTGACGAAATTTGTGTATAAATATTACAAAATATTTCAGCCAAAAGTAGAATTACCAGAGTACGGCAGCGACGATGATTGTTCGCCGAAACAAGAGGTCAACACTTTGCCAGGTGGATTTCTCAGTTTGGACGGCGGAATGGAGGTGTTGCCGACCTACCCTCCATCATATCCAGGTGACGAAAAAAACGAGGCGAAAAATTCCGAAGAAGGCAAAAAAAAAAATCGTATTTTTTCGCTTCCCCCTGCGCGGAGAAAAATAATTTACACGAAAACCTCGATCGGGTCAATGAATGATTTTTCTTCGCTCGCGGTGTCGCAAAATCTTTCATCCTTACTGACGAAAATTCGTTTTGCTCAGGGAGTGGAATCGAGGGCGGAATACCAGGTCCATCGCACGGCAGCACGACGGAGCTGAACCAGGAGCAGCAAGGTGAGTGATACGCGGTCTCGCTAGGCCGAGCCGAGAGTCAGTCAAACGCTCTTTATTTCTCATTACGATTGTTTCATTCGTTTTTTATGTTCGATAATATATATTGAGAGATATATCGAAATATATAACTCGTAGTGCGAGCACCATTACAAACAGCAACAACCTAGCCATTAATATCGATGTTCTTGTCCAAGAGCCGAATAACGAAAAGCCAATGATTGTGAATTGTCGAAAGTCCACGTGAACGAAGCGAAATCGAAAGTAAAAAAAAAAAATACGTCAACAAAAAAGAAAACAACAAAAATGATTTACCGAAACTTAGACGTGAAGCGAGTGCGATAGTTGTTAAATTATTTTATGACAACAATACGAAAAAGTGGAAAAAGAGAAAAAAAAAACGAAAATGAAACGAAAAAGAAAAAACGGAAGTACGGGATCTTGACGGTTTGAAATGGTAAGCTCGTTGCATAGCTCGGTAGGTCTTGGTAGGCGGTAGGAGACATTTGACACTCGGAGGGCCCCTCTTTCTCATTTCTCAAGCTTTCATCACGAACGAAATATCGAATATCTTCTATTGACCCCCCACCCCAGTCCCCCCTCAATACACAGAGCAATAATTAATTCGTTTGATTAATTATTGTCGCTCGTCAAGTTCGTCCGAGTGCAGTTTTATCGCAGCGTCAGCGTTACCGACCGAGACAGTCGTTTCTGCTGCGACTAATTGTCTGTCGTTGTGACTCTACAGCTGATCCAGTTGTATGAACGTTTTTGCCCTATTATTTTGTCTGTTATGTTTTCCCCTAAGTTTTTTTTCGCTTGAACTAGATTTTTTTCACCTAAAAAAAAAAAAAGAAAAAACAACGAACACAAAGAAAAAAACGCTTTAGACATCCCTTGTGTCGTCCTCTCACGTTTCCACGCTTCGACCGATTTTCACTGCTATCGAATAGATTTTTACTTGAACATTTATTTTTTACTGGCAATTAAAACGCATATTTGTGTCGGAAATGTTCCATGAGTCACGGGTGTCTCACGAGAAAGTGAAAGAAATACACGCTGCACATTTTTCGCCCACCGGAAACAGCCCAATATTAAAAAAAAATGTTAACGTGCTTTTTCTGTACCACTAATCATTTTTTTGTTGATCAATACGCGATCGCTTTCTCGAAATTAATACTGGTAATCTTTGCTCGGGCACGAGTGTTGTCTTTCGAGAAGTCTCGATTGTCCGCGTGCGTCTCGTATACTCCCCTCATTCTTCTGTACCTATTTATTACTTTTAATTTCATCTCATCTGTTTATTGTCACATTCGCGAGTATACGAGAGCACCGGAGCTCGAGAATTACTGCTATAACGCTTTCCATGACTCGCCGATCATCACGCTTCTTTATTATCGTTATTATTTGTTTATTATTAATTATTATTATTACTATTATTATTATTGATTGATTGTTATTATTATTTATTGTCCGAAAGTGAGCGAATGAAAGGGCGAGAAGACTGAATAGTCGAGGAGATGCGATATGAGAAAAAAGTTGCCTGGGCTGTAGCGAACCTTGTAGCGAAGCACGAACTCGAACCCTCAGAAAAATTCATTTATCGCATTAGGACCTGAAGGTCCAAAAATGTAGTTAATCAGTGATTTAATGCAAATTATTTTGGTACATCGACAAATAATAGAGGAAACACTTAAATTTTCCACTATTTGTTTGATCTTGAGAGTAAAGAAACAATAATTGGGAGCTTTTATTTTTGGACCTGAGGGTAACTAATGGATGAGCTAGACACGAGAAAACGAGCGATTGAGAGGCAGAGCGAAAGAGGAAATTAGAAGGAGCGAATGATCGAACTGAAGCTTCGAAGTTTGTCCGATAACGGTAGAGTGCTTGCCTAGTTTCGAATCCCCTTGTAGAATCCCATCTCAATCAAAGAGAATAAATCACGATGAGACAACGATGTAAGATTGTAAAAACGAAATTTGTGTTTAAATTCGTACGCGTAAATTCGGGTCTGAGTCGGTAAAACAGTTTTTTTCGTCCGACGAAACGCCAACGTCGAATTCGCCTCGGAACGATAATCCAGCTTCAAATTCTTCTGCTGCCGCTTATTTTTCGAATTTTTGTTGAAAAAGTTGCTATTTATTCGTGCCGTATGAAAATCGTCGGTAAAGAAAATCCCTAAAAAAAAGTTCTAACACGAGTTTCGATTCAACGGAAACGCGCGCAAAAACAGAAAAAAATAAACAATCACAATTTTATGTTAGTCACAGAAAAGAAAAATCGCCGTATCTTAGAGTGCTTGCCTAGTTTCCTCAGTAGTACATCACGATCACTCCGTCTCACCCGTCAAGCCCCACTAATTCAACAAGCTTACAAAAACAAAACAAAAGTCCAACGAAAAAAGTGCGAATGTGCGAGAGCGAAAGTGACCAAGTGAATGCTCGAGAGAGAATAAAAGCCACAATGCAAAGCAAAAAAATAAAGCAGAAAGCCTAAAAAAAAACGTGTCGTCCAGGCAGCAAAGATGAGGGTAGTCGCTACTAGGGTCTCGTATATCTCGCTGGTTGTTGCTGTCCTGTGGTGGGTTTTGTTTTACTACAAATAATTCGCAATAAACTTCATTTTTATAAATTTACAAAAAAAAAAAAAAGAAAAAGCAAATAAAAATTTGTGTCGTATCACGCGTGTCTAACTCTGTCGCTACATCTTGCTGTGGTAAAAAAGAAAGAAAAATACGAAAAAAAAAAAAAAAAAAAAAAGAAAACGAAAAAAAAGAAAATCGCGTGTTTGCTGTTGGGCGGCTTTTATAAAACCTGGCGGTTAGTTTGGCAAGTGTTGTGTGTGTGTTGCAGCTGACCTGCGTAAACTGCACTCGCTGGACCCACGCCCCTGTCCTGTGTGCAACCGCATGTACAGTAACTTGTCGAACCTTCGGCAGCACATGCGCCTCATCCACAACCCTCAGAGTGTCACATGCCCTCTATGTAACAAGCCATTCAAGACCAAGCTCTACCTGAAGCGTCATCTGGTCAGCTTCCACGAGCTCAGCGTCGCGGATCGTCAGCGTCAGCAGGAAATCTACCAGCACCAGGTCAAAGTGCAAATTCAAGGACAGCAGCAGCAGCAGCAGCATCAGCAGCAGCAACAGCAGCAACAGCAACAGGCTTCGCCGACGGCTGTCGGGGGTGCTGGTACCGTTAACGTTGGTGCTGGTAACGCTAACGGACAAACGGTTCAACCAGCAGCCGCGCAACCCGCGATTCTCGTGGTGGCGGCCGCGGCCGCGCAACCGCAGCCGAGCAACGACGCCTCTTGCAAAGCCGCTGGGAATCTCTTGGCCGCTGCCGCGCCACCGCCGCGACTCCCGCCCGAGGATAACGCGACCGCCCTCGAATCGCCCACCGAGGCCAACAAACTGCGCGGCTATCAGGCGCAAATCGCCGATTCCGGCTCTTACGTCGAAGTCACGCAACAGATCACCAACGAGGCTAAGAGCTTCGGGGTCGGCGGGATGCTGCAGTATAACGCGACTTATCACTAATGATCGTCGTCCACACACGTCGATTCACGATTTCTGGCGAACTTTTAACGGGCTGCGAGCGCAGTCGTAGTCGGGCTGGAATTACGTGAGAAGCCTGGAAATAAAAAGGCAAAATACGATTAATTTTGCCTTTTTGAAACACACAAATAATAATAATAATAATAATGATTTTGCCTTAAATTTGCATGACGAATAAATTCGTCTCCGAGTTCACGCTAATCAGGATTCAAAATTAAACAGAATTTTAACAATTTTCGCGGAAAAATATTCTCTGGTGTCACTTTCGAGGTTTCTCACTATGTTCGGAAAAATCCTCTCGAGACTGTAAAACGTCCGACGGACGGATAGACACGACGTAATTATTATCAAGGGCGGCTCCGACTCGGCGCAATCCGTTAAATCGTCGGCAGGAAGAAACAGAGATCTCGCTTTAATTTCTTCGTACGATTAATGATGCTATAATGAAAGAAAGAAAAGAAAAACAAACTACCGCAACACAGAAGACACACTGAGAAAAAAAAAACACACACACACACAAGTGATAGATAGATAAATAGATATATATATTTATTTTATGATAAAAAACTGGAACGTCACCGCCCGTCGTACTACACCGGGGGTGAAGGAGCATAATACACGCAGAGACACAAGCAGGAAAAAAAAAACGAGACATAGGATTTTGCATGCACAATATGCAAAAGAGTAAAAAAAACCGAGATACGACGAGACTCGATCGACCGCTCGATCGAGCTCGAAGATCCCCCGCCCCTCCAGTATCGTTTTTGTGATAATAATTGCGCGACCCGCGGGGAGGGGAGGGCAGCGGACTCGTCACCCCGCCGACGAGCCTTCCGCGCTCTCCCCGCCCTCCCCAAAAGCGTCTCGCAACCACCGTTATTATACATATAATACTAATTATTACGATTATTATTATGATTATTATTATTATTATTATTGCGATTGATTTTAGTGAACTTGTGATTCAATAGGGAACGTATACTAATAATACTATCGTTTTTAAAAATGTGAATTAAAAGCCCACAGTGAGGAAGGATTAGGGAGAAGATGTGATCGATGACGATGATTAAGCGGTAAACGCGATTTTCGCGACGATAAGGCTGATTCTGTATTTAATGGAAAAAAGGGGGAAAAATGACGACGAAGAGTCGAGGAGGAAGAGATACACGGTCAGGCACCGCGTACAATAGGAATCAAGGGCACGCGCTCGGCTTTCGCGCTGCGATACGAAAATTAATCCGTGAGAAGGTAAATGTGGAGAGGGCGGAAATGGTCGAGGACTCGATTAAGGTGACTCGAGAGTCTCTCGCAAAGTTGAAAAAAGACGTTTTTCTCGAGACAAAAAGGCTTTGGTTTCTCGACGCCGAATGACTCTTTGGAAGAAATTCTTTTTTACACGGTGCTGCTATTTTTTCGTTTCCCCTCTCGGGACGCTTTGATCGAGGGATCATTTGCCGCACGCGACGATGTACATAGCAAATAATTATTTCGGAGCTTTAAACGCGCGGGCGAAAAGATCGAAGCCGTGCCCGTTGATTACGGAGAAAAAGCGTCGACGAGAGTTAGCGACGAAAAGCGAGAGGAAAGCAGCGAAGGTGGAAGACAGGATAGACAGGGAGGAAAAAGAAGCAGAGTCTTTTTTGATGCCGCAGGTGGAGCAGCCATCCCACCTCGTACTGAATACCGAAATACCGAAGCGCCGGATTGCAAAAGCAACAGAAAAAAAAAGAAAGAAACAAAAGAAAGCGAGAAAAAGAGAAAAAGACAAACAACTTGTTGAACTTTCATTTTTTCAATGCTATACAGTGTTACACAGACTACAGATATTTACAATCAATATTATATTCTTACAGAGGATTATATTTACTTTATTATTGCAAGCAATGCGCGATGTGCAATTAACCGTATAAACATTACTATAGCTCGATAACGCGCAGCGACACAGACATCACAGTCACACTGGAGAATCGTTTTCGGGACAACAACGAGAAGAAAAAATTAAGCACAACTTAAACTCACGACACTAGGTATTTTTCATTCTTAACAACAACTGACGCAGCTCAACTATTCATTATTGAACGAAACAAAATGGTCATATACAGTCACATACAGGAAATACACAGACACACACACAGCGTTATCGAGATTCCGTGATTGCCGACAATGCAGCCGATTGAATTAAACAGTATAATGATAAGGGGTCCCCCGTCGAGTTTGCCACGATACATTTTTCACTCTTTTCGCTTTTCTACTCCTTAAAGTTTTCCGTTTTTCGTACTCCGATCACCGAGCCACTTTTACACAGCACCCACGTCTCGTGGATCACTAACTAACAATCAGGTACTTTTGAGGGGCCGATTTAGCGCCGTCATCTGCATTTTTGTGAAAAATCGTTTCTTCGTTCTACGAGCTTTAATTTTTTTCAAATACTTATTCGTACGACTCCACAGCTTTTATTTTCATAAAGCAAAGTTTTATTTTCATTTTCATACATTTTTATATTAAAAAAAAAAACATTTTTATCTTACGTTCTTTAAAAATAATTTTTTTTTCTTCTTTTTTGAAGATTTACAAAAAAAATGTGGGTGACGAGTGCTGAAACGATTCCCTCGAACGACTCATTTCCGTCTGCACCAGTACAAAGAAACACCAATCGCAATAGATTAAATAAGCTGGCCTAACCGCCTGTCCGGCACTAATAGACCAAAAGAGCAGAAATGTATCGCGGCAGAAGTCCACGGGCGGGCCATACAATTCCATAGCCATAGTACCACCACAGTACAACTCAGGATCTTTTATATTATATTTTACAGATGACAATAGTTCCAATAGGCGTGGAAGCGCGAAAGAAAAGAAAAAAAACCTAAAAAAAAAGAGTAACTGAAAGAAATTCGCGTTTCTCGTCGACTCAGATAAATGAAAAGCAAACAAACCACAAGCAGGCTCCTTACCTCACATACAATCAAATTAGTGAATGAGACGATGAAGTTGAAAAGGGAATGAGAGAGAGAGAGAGAGAGGGAGAGGGAGGGAGGGAGAGCGAGAGAGAAAGAGAGAAAGAGAAAGAGACGAAGAGAGATGAAGAAAGGAAGATGAAAAAACAGATGCAGCTATATATTATTATATATTTACATACAACAGGATTTTTACAATAGTACCGGAGTACGTTCGGGGTGTTGCTGTTCTTCTCATTCCCACGAGAGTCTGAGAATAAAAGGCGCGCACATCCCAAGCCCGCAATCTCGCACAGCCGATTAAATGCCGATTGTAATGATACAAACGCGGATTTTTAATTATTAATCTGTTACTACATTACTACAGTAAGCGTTACTACAGTAAGCGATCGCAAATGTGAAACAGGTTTCTTTTTATACGAATTATTGGAAAAAAACAAAGTCGCGCAGAGTGCAGCAAAGGCGAAAGGGTGAAAAAAACGTCTTTTCGCCGAGACTCTGACGCGGAAAATAAGTAATTGACCACCATTTTTTAATTTACAATATTGAATGCGGATGCCCAGCAAGCAGTATGACTTACACACTGACAATTAGTATACCGAAATAAGATTAGATTATAAATGTTGCATATCATATTATAAATATTGTTATACATTTGCCAAGCAAGCCAAGTCTCGGGCCTTGGGTCGTACCCTACAATCTAAGCAACAAACGTTGTTAACAATCGATAGTTGATGGATAAGCCGACAACGGGAGGTCTCGTTAATTCGTCTGGTACGAGAATATTTGAAGTGCAACAAATATCGAAACTCAAGATAAACACGAGATCGTCCCGTGCAATGAATTATTTACAGAGATTTTTGCAGATTTATCGTTCCTTCGAACGATACTTTATTATTCGCAGATTTTACAAAGAGCAATAGATTATATATGAAACGAGATTCATTTTTATATACACAAACTTTTGCCGAACTTTAAGCGCGACAATAACGCGTATACTGATTACACAATTGATATTGACCATTCGACTCAAACGCCCGAGATCCATAATACTTATATCAAAGAGTGATACGTTACAGAATGTCGCATTAAATAATGAATAAACAATAAATAGTAGAAAGCGGAAGATCATTTGACGCAGGCTGGACTATTCGCTGGGCATTAAAGTAATTAAAAAAAAAAAGAAAGAGAATACACACACAAACGGTTGAAGCAGAAAATGGGGATAAAAACCGGTTACCTAGTTATACAATTTACCAATTCACGCCAATTAACAGTTCGGAACCTTGAGAGTTCCGGTTTTTTCACGAGATATTTGCAACACGCACACACACAAACATGAGAAGAGACAAAAACGTACCAGGCTACAAATCGACATCGTTTATCGAAAGGAAAATACAAAAGTCAAGAGACGCAACGAGAGGCGAGGAAAAAATGAGGGGAGCAAAAAACGGTTTTGATGAAAAATTCAGAGAAACGAGAGAAAGGGGAGAAAGTTGGAGGATTCAGCGAATCACAGAAACAGCAAATTAGTCGATAAGATTTTCTATCGTTTGACTTTTTAAAACCTTCGTTTTTACCCTTGAACGACGAAAGGCGATTATCATTCTTGTTTTGCGTCGAGTGACGCGAATGACGCGAAGAATGTTTCGAATGATGTAGTTACTTATTATTTCCGTTGATTGTTTTCATTGATGATCTTCGAGGCTGAGACTGCTAAACGTTGATTTCTTATTATTCCTATTGAGAAAGCGGTAACAAAAGCGGTTACCGCGTTTACTACTCGTTTTTAGTTATTTTAACTGTTTCTTAGGTTTTATCTTTAATACGATTTCTTTTTCTTTTTCGTTGATTTCTACCAAACAAACTTTTGGACGAATGATAATCGATGAAAAACAAAAGTAATTCACGAATGAAAAATTGAACGACGCGTCGCAACAATTGCGCGCACGATCTTATAGTGCATTTAATTATGTGTTGTATATAATGTAAATTATTATGCATTTGTATTCGCGTTAGAAGCGTTATTCTTGTATTGGCAACGTCCGTCGATTAGAATCGTCGGACGGACAAAACGACGAGGAGAAAGGAGGCCGGAGTAGTGAGGCGAAGATAAGGGAAGAGAAAGAAAACAGTAACAACATTAAATGAAAACAAAAAAATGAATTACAATTATATCGTAAGCTTAGGAATTTTTATACCTTTTACTCGTGTAGTAGCAGTATAAAATACTATTGTATCTCCTCTGTCTACCCTTGCACATGTATCTTATTCGGACTCACGCAGGACGCGTTTTCCTTTTTTTTCTCTCTCTCTTAATATTGTTATCATTAATTATCTTTTTTCTTCGTCGATCTCGAAAGCAAAAAGCTTGAGCTCGTTCTACCAAATTTCGACTCTAGTCACTCTGTGCAACGTTGCAAAAGAATCGTTTTTTTTTTTGTAAATCAAAAGTATATTTTTGTCCAATGTATGAGTTGTTTTCGCGGCCAGAGCTAATATTCGTTTCGTTAATATTTCGATGATACAATTTGAAAATAAAATCCGTTGCTCAGAAATGTCTCATAGTATTTTTGTTTTATATGCATATTCGTTGGTTACGGCTTCTGTAGTGTTAAGTACGTTAGCGAATAAACTGTAGTACTTATCCGATTAGTCATACTTGAATCGTGTGTTTGAATGTTCACGAAGGAAAAAAAAGTAGCAACGCGAATCTCTTGACAAACAATTCGGGTGGATAAAAATCGCTTTGACTCTTGTACACTGCGCTCTGCGTCCGAATAAGACAAAGTAAACACAAGAAAAAAAAAAACGCGCTACGGACAATTGAATTTTTCGTTTAATCGCAAATTGGAAATACTCGTCGATCAATATATCCTCGATAATTAGCGCTATATCAGTTGCCATCGACGACGACGACGACGACAAATATACCCGCTATCGATTGTATTGTCATCATTATTCTTATCGTTCGAGCAAATTGTATACTTTTCACGAGCACAATTTAGGTATACGATGAAAGAACAAAAGAAAAAAAAATACGATATACCTGTACGATAGTCGTAAGTCAATGCTAGTATTATAACGACACGGCCGCGAGAAAGAAGCGATTCAAAATTCACCTGTAAATAGGTAGGCAGAGATTTTCCTTTGATTTTTTCAACAACAAAAATAAGCGGGCTCCTATTCCGAGACAGAGTCCCGCCGCTTTCAAGTAGTCACGCAGCTATATTTAAGCTAATTAATGAAAGAAAAAAGAAGAAAAAAAAAACAAACACATTACACGCGTAATAAGTATTTATTCAATCATGGCGTACCGAAGTAATTAGATAATAATAAAAGTGCGTTTATTCCTTTAATTCTGGGCTTGATGATGGGAAGTAACTAGGCCACCGAGGATGAAGGAAATTTTGATCGCCTAGGCATGTATGAAAATAGTCGTTTAAGCAGGTAACTCGAGTGACTGATTTATCAAGTATTTGCGACGAGAAAAAAACTAAAAATACAAGCAACCCGAATAATTGTACGTGCGACGATCGTATGCATTTTACGAGGTATAAGAAAGAAAACAAAATGGTACAATGCCCGACTTATTCTATAAGTATAATTACCACATATATATATATATAAATATATATATAAATATATTATATAATATATGATTGACTGGCAACGATTTCTGACCAGATAATTGACCAGGAACCAGTGATGGACCGCCAAAAGCAAAATCAATTACTAAAAAATGGAGAAATTATTGCTATTATTATCGAAAAGTCGAGAAAATGAAGTTCGGACTGCGTTTCGGAGTTGGATTTTTGCATTTTGGCCCTGAATTAGTTTCGACAATTTTCGACGAATCTTATTTTGAGTGGACGAGGAAAAATTGTGCGATGAAAAAAAAAAAGCGCGCGTTAGAAATTGAATGTGATATTACTGGTGCCACGACGAAAAAAATGAATGAAAGAAATGCTGAAAAAAAGGCGATTCGAAGGAGAAGCAAAAAGAGTTGTTTATTTCGCAAAAGAAAAAAAATACAAGAATCGAGCGAGAGCAATTATCTGAACAGAATGAGCTTACATCAAAAAACTCAAATGGAAAAAAAAATAAATAAAAGTAACGATGACTCAGAGCATCGTAATAAGTGTACGTGCAATACCATTTGCTATTTTTAACATTTTTTTTCGTCGCTGCTTTTATGCGTTTATCTCGAAAAAAAAATCACGAAGGAAAAAGTAATTTAAAAATACGAAACTACTACTCAGTATGTATTGATTCTATTGTATACACTCTCACACACACCACACTCACACGGTATATTTTAAACGACAAATCTGAAAGCGATTTATCGAATAATCCTCGAGAAACCCTTAGAGCTAATCTATAATAACCGATTCAATTGGGAATATATTGATAACAGTTTGCATCTCATTTACTCTCGATACTATTTATACATTTCTCAAGTGAAAATAATCGCGTCATAAACTGTGAATTTTCTTCTGCTCTCTGACGCACATATTTGCGTTTTCGTATTACATTTATTTGTCGAACGTGACATTTTTCAACGTATTTGCTATACATTTGTATCGAAGAATTTACTATAATTTTGTGATAGAATAATTTATCAATCGAATGTCGTCACAGGAACTATTCGTAAATCAAAATTCGTTTTCTTTCCGTCCCAAAAGAGCATTCCGTTTATTTTTTTTATCCGTTATTTTAGTATTATCGGTAGACAGCTTGTTCCTTTACCGTTTAATTTTATAGCTTGTCAAGTCTGTACTTAGTTTTTATTGTCATCAATTCGGACGACGAAATTTGACGAAATTGTCGCCGCGGAAAGCAGAGATTTCGCGATCGAAAAAAAAGCACAACTTGACTGAAAAAAATGCAAAATGCGAGGGAAGTGAAATTAAGCAGAAATGCGAAAATTTGACGAAAGCACAGATTTCTATCGTTTCGTTGGTCGATCGAACCAACAATAATATTTTGTTACGTGACATACATATACAGGTCTATAATCGAGTGTGTTTAATCGGCGTTCTTAATCGTAATTATCACAATTATGGGTTTATAATCCGAAAAAAAAAAAAAAAAAAACGTAACGAGGGAAGAATAAACGAACAACAACCAAAAATCATTGACCGACAGCGACACGATAACAATACCACGATAATACTTGGCGAAGAGAGAATGGAAGAGTGAGAGGTGATGACGAGAAAAGTCATCGTTTTTCACTCGAATACATGACACTACACGCATCAATATATATTTATTCGCAAAGGCAAGACAAGATTAAAACAACAAAACAAAACAACAGCAACAACAAGACATATTATGATGTACGTTGTACAACGTATGTTTGTATGTATTTCATTCACACGTCGTTTATATTCACCGTTTATAATATGGCATGCGGTATTTATACTACTATATTGAAAAGAAAAAACAAAAAAAGTAATAATAATAATGCTGATGTCGTCGTACGCAATAGCGATGTTCCTATTTTACGTTTGTTTTTATACCATAACGTTCCAATAATAAACAAACACTTTTTGTCCGCTACAAACGACTTGAATTATTAATCTCTCGATTCGACGTTTGCGCACTCATTGTCGTGTATTTTTTAAGAATTGTTTATAGCGAGGTACAATTAAAAATATGACTTTAAGCTTTAAAAAAATTAATGATGCTATGCAACGCGCTTGGCCTGAGGTCCGCAATGATAAACAGTAAATGTATGAATCTCAGGACGAAAAATCATTGGCGAAACAAGTTGGCACAGGAGGCTTTTCATTTTGGCTCGAAGGACAAAACAGTCGTTGAATATTAAAATCAATCACCGGAATCGTTCGATCCCACACGTTTCGACTCACATTCAGCATACAGTATACATTGCAAAAATTCGTCTTTCACCAGCATGCAGCCATTTCACCCTCGACTGTTTTAAAAACACGGCAAACAACACACTGTTTACATGTGTTTTTTTTAATTATTTACTAGCGCTCTGTGCGCTGACCCAGTTGATACAAAAACCAATATTAAAAAATCGAGAATGATCGGTTTTTTTAAAATTATTTGTAAGAACTATCGCGTTTAGAAAAAAAAAAAAAATTATCGAACGCATTTAACGATTTTCAGTTTCACGATATTTTTTTTGTACTATAAAATAAGTGTCATATCTTCAAAAAAAAAAAAAAGGTCGACATTTTTAAAAAGGAGAATATTGACCAGTTGGGATGGTAGCGACCCCATTTTTCGAAGATTCATAGCACCGGTAACGGAGGTAAAAAATCTATAAGAGCAAAAGTTTCGAGCAGGAGATCGCTAAGTTTTCTTAACGCGATGTATACCTCTATACCCAGCTGGAACAAAACGCGAGCCAGCGTCCCTAATAATTTGTCAGAAGGATGCAGTAAACCTGCTTGAGCTTATTTTCACTGTAAAATACTTTTCGCGAACGAGCCAAACTGCTCATTAAAGTCTAATGGAGTTTGCAAAGCGACGTAAAAAAGCAACGAGAGAATGGCAGACCGGCACGGCCAAAGTACTTGTAAACGATATTCAAGAAGACGAGAAAATTGTCAGAAATATTTGCACGAACGATTGCTCTGTTTGCGTGGAATCTATAAAAAGTTCGCTGCAACGTTAATTGGCATTTCTTTACCTCGTCCTTATCGTCAGTGACAATAAGAAAAGTTTTGACGAGAACAGAGAGAAAAGCGGAAAACGCCAAAGGAAAGGAAAAATAAGTGAACGCAAACTGGGTACATCGTTGGCAACGCGACTTTTGCCTCTTGTTCAAGAAATTCAAACATTTCTCACGGTCCCAGCTTAGCTCACCCAGATTTACAACCCCAGATACGAAAAACTTGGAGTCTTACGTTCACCCAACGCACAGTTCTTTTTTACTCGTCATTTTATTCTTATTTTTCTCGTTCTCGAGATAAATAGCCAGGAAAACTCGGGGTCGAGCTTCGGGTGGAAAGTATTGAAACAAATATACAAGTTTTATTACATTTTTGAGATTTGTTTTTATCACAAATTCACAAATTCTTGAAGTCTGAAATCACTGTGTTTACATCCCGCTTAAACTTGATTTCGAAAAAAAAAAAAATTTCACATTTTTTACATTTGACATAAATAAATAATGAATTTGACGACAATGAAGTTTATGACTCATGAACTTTTAGCTGGTGAAAGGGAAGGATTGTCCGATTAAACTGCACTAGCGGTGTTAGGGAAGTAATCAGGGCTTCGGTCATCTCTTACGTCCTTTTCACTTTGGCGCAATTGATATTAGTAACCCGCGGTGATTCCGTATGCGAGCGACAGTCAAACTCCTGGACTATGCACACATAGATATACATGTATATCCTTTGATAGGATACCTCGTGTAACATCATTAAACGTCAATTATAGATCGTGGCAGGTAATATGCGCGGCAGCCGCTCTCGAGCCCCCCCGTCCCCCTATCTATGAACGCGCAGCGATGCATAAATTACGCGACACTGCGGGGGCCACACGAACACCAGACATTCATGCAACCAACAATAGAGGCTGTTCATAGCATTGATTAAAAGCACCCACGCCTTGCGAATAGCAGTTTCAACAACGTTTCCAATTTCGGCTGTGTCTCAAGTACCTTTCCGTTCGAGTCTGACGTTTGTTCTCTTTGGAGAGAAGAAGCTTTAGAAATTTTAGTCAATCGACAGATCTGATTATGTCGAAACAATGCCTGCATTATTTATTTATTTATTTTATTTGTTTTAAAATATTAACGATTCATCAAATATTTAAAAAATAAATATAAAAAATTGTTGCTTTTGCAGTTGATTTGAGTCAAGTCCGAAAATCGTTATACTAATAAATAAACGCGGAGAGATTTTATTATTGATGTGGTGATGAACGAAGTAGTAGGTTGACGAAAAATTAAAAAAACGTCCCGAGGGTGGATGATATTAATGAGTTTCCTTGGCGAACCCCTTCGAGTTTGCCGCGCGAATTTCGAGAATTCCATTTCGCCAATTTCCCAAGTTCCGGACTCATCGCGTGCTCAACCAATTATATTTCTCTTTCTTCTGGTCTACCCTTCTCGGTCTTCTGAGAAATACGGGCCAGGCTAGGAGGGATGGTTAAGTTTGTTTTTTTTTCTTCGCCCTCAGCGTTGGCTCCCACAAACTACCCTTTCACGTTAATCGTACTCGCGCGTCGGTAATTATCATTATAATTGCAGCAACCGCTGAATTAAAATAGACAAAGCTGCGTCATACGCAGCTTTGTCTATTTTAATTCTGCAAAAAGAAAGGCTTTTAAGTGTTTTGGTTTTTTTTTGCAATCTCTTTATTAAGGCCAAGTAGAGTTACGTAATTAACCGTTTTGCGCTCCGAGCATTAATTTTATGAGGGCAGAAACGACGGTCGAAAGTTTCGAAACGGGCGATACGCCCGGCGTATAAATCTCAAAGTTGCGTGAAATTATATTTCCCGTAACAAACGGCCCCCCCCCCCCCACGAGCGAATCAATTTGTCTCTCTTAATCGAATCAGATCTGCAGTTATTTCGCAGTTAACGTTTTACACTGGCGAATCGGTGAATTCGTTCGCGGTAATTACAGCGAGCGGCTGGTCTATGTGGCTCGAAGGTTGGCATAGGTTGCCGTTGCCGCTGCGTCGGCGCGTGGGTTCGATCCCACCAATTAACACCAGCGTTTCAAGCCCGAATTGGTACCCGCTTACCGCTCTACGCTCGAATCTCATTTACACGCTTGCGATTTCCAAGGGTCAAATGCTTTTCCACAGTTTTCCAGGTACACAGAATTTACCTCGGGCTTTTACGATTCTGTTCATCGGATCCTCTTAATTTTTTCATCGACGACACATGTATATTTATTGAAATTCTGTTATATTTAGTGAGCGAAAAATCCTGAAGCTTTGATAAAGACATTTATGATTTTGAAGTTTGCATTATTGTAATGCAATGAAATAAAAAAAAAAACGTATTCTAATTAACCCAAATGATAAAATTAGGTATAAAAAGTCATCATGGCAATTGGGTCCTATGATAATTTTTATACCTAAATTCATCATTTGGGTTAATTAGAATTAATTTTTTTTTCTGAATTTTGTTGCATTTCAACGATGCAAACTTCAACATAGACATTTGTGAAGTATATAATTTTGATTTATAGGTCTTGGCAGCGGTTATTAAGTGAGAAAGAAGAAACGATGACATAGATGAGAGGAGGGGTGGGGAGGAGTGCGAAGGCGAGGATAGCCAAGAGGGTCTGATGGAACCGCAATGCAATGTAGATATAACTTAGGCTCGGATGACGAGAATGCGACGAGGTGCGAGGGGGGGGGGGGGGGGGGGAGGGGGGGGGGCTACATTTCATACGCGAGTGTGGACTGAGACTGAATCAAGAGAGGTCGAAGAGGTCCTTCAACTGCTCGAGAAGTTATGGCTATTAGCGCGGAGAGGTCCTTGAAGATAGGAGGAAGCTGTGTGTAGGATTTAACTGCGAGCGAGGGTGGGACGGAGGCTCCCGAGTAGACACTGGGAGAGGTATGGGAATGGGAAAGGACAACAGAACCAAGATACGCTGGATAGGTTTGCCAATTACAAACGTTTCAAGAGCCTCGCAGAGAAATACTATAGCTAACGAGGGCGATACCGGACAAAGGCTCGAGCGAGAGGTTTGAGGAGGCCGAGCCGCTTGAAAAATCTTGAAAACAGAATCAGTGACTCAAAAATAGAACAGAAATGTCAATGAATCGGGTGGACTGCAAAAAAGTGCAACTGCCAGAGAAATTTAAGATGCTGTCTCGCCAAACGTGAATTTCAGAGAATATTCCGAACACTTCTCAATCGGATAAAAATCTGAAAAAAATCAAACACGTTGAGGGTGCCGAAAAAATTGATTTTGCGTAATAATAATTTCAAAATGTTATTAAGAAATAAATGTAAAAATGAATTCTTCAACAATTTACCCGGTAACCCAACTTTTTTTCAGATGAAAAATATTCATTAATTTGTCTGAATACGTATGAATTTTTTCAGAATTTTGTTTAATTTTTCAAAATTGCGTTTTTTTTCAAGAAAAATGAGGGTCAAAAACCGCATTTAAAAAAAATTCGACAAAATTCTGAAAAAATTCATACATTTTCAGAAAAATTAATGAATAATTTTCATCGGAAAAAAAGTTCAATATCAAACACCAGGGATTTAGGCTTCCACACTAACGATTAAGCCTGTTTTAACAGATACGAATAGATTAAGACAAGTTTTGTAAATTTGAGTTTTTTGGGAAGGGGAAAAACAGTGAGCCGCAATCAACGGTGAACTTTGTATCTGAAATATGAATTCCATAATGGTTCGCTGGATTATTTTACGCGGCTGTTCGGTCGTGTCAACGGGCGAACGGGGAAGCCAGTTACGTCGAGGAGTTTGAGTGGAGAAGGCGACGGTGCACGAGTCGCCTTAACGATGCGTCCATTTGACTCCATCAAATATTCAGAGTGGCCCACGAGGTGCTGCCGCGACTATGGCGGAATATAGTCCCCAGCTGTTTTCATGAAATATGAGGCTAGCGACGGTATCACCGACCGGGAACACAGCCAGGAGACAAAGTGGCCAAGATGAAGAAGCAAAAGACGAGAGAGAGAGAGAGAGAGAGAGAGAGAGAGAGAGGAAGCCTCTTTTACTTAGAGCCTCCCTCGACGAGTCGCGACTTCCGAGTGGCCGCTGCATTTCACTCGACGGAATTCGTATCCTTTTAACTTGTCACTGAGCACTGAATTACGCAACGATCCAAATGTCTATACTACATATTTTTCTTCCCTCCCTCCTTCAGATGGTGACGAAGACTCCGGAAAGGGAAGATCCGGCGAAGGCGATTCTTAAGTGGCCAAGGGAACCGATCCAGAAATAAACCAGGATACCGAAGACGACGAGAGGAGGAAGAAAAAAATTCGAAAGTTTCTTCACGTCGCGCGGCACCAGCGGCAGCTTATTTGATCAACGGCAGCTGGAAGCTGTCCGCATGCTCTTCGGGGAATCGTACACGGAAAGACCAATTATTATCACAACGGGACTCCCTGGATGTCCGCTTGAGACGCGCGTCAAACCTTCGGAAACAAGAGAGAGAGAGAAAGGAAAAACATTGGCAACGTTCCGGGGGAAGGTCCGCAAGTGGAATCCGAGCGATTAAGTGAAGGATTAATGGAACCGCAGAAATTCAGGACAAGCTTATCCTCTCCTCTCTTCCCGTCGTGCGATTTTCATCTGCCTTCGGTGTGGAGGCTGGAGGAGAACGTAGCGTTGAACGTTCGTGGGAGGGATAAATCCCGGGTGCGTTCGTGTGGCGAAGATACATTTCAGTGAAGAAAGGGAGAAATAGATAGGAAGGAGGAGGAGGAGGAAGAGACGCGTTGGTCGGTGTTGACCGAGTAAATCAGACTTTCCCCTCTCGCTTTATCTCGAGTGGCTCAACCGAAGTATGGAAATAAATGTGTTTTCGTTGAGAGACGGCGGTGAATAAGGGACCGCGGAAGCGAAGAGCCACGCGTGCCGATTCCTTCGGGACGGCTCTTCGACTTGTTCGGGACGCCTCTTCGTCCCTGTCGCGTTGTTGCCATGGAAATATCGACGATCTCTCTTCGGGTCTTCTTCCGCTGTTGCTCACGACGCTGTTGCTTCCGGCACTCCGGCCGCCACCCGAGTCAACGGACTCTCTCCCTATTTCATCGACATTATTTCCTCCACCCCGCGGGACCACGACTCGCGTTGTGAGGACGCTCGGTGCATGAAAAAAAAACTTGTTCGCCCTTTGACCCTCACGACCGCGCGACAAGTTCCCTCCGAGCTTTTCAGCCTCGAGTTCACGCGACTCTCTCGCTCGTCAACCTTCGACCCGAAACTTTCCAGCTCGCGTATTCCCCTCAGACCTTTCCGACTACTTCTCTTCTTTCGCTGAGCAAACCTGCCAATGGAGTGTATCGATACGATCCAGGCGGGGTGTCGACTGGAGGAAAAATAAAACATGAAAATTCTTTTGGCCGAATGAATTATAAATTCGATGCAACGCGGTGGGCACCAAGAGTGTCTATGATTTTATGATGTTGAAGTTTGCATCGTTGGAATGCAACAAAATTCAGAAAAAAAAAAAAATTAATTCTAATTAACCCAAATGATGAAATTAGGTATAAAAAGTTATCATATCAATTATTTTCTATAATGATTTTTAATACGCAATTTCATCATTTGGGTTAATTAGAATTTTTTTTCTTCTGAATTTTGTTGCATTCCAACGATGCAAATTTCATCATAACATTTTCCATCCACTCCGCGTCTCGTCTTCCATTAATTTTCGTCAGCTCCGCCGATCTCTCATTACAATTCACCAGACGTTGACCGAAGGTGCTTTCATGTAATGGCAAACTCGTAATGGATATTCGGTGAGCCCTCGAAAACAAATGTCTTTCCTGTTGCGCTCGTGGGTGGCCGTCGAGATATACGTCCGCGTCCTGGAAAAACGAGAAACGTTGGAGTGAAATAAAATGAGGACGAAAGTGGGATAGTAAACGACTATTTCTTCAGGATCAGAGATCCGTGATCCTGAGGATCCTGGGTCTGATCCGGGGATTCCCCGGACAACTTAACCGTGGTGGCGACTCCGTGAGCGAGGACCGAGGCACCCGAACGCTCCGACGTTTCTTTTTCTCCTGCCAAACAAAAGCTCCGTCGTTCCATCTTCTTTTTCTCTCCTCCTTCTCACGCTGCCCTTATCACTCGACCGAACGAGAGTCCTAAACGAATTGCTCCAAACGCGTCCGATCATTCTTCATTCCGGAGCGCAACTCGGTTTGCCTCTCGTCCCACGGCATTCGTCTCGGCATGAGCGAAGGTGGACCCAAAATATCCCATCCCACGAGGAGGTCGAGCTCGATCTGAGAAAATAAAAACTGCGTTGGTAGCCAATTTTTATTGATCCCACACGAATAACGACTCAGTTAACGAATCGCGAATGTTCGAAATAATAAATTTCGCATAAATTCGAGAAAATTGAGAGAGAATTGCAGACGCTTCTCAATGGTATAAAAATCTGAAAAAAAAAAAATCATGCACGTTAAAAGTACTGAAAAAATTAATTTGACATCACAATAATTCCAAAGTGTTATTAACAAATTGAAGAAAAAAATTATTGTTTACCAAATATCCCGGTGACCCACATTCTTTTTGTTATGAAAATGATTCCTTCGTTTTTCTGAGTACGTATGAATTTTTCCAGATTTCTAAGTTAACTTTGAAATTTTTTTTTTTTTTGTAGGATGGAAAATATTCTCTCAATATTCTCGAATTTATGCGAAACGAAGACTATACGACAGGACCTCCTTAAGACGTACGTGAGGATGAGATATTTTTTCTGTACTCAGCGCTATCATAAATAATATAGATATTTCCAAATGCCTTTATTTGGCTCCCCATCGCCGCATCTCCAGCTTTTTTTCGCATCCATCATAGTCGGTCCGATCGTCATGTAGAAAAATGGACTTTCCCACCCGCAACTGCCGCGTTCATTTGCCCGGAATATCAACGTCGTGAATGTATCACCAGCGTCGTCGTCGTCGGAGGAGGAGGAAGATGTGTATTTCGCTCTCACCCCTCGTTACCGAGGCTGCGCCCGGCAAAGGTCTCGGTTGTCGTCCGGACAGGACTATAACCTTCCTCGGATCCTCAGTGTTCGCCGTAAGCTAAGTAAGTTTATCATATTTGATCGCACTGAAAGCCGATTCCCGGTAACGTTTGATAGCCCGCGCTGCCAAGGGAACCGGGGGATTTGCCAGGAATCGAGGAAGACCCCGACTCAGCCGGGGATCATCCGCGCCTGTTGCCGGAGCATCGACAAAAGGACTCCTTGAAAATTGGATGGCTGGACACAACAGGCGGCACAGGATTCAAACTCGATCCTTAAATTTATGGAAACGACGATTAAATATTTTTCAAACCAAACGCGACACCAAAAATGTAACAAAAAAATCATGAAAAAAAAATTAAGTTCATAAAAGATGTGAAGAAAAGTGACAAAAAAGAACCGAGAATTCAACGCACAGTCGATGGAACGTCGACGAAATATTTTTGGAAATAAAACCGGACGGCGGATCCTGTAAAAAAAAGAAGACAAAAACAGGACGGCGGATCCTGTAAAAAAAAAGAAGACAACAACAGGACGGCGGATCCTGTAAGAAAAAAAGAAGACAAAAATGGACACGATGGACGTTCCACATTTTACACAGCAAATGTCAACGAGAGGAGGAGAGGCTGGGATAAAAAATGAAAAGAATGACCGCGCGAGCGACGCGGTCGGCGTGAAAGGCGAGGACTTCGTGACCGCGTTGTAAAAGCGAGGAGGGATGAAAATACGGGAGGGAGGATTTTGTTGCTGCTGGATGTTCGAGGGGAAAGTGCTGAGATCCTAGACAAACCGCCTTCCGCATCCGACGGATGGGCCGAGATTTCGTGGAATCCCCGTGGAGAGTCCGGAAAGGAAGAGATGAATTTATCGACGAGCTCGCCTCTCCTCGGTCAGATTATTCGTGGAAATTCGCGGAGGAGGAGAATTCGACCCTCGACCCGAGCATCTAATCGTCGCTGGACGCTGGGGAATAACCGAGGAGGCCAAATACGCTGACCAATCGCTCTCGCCTCGTTGGAATATCCCGAATCTTTTGATTTTCCGCCGTCGGAAATCAGCGCGACCGTCCTGACCTTTGCCGGACCATCGGCGGATCCTCCGTCTCTTCGTTTTCTCTCGTCGGAAAACCCGAGGAGAAAGAAAATTGCCGCTTGGCCATCGCGACGTCGTCCTTTTGGGCCTCTCAATTTTCTGGTGAATAATTTTCGTCCTCTTGGCAGGAGCAGCCGGGCTTTATCGGAAGAATGGAATTTCTAATACCATAAGAAGGCTCGGAGAGCGAGAGGGAGAATGATGAACGCCAAGTGACGTTGCCGGGAAGGTAGCGAATTTGCACGTCCAAGGCCACCGAGCTTCATCCCTCTTTCCCTCCACGCTCTTTGCACAAAGAAGCAAATAGAGCGGGAGGGACGGCCGGTGGCTTATCGCATCGTTCAGAATATTCGACACCTTCGTAAGCCGAATTCCAACGGTGACGACCCGAATATTCCTTCTTTCTCTGTATCTTCCAGGATTTTTAGAGAAATTTCCCCAACGTCTTCGGCAACGAGACTCCTAAACGTTTTTTCTTAGTCCGGTTGGCTGTTGAAAGGCAACATAAAAAACATAAAATAAAAATCCATAGGATTTTATCCAAAAAAAAATCCAAAGGAAATTATTAAGTGTATTATGACAAAAGAGGCGAAAGCTTGATGATGATGATGATGATGATGATAGAGAAGGAAATCTTGGAAAGGAAAAATGTCTGCCGACGAGGACTAATGTTGAATTGGTCGGCTGGTCTGTGTTGCAGCCGTCGGTGCAACCATCGAAGGAATAAGATTGGGAAGCGGAGTCACCGCCACCGCCGCAGGGTCATTGGCAGTCGCGAGCGTCGCCGTCGCGGTTGCGAGCGGCGCGGCCGTTGCCGGGGAGCCGGGAACCGGCACGTGGGACTCCCCGAGGCTCTGCCCTCTCTGCGCTCGCGTCTACAGCAACAACAGCAACCTCCGTCGTCACCTGCGATCGGCGCACTCGTCGAACGCGACCGATCTACTCGAGCTCACGTCGCTTCAACGGAGACCACCCCTCGCAGCCGCCACCGCCGCCGCCGCCGTCGCTACCACGACGACCACCAACGTCTCAGCCAACATTCCTCACGTCCTCAACGGTCAACTCTCCGACTCCGCCACTTGTCCGGCCTCGAGCCTCGGCTCCGACCCCCTCGACCCCCTCGACGTCAAACCCCCCAACATCCTCGAGCTCGTCGAGCTGTCCGGCGAAAACTTTCAAGACCCTCTGGGAACCTACTGAGAACGCCCGGGGATTCCGCCTCAATGCCTCAATTCCTCGCGATCGATCGCGATTTAAAAAAAACACCACCAACTATAAGTGACAAATATTATATCGTAAGCTGGAGAAGTTTGCGAGAAGTAAATTGTCGATGGAAGAAGAAGAAAAAAAAAATCGTGAAAGGTCAAGTGAGGCGACGAAGCCGATTGAAAGCGTTCGTAGGACGGAGGAGGAAGCTGTAAAAAAGCTGGGAGCCTTTCACAACGTCACCGGGGGATATTTGTTGGCATAACGTAATCCCAGCTTCTGGACTTGCGGAGTATCCGTGCGGCTAACCTGTCACGTCACCACCACCAAGGAGCGAAGAAAAAAGCGCGATGGGAAGCGTCTGTGGTGGCTCGCGCGTGTCTATACGTCGTCACTATGTCGGGGGGCGGAAAGTACGAGGCGAGGAAAAAGATAGGGTTGAAAATCACGGGTGATTCAGCCGAGCGGGGGCATCGACCTCGCGAGGGAAATCCTCGCAAATCCGAGTGTGAACGTCCCTTTGCCTCCCCCCCTCGGCAAAGCTCGCCGAAGAGGAGATAAGGACGGGAAACGGAACTTCACACGCCAGCTAAGAGTGATTCTCCCTCGGAGCCTGTGAACTCGCGTGCAGTCGTTCGCTCGACGTTTTATTCGCTACCTCGGTGCGGCTTCGTGCCGGCCACTTTTCGACTCAATGCCGCGACCACTCTACACACGATGTTGTGCCGCAAATTGAGAGCTCAAAAGGACCAGCGAAGGGACGAATTTAATTGCGAGTGGATTCGAGGGAAAAGCCCTGGGACTTTGACTCTTATTTCCGACTCGATATCGAAGAACCTGTTATACTGGGAAGTCACGTAATAGTTTCTCCATTGTCAAAACTCTGTTATGCAATTTAAGGTGCCGCGAAACGATGGACACGAATTTTTGTCATTTCTATGCTGTGTGAGTTCTCGATGATCTTGAATTGTGGTAAATAAAAACACGCGGTTGAAGCGTCTCTGAAATCAGGAACTTGTGGTCGTCCGATGATTCCCGCGACCACCCTTGTTTGGCTGAAGGATTATGTAGCAATCTAGAGGGGACATCGCGGGAAACGCGCGTGAGAGGCGTAAGAAAGAGGCGCAGAAGCTTCTACGATCTCAATGAACGGAAGAGAAAGATGCCTTCGTTTGGCTTTCTTGTATCTTCACGCTTCACGCTTCTCTTATTTCTGAGACTGACGGCAAACGGAGTTGACGAAGCGAGGCTATCGTGTCTTCTTGTTATACCGTCCTCTTCCGAGATCTTATCACGAACCACAAAACAGAGATAAGACGGGGGAAAAAAAGAAGAAAAAAAAACACACGCACCGTAAGCTGCGACTGCCCTCTCGGATAATGATTATTTGTAGACGTTCGATGGCAATATTTTCTTTTTTTTTTCCTTCTTCTTTTTTTCTTGGCGACTCTGTATCCACTAACGACAGACGAGCCCGTCTCTATTTCCAATCTCCTTCACGCTCGTCAACAACGCCAAAGAACTTTTAATTCAATCTCGCCGATGTCTTTCATTATTTTTACGCCTTCGCGATGAGAGATGAAAAACCGAAGCGAGGCTCCAATCGAGCGTAATCTTCGCGTTCATTATCGACGTACAATCGCGCCGACGTCTTTTAATCATCGTTTCTGGATTTCTTCAAGATGTTTTTTTATTCAGCGATACCAACGGCGACAACATTTTGACCTCGATTTTTTATGACTTTCTCTCGTACGTGAGTTTTATTAATTTACGACAAACATTTTTTCCCTCGAAAGATCTACGAAAAATTCTAAACTTTTCATAAGTTTAGAAAAAAATTAGATCGTTAAGGAAATTAATGTGAAATTAACGTTCAAAGTTTACGAATTTTTCACAGAATTTTACAGCCAGAGCCCCAAAAATCGCAAAAAAAAACTTCTGGTGCGAATCGATGAAGAGACCTGTGGGTTCGCCCTTAATCCGCATCGACGATCGGCTTTGGGGGATATTTCCGGGCTGCTGCTGCTGCTGCGACGACTTCGACACTCACTGAGATATCTTTATTAGCGTCTGAGAAAAAGATATGAGATCGTTAGGGCGATTCCTCCCACCCTCCGTATCGCCAATCTCGCTTTCATTCGTCTCCACGCGAGCGCCTCTCTCCCTCTTTCTCCGATTTGCACGGAGGGTGCCCGACCACATTGTCGTCTTATCAACCACACCAACGAGCGTTATTAGCTCGTATCACCGCGTCCGATTCGTATCGATCGAACATCCGGTTATTCTCAGCACCATCTTTCTGCCCCCAATTCTCTTATCGCTTTTTCTAACTTCCCTGCCGACTAACGAAAATCTCTTTAATTACATTTTACGTCCCGTGAAAAGTTGTCGAAATAGTTGTCCAAGTGTAACGAAGAGAATGAGAATTTTTATGCGAATCCTTTATTTTAAAAATATGTCTTTATTTTAATTAATCATCAATCAATGTGAACCCCCTTGAAAAAATCGGTGGGTAAAAATGCAAGGAAAAAAATGTGCGCGTATGGCCTAATATTCTACAGATATAGGTGGTGCTCGCAATTATTAATACGAAGAACACCGTTGAAGCTACAGTTAGTTTCGCAGTCATCAGTGCTACGGGGAATTTGACGCTTTATTCATCAATTTACTATTCACCGATGCACATTCGAGCGACAGCCGAGTTTCCGTCGATCCGTTCACTTCCATTTCGACTCTTTTTCACTATTCACCCATTCTCGTTCGCGTTGAATAGGCAAAAAAAGATTAAATCACGAAACGCACCAATCGATTTCGTTTTATGCAACAGGAATTGTTTACTCGAACGGGCTGAATAGTCCTCGAAACTCTCTCCGGGGAGCCTCAGTGGACTCCGCCCGATCGAGAGAGAGAGAAAAAAGAATCCGGAGAAGCTCGTGAAAAAAAAAAAAAAATCCAGTGGAATTGGGATTTACTCTCAGTGCTCAAAAGCTATAAATCTCGACTTATTGCGAAACTCTAATACTCTCTATTCTTTCTTATCCTCCATATCTGCCGAGTGCTTTCCAATTCTCTGTCCTACATTTCTGCAGAAAATTCATCGAGCTCGGAAAGCACCTCAGTCTAACGAATTTACCGTACAGCAAAACGAAAGTCTGTTTGGATTGAATCTCGTTAATCACTGAACAATATCCGATTCTCAGCACGTTTCTTCAATCTTTTCGTGACATTTTTACGAGAGGATTTCCAGGCAGCTGGAATTTTGCCAAACTGACGTTCAAGCAGCTGAAAACTGCTGGTGTGCAAAAACCCGAGGAAAATGTTGAACGTTTTTGCCGTGAAGAAAAAGTCGTACGGTCGAAAAACGCGAACCCCGAAAGACGATATTCCAGCTTGAGTAACGTTTACGCCCAGGTGAAACGGGTAATCGGAGAATTTGTCTACCGGACAAAGAACTCGGTCCCATCTCGAGCCGAGGAGAATCGAGTGTCCGCCGTGTCTAGACATTGGCGAGGAACAAAACGGGTGAGAGACGAAAAAAATAAATGTCTCAGTCCGCAGAGACGGAATGACCGGAAGAAAGTGCAGAAAAAGAAAAATTCACGAGAGGCAGGACGAAAAACGGGGGTCTGCAGTGAGAAAACAAAGGTCGGAGGATGAAAGCCCGGATCCCTGTTCTTCTCCGCTATCCGCGTCGTTCGGATCAACCTGTTTGGTTTCCTGTGTGTGAGTGTGCGTCGTGTAAGCGGCAAGAGCACTCGACTATCGGTAGCAAAGTATCAGAGAAAGATAAAAAGCGTAATAGAGTGGAATGAAAGGAAAAGGGAGGGAAGAAACGACTGTGGTACTTTCGTCGAATGGAGGTCCATTGTATCGGGATGCTTGAAGAAAGGAACGGATAGAAAAACGCGAGGGGAGGGCGGGAGGACTCGGGGCCACGGGATCAATTACCCTCTTAGCCATTGACGGCATGACACGTTCGATAGAGTTTCCCCCGGAATAATAGATTACCCGGGCACATAAACCAGCGAGAAGCTTCACCGTCAGGATCACCCGATGCCTACCTACCTACCTATCCTTCCTACACGATCGTCAACAACTATTCCAGCTTTGTCTCACACCTCTTCAACCTCCTGTTCTCGACAACTTTTTCACACTACCAGGCCCACATTAACCCTCTTTACTTGTACGTCTTACTCACTGCCCTTTTGGGTAGAAACGAATGTACTTTCTCACAGGCATCACACGTGGGCACAGTTCAATTTTATTTATTTATTTATTTATTATGAGAAAAACGGGCTGGTCCTAAGTACAAGCACGTCGGTCAGACCGGCGACCAAAAGATACAAAATAGAGAGCAAATACAAAAAAATAATAATAGATTAGTTAAAGAACTTTCTAGCGAGGTATTGAGATTAATTATAGTACATTGTGGTTCCTATTCGAAACAAATAACATTTATTTGAATCCTATTAGGCTGGCCATTAAATAGATTAATTTATTTAATGGCCTAATAGGATTTATTTGGATAAAAATTATTTCATTCAAATATTAAAAAACTTTCATGTCGTACAATATAAAGAAATTTTTATGCAGCTCGATGAGCAAGAGGACAGTAGAGGCGATTATAATGATTTAACTGATCGTCCGAGCTCCCCAAAGCAGCGGTCTAATTTTCTTGATGCTACATTCAGCGATAGCTGAATTAAAAATAAAAATAAAAAAATAAAAAAAGATCTAACGCAAAGTCGTGATTTTTCAGGTCGAAGGGTTCGACGGGGAAGACCGCGACTGGGCACCAGAGGCGGAAGACACTTGTCGTCGGCTCACGGGAATTCACCGTCGAGAAACGACTGGCTGCCCGGACCATTGGACATGAGCACGACGCCACCGACGATGCCAGCTTTTCGAGGATTCGAGGATTCGTCGTCCGACGGTGTGGTGGGTACAATTTTCCATCGATATGTACAGAAAAAGTCGCTAGTCCCGATGACCGCAGTCATCAGTCATCAAACCTAGGATTATCTTCCCGCCGTGTCCGACAATTTTGTACAAGACGATCGTTACCAGTTGCAGGTTCACCCGAGCATTCGTCGCGCGTCGAACGTTCTCTCGCGTGTTTCCGATAGAAACGAGGAACACAAGCGAAGGGCGGTCATGCGGAGAATTTAGGTCAGAGCCGGCGAGGCAAGGAAAAAAGAAACATGTCGTCGAGTTTTCCGCGAGTCAGCGACGGTTAGCCCGGTGTTTCCTTGCGATTTTGTCGCGGGTGGAAAGCAAGTGAAGTGTGCGGGTCCGGAGAAGAATCCACGCGATATGACGACGGGGGGGTCGCGTTCGCGTCTCGGGAGTCACATTATCGTCCTGCGGCGAGGAATCCCGAGGGAGACATCAACCGGTCTGGCCTTCTTCTGGCTCTCCGGCTTCCCGTTCGTCCTCCGCGTCCTTTCACGCGACTCGTTTCGTTTCACCGAACGCGAACGTCGTCCTCGGCCGCGAAGAGTCGCGTTGCAATGGCTCGCCGATACCAAGCTCTCTTTTTTTCTCCTCCTTCCTCGCTTCCTGCCTTTCATTTTCGTTATCCGTCACCCTCTTCCTCTCCCGCCGGAAGAAACGTTCCTCGTAAAACATATAAGAGTCCGTTTTACGAGGACTCCTCTTCCATCCTCTCTTTTCATTACTATTGTATATCGCGTCGCGTGGAGCTTCGTCCTCCTCCTCCTACTCTCCTTCCCTCGCTTTTTTTGCCTCTCATCCTCTCATCGGCTCTCGCTGCACTTTCCTCGGCGACAACCGCGAACCTCGGGAAACAGGATGACACGGATTCCGCGGAGTCGGTTTGACTGTCGTTCACTTCTCGTTTTCTCAATTTTATCTTCTGTGGGAAATAAATTCTTGACGGCAAAGCTCCGGCGAGAGAGATCATAATGTCGAAATAACGAAGTGGCGTTTGGCGATGGGTTTTTTTTTTTTTTTTGCGGCGTTTGAGATATCACTGTCACGATATTATTACCTACTAGGATAGAAGTACCGTTTTTGGCCACCTTTGGTCCAATTGTAGCCACCAAGTTTAAAAGGATTTAATTGTTTATGTTGGTAAATAAAACAAAAATGGGCTTGACAATCTTATCAATTTGTATTTTCAAATTAATATTTTAAATATTTCAAATTAATTACAGTGAAAATGGCCACAAAAGGTACTTCTACCCTATTAGGTATCGCGCAGTGATCATCCAAGGTTGTTCGGTGCCAGAAAAAAGTCTTCAGCACCCGAAGGGTCAAGCAGAGTAAAAATGGTCGTGCGAAGGCGAGGGATGAAATTCTGTGGGACTGCAGAAAAACTTTTTTCTCTTTTTCTTTTACGAGAGGCGGAGGAGATATTGTTTCGTTTATTTATGGAGGGTCTTTCCAGCGAGGTTAGTTGTTAGACAACGACTGCCCGATGCTTTTTTTACGTGGAGATTTGTTCGTTTTTTTCCTACCGTCTGCTTTTTTCCGTCATTATTGCAGCAGTAGATATCACGCTGGCGCCCGGCGGGCAAACTCTGTCTCTCTCGCTTACAAAGAGAATTTTAAGCCCCCACAGGCGCACTTACGATCTCGCAGTGCCATTTTCCCCGTTCGTTCGCGAACGCGAGAGACGCAGAAAGGTTCTCGAGTTTCACGCGCACTTCTCATGTTCGTGCGTTCCCGTTATATTTTATATATTCGTGCGTTTTCCTCGGACCCGACGAATTAACGTGGTTTTCGTGCGCGAATGACGCTGGTCAGTCCGCTGAAATCCCGGCATCTCTTTTGTACGGTAATTCCCCAGACTGGGAGCACTGAAAATGGAACACAAATGCTGACTCGTAAAAAGTCTTCGCTTAAACGAAGACTCGAGTAATTTTATTTTTAACGAATAAAACGCACGTTCTTGCCTCAAATATATTTTTTGTTGATGCTGATTTCGACTGCTGTTTATTAGTTGCAGAGGTGTCGACAATGGAACTAAAAAATCTTTTGCCACAAATATATTTGTGTTCCAAAAATCTTTTGCCTGATACGTCTTTGAGAAAAATTAATTAACGTAAAAAATCATCGAAAAATGCATTAACGTCGAAAATCATGGTAGTTTCGAGGCTGCTTCGAGGGAAATTCGTTACCGCCTTCCTACTTTGGCAACGAAGCTCTGGTATCGAAACTTGCCGGAATTTTCGTGAGTGTCGGTCCTACATGTAATCGGAAATTAATGATGTTCGGGCTCCTACGGAGAGAGGATAGTGTTAGATCATCTTGTTGCTCCCGAAAATCCTCGCTAAGCCTCGCCTGCTCGGTTGTCCCGTTGATGTAGGTACCTATTTACGAAGGATCCTGGGCCGTTGTAGCTGCTACACCAGACACAACGTGCATAGTTGGTGGAGTTAGGGTTGGTGCGAGGGACGGTCGCGGGCTCGTCTCACCGTTGCCGCCCCGGTGCCCCCGCGGCTTCTGTCACTCGCGTTATTAATTATAGCACGGTTAATGGTCGATTATCTCGTATCCGCAGCCACCTCAGGCGATTAGCTCTTCGGCTTGTCGCTCTCAAGCTTAAGCCTCGACGCTTCTGCCATTCTGCTGTTACGCTCAAGGGGCTCCGAGCCTTCCTCCGAGCCTTCGGCCGATGTTCGATTATTGGGCGCGTGGCGAATCTCCTACGACCGACACTTTCGCTTCGGTCGCTCCTTGCGAATTTTCCAACGCCTCAGGCGTTCTCGGTGCCAACGGCAAGTTCGCTTGAATTGTTTGCAATCACGCCGATAATTATTGGCTGTTTTGGTGATAATTATTGGCTGTATTGGACCCGAGATTTGACATGTCCTTTTTTCCATGATTTTTTTTACTCTACAAACGACTTCAAACTCCGGAATAAATACCTTTTTTGTGGCGGGCACTTGGATACTATTTTTTGTCAAAAGAATTATATTTAGAGAATATCAGGTTAAAATTTGACTTAAATCCGTCTTTTATTTACGGAGTTATGCATTTTTTAGTGAAAAACCGTCTTATTTCGATCTGTCGCCTTCATTAATTTTTTTAAATATGTTGCAATTTAGTATCAGGAAATGTATTTTTTTGTAAGTTATCTACAAAGTTTAAAGTATATTCTGTAATTTTTTGATATTTTTCAAGCCGGTAGTTTGGTCGCAATACGCGGTCAGAGATAGTCCGGGTGAAATTGACGCAGAGTTAATTATATGTTGTGTTTACAACGAAAATTCGCTGTGTAAAAAATTCCCGAAAATTCGTTGGACCACAGAATGAAGTACAGAAAGAGTTAGGTGAAAACTTGGCGATCTGGCTCGCCCGATTAACCGTAATAAACATTTAACGACCGGTTTATCGGCCGTTGGATAAGCAATGACCGCGGCGGATTCCGATGGACCGTGACGTCGAACAATGCACGAGACTTCGGCATTGAGGAACCCGGCTCCCCATGTTTAGTTGGCTCGCGTGAACCTCAGAAATACCGCCCCACGGTGGAACGAAAAAGGTAGAAAAAAAAAACAACGTGGGTGCGGGATTTTTCGCTTGACTCGATAAACCACTCCGGTGCAGGCAGAGCCGCTCGGCTACCTCTCTCTCAATCCTTCCTGGCCTTTTTCGCGGCTATACCGCTGCTTTCCCTCTGTCCCTTCGCACCCTCGTTCGTTTATTTTTATTTCTATTTTTTTTCCTCTCCACTAAGCAACAATATAGTGCAGTAAAACGCAGTCCATTCTAGCGTATTTTTTTTCGTCCCGTCAGGATCGTTTTCCGTGTAAAGAAATGCGAGACCAACGGTACGAAAGAAGGGAAAATTAATGCAGCTAGTGTAGCAGGCTATTTTTTCTAAATTAACGAGACAGCGACGTACGGAGAGAGAAAAAAAATGCGGCTGAATATAGTTGGAAATTTGTTGGTAGAAACAGCGGAATGATTTTTGATGCTACGCGGTTCGCGTTTGGAGTGAGTGGAAACGATTGGAATGATAAATAATTCAAGATATCGCGACTATGCAGTTTTTTTCTTCGCCGAATGACGTCGGAGGTGGAGGCAGCGCACTCGGCAAATTCTATCAATTATTTCCGGTGGCTGGAGGAGAATTAAATCCTTCCGCTGTCGGAGCGGGTGTTGGAGGGTGAATTATCGGGGGTAATACTGGCTGCGTTGGGCGCCGTTTGGCAACTCCCGAATCGACCGTTTCCTTATCGCACGTTTCAGATTTATAGTTTCATTCGCGCTGCGCGCGCTCGGCTCCCGCGATACGCGTCGTCGCGTGTTCCACGGATTTCCAAAGCGAGCTGGTTGAAATCGCGCTGATTTTTTTGGTGCCCGTTTTCCGTCGTTACTCATCCGCTTTCACTTTTTTTTTTTTTTTTTTTTTCTATTCGAGTGACAATTTTTTATTCCACCGACTCGACGCTTCTGTATTTGCACGGCGATGCAATTCGAGGGTTTATAGTCACACACAGCCTTGAGTGAAAAATAAAACGTATCTATCGTCGAGTCACGTGTGACAGTTACGACGAGTCTATTTTGAGTACGTATTTCTGGCTGTCAGGAATATTTACGAATTATTTTAGATTTTCGGATGACGCGCATCAGCTAAAAATAAAGATGGCTCTACTAAAAATAAATATGAAGTAAAAGTTATGTTATTGGTGATTAGTTTAAAAAAAGTATGTACGTAAATCGAGAAAATTCGATGATAAGTGGAGGACTAATTAGAATGGCAATTGCGAGGAAGATGATCGGAATTAAAGTTTTTACTCGGCCAAGTGGTTCAAGAGGTTTCTCACAAATTGCCAGAGATATCGATGGCCTGGTTTTTTCTGAGAGAGAAAGGGAGAGAGACAAGTCAGAGCTGTCTATTGAGAGGATTAATTGATCGTCAATTTGGAAATATTAATTAACCATCGCGTTGCATCTGTTACAGGTACATTTGGGCGAGGGAATAGCCGTGTGCGAGGAACAGCTGAGGGCAGTTAAGTGGAGTGATTACAGGAAGTTGACCCGTGGACTCGCGGCGATACTCTTCAGTCCGACGGAGCTCGCAACCTGCTCCGTTACGGGTCAGCGATGGAGCAGAGCTGGTACTGCCACGGAACGCCCCGTTAAACCAGCCCTCGACAGAGCCAAAGTTCAAGCAATAATATGTGAGTCATGAAATTCATACCTACTGCAAACGAATCACATCAGTTTCACGTGAAATATACATTTTCATTTTTCTCGACAAGAAAAAATGTCACTTCGCTAAAATCGAGGTTACTTTTTTTTCGGTCGACCAAACTTGGATTTTCTTTTTGCCTTCCAGAGAAAACTCTATAACGAAGAGAATGCCGCAAGACGAAATGCGATATCTTGATTTTCAAATTTTTTACAGAATTTTAAAGTCAGACCCCAAAAATCGCAAGAAAACGAAAGTAGTACCCCTTCTAAAAATTTGCGAATTCAAACTTTACGGGATCGAAAATTTTTTTTCTCGATTTCGTAAAGTTTGAACGTTAGTTTCAAGTTTATTTTACTTAACGTTCTAATTTTGATTCCAGCACCACTATAACCAGCTAGTTATTGAATATTTCCACGAAATATATTTCAGATAAGGCGTTTACGATTTCAGCGAGGGCAGCTCAATCCCGGTCGAACCGAAAAATAGCCAAGACCCTTCGTGCAAATCGGGAAGTTATTTCGTTTTGTCGCGAGTCGCGGATGGGACCCGGGCCGGTCTTCGAGATAGTGAAATTTCCGCGTGGAGACTCCGCTCGCGAGGATGGCACAGGAAGAAGGCGAATTCGTGCGGTGGATAACCGCAGCGAGATAGGGGAGAGCGGCGCGACGGTCTCTCGCGATTTACGATTCGCTCGCACGAGCTCGCACGAGACGGTGGCTTTCCCTCGTTTACCCGGATCGAATCGCTTCTAATCGAGGCACGGTCATCTCCAGGGAGTCTCGGCGATGACGGTGAAGCTCAATCGTGCGTCCGTCCTCGAATAATAACAGCTCCAGCGCTCGGCGATAAAGGGAAATGCAGCGGGTCTCGGTTACACGACACTCCGCGTCGTCCAATTCCCTGACGCAGACACAGTTCCCATTCCCGTTGCCGCTGCCGCTGCCGCTGCCGCGAGACCACGAGCTCCGTAATCTACCGATGGACCTCGCTCGCTCGCCCTCCGAGCGTCAGCGGACTTTCCCCTCAAATCCTCCAGTTCGCGCGGCGCACCCCCGGGACTGATAACATTTTCCGCACCTTCGAGAATTATTGTTCGATACGCTTTATCGCGGTCGATATATTTTTCGCGAGGCAATGGAAAAAACGTGACGCGCGAAACCCAGGGATTTTTTGCTTCGACAGTTATTCACAGGCTTTTCAACCGTCATTGCGGTGGTTGATTCTGTAAATTACTCGGCAAAGTGGATTCCAGGAGAAAAATGCTCGCAAAGAGCTGGCAAAAAGAAACTACAGATTTTTTTAGAACCCGGCTGGCTAATTGTGAGATTGTGAGAGCTGGCAAAAAGAAAAAAATGGCAGATCTGGCTGGCTAATTGTGAGATGTTGGCGCCTGTTGGGGTCGCCCGAAAAGCCACTGAATTGACAGTGAATGATTCATGCGTCTGGTTTACAGTTTTTTGTTTCCATTTTGTCCCATGGCATTGAATCTCCGTGCGCGAGTTTTGGACGAGCGTATTTCAAGCCACGCGTCCTCGGGGAGCCCCAAGTAGATCCGTCCATCTGTCTGTGGTTTCGTTGGCGACGTCGAGGGCTTGACAAAGGGAAAGTCTGAGTTTGATCCCCTTCCGGCGAGCGAGGAAATTCTCTCTCTCCCCCTATCTCTCTATCCGTCGCGTACTTCGGCTTCACCTTCCGCGCCCTTCTAATTGGATATCACGTGTCGGTCCCTGTGTGTACCTTCGATTTTTCGACTTTCCGGGGAGCCCCGGACGAAACCAGGAGAGACAAAAGACGCGAGACCGAGGGTAACGATTTTATTTTCACGCAAACGAGGCTTTAGCGTATCAATTTCATTTTCCATCTCCCGTTCCATCGTCTCGTTTGGCGCGCCCTCGGGGACAAACGCCGAGTAATGTTACGAAAAGACGAGCGAGAGCGACGCCGCGAAGATCCGAATATATTTTTCCGCCTCTCGCTCTCCGTCCCAATTGGGAATTTCACCGCGACGGACAGCCTTTCTCTCGGAATTATAACTTGACATTCCGCCTTTCCCACAGTTCGTTTCTCTCATTTGCGCTATTCTCGAGATGCGCGGATAATTAATGAGTAAATTTCAGGCCAAATTCCCGCGGACAACAAAATGGATCGGATGGAACTCGGAACTCTGTCTTAATTATGTCTTAATTGACAGTCCTTGATTTTTTTCGCTTTTCACCGGAAAATTGGAAAATCCTCTTTTCGCTTTTCGTTGCGCATTTTATTAAATGGACCTTTTAACGAAGCTTTCAAAACTATCAACCCCAACTTTATCTTTTGTTTGCGTAAATTTCGATCTCTCGACGTTTCATCCTTGTTACGTAAACTTCACGATACACGTCAACTACTATTTCTGGTAAGATGAAAGAGGCATCGCCCGGAGTAACTTCACGCACTGGATACTCTTGCTTCTTCTTCTTCTTCTTTTTCTCGGCCGTACGACCCGTTTGGATTCCTTTACGATTCGACGAGCGTCGTTTCTGTGCTTGTCTCTCGCAGTTGTGAAAATCTCAAGAGGCCTCTGCCGTCGTCCTGAGAGTACGGTTACCCTTCCTCACGCATTGCGAGTTTGTGAAGAAGGTTCGACAGCGCGCGAGAATGCTATCTTCGCCCTGTGCCGGAAAACAAAACCCCCTCCCAGTTCAAGCATGATTTTTCCATTTTATGGGCTTCCTATACTGTCAATTGCTGCTCCATCGGTTCTGGCTTCCAGTACTACTTATAGGTACCCCTTGTGTTTTTTGCGAAAAAAGAACATCGATTTCATAAAGTTTGAAAAGCCTATCCTATGGCAAATTTCCCGTTGATTCTGAAAAGAGTCGTCGTTTGTAAAAAAAAAAAAAAAATCGACAAGAAAAATGCGAAAAATGGTGTGATTTTTTGAAGAGGGATTTGCTTTGCTCCGCTGTATTCAGATATTTGCCTCCCTGGAATTCGCGTCTTTGGCAATTTGCCCGAGATAGAAAATATAAAACGATCTTGGTGATTTCGAGAAACCGCGTTCTGTGGCAAAGTGCGCATTTTCCATCAAAGTAGTCGCTCGTCGCGCACTTGAACTAATAAATTGGAATATTCTGAGAGTGCATGAGATATGAGGGAGATTTCCGCGACGAGTGCGGAAAGATGAGGAGGCAAGGGGACGAAATAGAGCCCGAACACCGCCGTCAGCGGGTAAATAAAAGTTTTCGCTCTGGGACCGTCGAAACCATTGAAAAAAATATATATAAGAAAGAGAACGGAAAGCTAAGGAAGGTCGATTTCTCGAGGAGAAAGATTTTCGTGTCCTCGGATCATTCGGAGAACTTTAGTGATTCACGATGAAAAGAGACACACGGAAAGAGAGGAGAAGAAGGAAGAAGAAGAAGAAGAAAAAGGAAAAAGTTGCGAGAAAGTTTTATAGGATGATTTGGACAAACTTTTCACGTGTCTTTGCCCTCCTCCCCCCGGCGCTTATCAGTGACTCTCTTTAAATGATCAAAAAGTTCGCCTGAACATTTTCGACCCCTGCAAAACCTCCAGTTAATTTTTACCCCTGATACAAACTTTGAACAATCCTGATTCGAATCGATAACACGTCGAATGGACTCAGCGTTTTCTTTCATTTCACTTCAATAAATTCCCAAAATCAGTGAAAACAGAAATTAAATTGAATTGTCCAAAGATCGAACGTTCGTCATCACAATTGAAACATAAATTACAAACTAATACTTTGATTCAAGCCAAGTTCGAGCAATCGAAATATTGATTATTATCTGCTGCTATCAGCAATTCGCCAGCAATTTGCTTTCATTCGATCGGCTGCGAAGCTATAATTAATTATTTCTCGTGATATCGAACGTGACGGGTCACGATTGGGCATCGAGCCAAAGGCAACTGGACTAATAGCCGTATAAAGATTAATGGCACGAGGCCTGTGAGATCGAGTTCGACATGCTGGAGCTGTCCGAACGTTGCGCTGTACGTGCCTGGGTGCTAAAAAAAACGACGAAATTTTTACGAGTTTGCTTTCCCCACTTGTAGAACGTTCGGTGCATACACGTTCTCTGCGGGTAATTAATTTCGGTACACGAGGGACGCGACCGCTGCTGCTGCTGAAAAATCCTTTTGGTTAATGGTCGACGGTTTTGGCACTTTTTATACATATATATTTTCTTTTTTTACCTTTTTCCACGCGACCGCAAAATTCTATCCTCGCATCGTTTTTATAATGTCGACATGCAAAAAATGGTCCCTTTTAAATTTTACTATAACATTTTTCGACGTTGCGATTTCACTTTGTGAAATAATTCAGCAGCAAGTTTCGAGCCTCCGTAACTCTCTTATTTTTATTTTTTATCTTCACTTGGAAATTGCGTAGGCGCGAACGCAAGGTGCGTGACAGATCAATTCGGAGAGAGATGGAAAGGGGGGGAAAAAAATGAAATTTTCTCGCACTCGGTGAAAAGGCAGAAGGGCTTCTGCCGCAAGGGCAAAGCCCTCGAGGTCCCGTCAGGTGAGCACGTAAACGATGTTTGTCGAACGTGTCGCAGCTCGTGAGTCCAACCAGCAATTTTCAGTCGCGTCAAAACACGTTAAAGTGCGTGCAGACAGCGCGAAACGTGCGTACGGAACGAGTGCGGAGAATATAGAGAGCGACGAAAAAGGCTTTTTCACGCTCCAAGTGTGCGTCGACAGTCTGGAAAGTCGAATTCGATGCAAAACACTGAGAATATTAGAGGGGGGGGGGGGGGGGGAATATCGGTATCGCTAAAGTCGTTTAGATTCTATTGCATTCGTTCGCTACTTTTTTATTTTTCTTTTTTTTCCAGAAGCAGCAGCAGCACAGCCAAATGACCCAGAATTCGTATTCATTTCTTGTCTCGTTTTTTTGTCAGCTGTTACGAGTTCGCTGCTCGTTTATTCCGAAAGGCGAAATTTCCAATGGTTCGGAAAACGCGATTTTTACGTCAACGACGAGTTTTCCGTGCTTCCTCGCTCTCTCCATCTCTGTCCCTCTTTCCTTTGGCTCTTTCGCTTTCTTCATATTCTTTGTTCTCTCGTTCGCCTCGTACGTCGAGAGAAAAAGTTGACGCTAGAAAAATCCAAACGACTGATAAAAGAAGCAAATACGTAGGCAATGGGAGGTATCGGATATTCTTTGCGACTTTTTTGCGCTATTGAACAGGCAAACGTTCAGGAATTTCAGAAATATACCACCCACTGCTTGGTGGGAATCACTGGACAGTGAAGAATTTCATCGGGAATGTAGTTCAATACGTGAGAATATCTCTTATTGTACTTTTAACCTATGCCATCTTTCTCAAGTCAGTAGCCAGGGAAACACTTTTGTTATTTGATTTACAAAAAATATATTTTTTTCATTTTTATGTTACGACTCATAGAAAAATGGCAAAATCTGCTCCTTCATATTTGTTCCTAAAAAAAATTAGGGATTCACAACTCCCTAAAATAAATTTTCCCTAAAAACTAAATTTAATTCAGGTTAGTTTTTAACTCCCTAAAATTTAGTTTTTTTGTTTGTTTGTTGTTACACGTACATTTTACAAGGAAGGACCAACATTTCGGACGGGCGATAGATACATTTTGTTAAAACTATAAACCACTGTATAATTAATAGAAACTATCCGTGAGAGAGTGAAATTTCGTTAAGACCAAAAACCACAGATATTGACTAAAAGTTTCCCGCACGAGAGAGCGAAATTTCGTTAAAACGGGAAACCACTTCTAACGAATCGCCTTTCAGAGTATTAATTTCCACCTGCATTTCCTCCTCCTCCCAAATGGCTCTACGTCACTTACAGATGAAAGCTCCAACGTAATAACAATAATCATGGGTCGCAAGAAACGTCTTAAAAACACCTTAAAACATCGTGAAAAATTATTTAAACGTCTCGTCCCCTCCCAAGTTTGCATCCCTGTACATTCGGGACATTGTGAACTCTCATTGCAGCATCGGGAAAAAAAAAAATTCAGCAAAATGCCTCGGCTCACAGTCGGGGACCTTAAGAAATGCTCCCCCGTAGTCTGGCCTTTAGGCCGAGAAGCGAATACCAGACAGTGAGGAATGTTCGACGAAATAAAGCAATTCTCGAGAATGTCCGCGAGTCAAAGAAATCACGTAGTATTTTCCTCGTCTTTATTGCTGCAATTAATTATTTCCCTCCCTGTCGAGATAATGGATGAAGCCTTGACAGCCTCGAAAGTAATTGACAAAAATGTGCCTCCGTTAAAAAATGAAATTTCATTGAAACCATTGCAAGCAACCCCTAAGATATTCTCCTTTGAATCTCTTTGAAACGCTGTAACGATGAAAAATGCATAGTAATAATTTTTATTTTTTTTATTTTTTTTTATTAGACAGTGGGCCCTTGAAAATACATAAAAAAGCAACGATGGCGAAAGATAAGTTCGCATAAATATATATATATAGATAATGGCACATAAACATATATAAAAATAAAAATAATAATTTATTTATTCATTTATTATTTTATAAAAATAAAATTAAAATTATTATTAATTATATGAATAATAATAATTACGTGATCCCTTTAACCGGAAGGAGAATTAAATTGACGATAAGCGAGTTTATTGCAACCCAGAAGTCAGCCGAATGTGGTTGTCGTGTACGGTGCCGAGTCACTAGAAATATTAGTGGACATTACCGTTTGACAAATTTACGGGTCCCATTGGTGAAATATTAGTTACCGGCTGACCGAGCTATAAAAATCGTTATCGTGGGGCGATCGTCTAGGTAGGAGGACACTCATAGTGTAATGGAGCTCCCGAGTGCGAGCAATTAGATCACAGAGCTCGATAGCTATTTAATTTTCTTCCTTTTCTCTTCTTTCCACGCACGTGATAGTGAGAAATAAGAGTCGATAATAAAAGCGAATCAAGCGAGAGTTTATAGCCGCCCGCCGCGAGTATTTACGGCGCATTCGTTTTTCCCTCTCCTCCACTCATCCACGTTGCTTCTTTTTAGTTCGGCGAACATTATAAATTCAGCCGAACTCTCTTCCCCCCTCCCCCCGGCACGTTCCAAACTCGCAACTTTCTTCGTTCTCGTAAAACTCATCGGTTTCGCCCCTGGCCCGCAAAAAACATTCAGCCACGTACGTACTCTCCACCCCGTAAGTCATAAAAGTCACGAGTGAAAAACCGCAACGCGGTGCGCGGTGTCCGCGAAGATTATGGAACTGAAGAAAAACTGCATGAGGGAATTTTCACGGAGCCCCGGGATTCGTGAACTGATAAACTCGGCCCGAGACCGTCACAATTTTCCCACAATTATGGAAAAAAAAAAAAAAAAAAAAAAAAGCATTGGAAAATATCTTGGAGCCAGTCCGGTCGCTCTGAGAGAAAAGCGGAATAATTAAATGGTCTCGTTTATTACGCGATAAAACATTCGAATTGCGCGCCGTTTGTATTCTCGCCGCCTTCTGCTGACATTTTATTTGTATTTTTCTTATTTTTTTTCGTTTCGTCGCCACGGGTTCATTAGCACCCTTTGTTCGCACGACTCTTGGCACCTTTTTCCCCTCTATTTTTCGTTTTCACATATTCGTTTGTTGTCTCCCGGCTGTTCGTCTTAGTCGCCGTGGCACCTTGGCTCCCAGACGTTGGAGAGAAAACGGCTCGCGCGGCGCCCTCTCGTGGAGAGACTCGTAAAGCTCGCGCGCACCGTAAGTCAAGTCCGCCTGCGGCTGAAACGTGTTTGTGCCTTCGTTGCGTTACTGTCTGAAAGCTCGTAATTACGTCGGCATTGTATTGTGTAGGGTCTGTGACCGAGCTGGCAGGAAAACGAAAACGTGTGAGTGTGTGTGAAGGGGAGGAGGAGGAGGAGGAGGAGGAGAGCCCGGCTGTGGCGAAGAGCTGCTTGGCCAGCTCGACACGCGACTCTGGTCATCCCCCTCGTCCATTACAAACTCCACGTACAGCCTCTGCGGTAAAAGTCCATGGGGCGGGTGCTTGCCCACATTAGTTAGACAGGAATTTACGCGCTGCGCATTTCTCTTCCGCGTCCTTTTACCGAAACTCACTCGATCCTTATTTTATGTTTATCCCGCGACGAGTCGCACTCGTCGCCAGCGTCTATTTACAGTCGCCACTGAATTAACGAGTTTCACGGGTGAGAATTATTTATTCAGTCGACGGGTTCTTTCGTTGTTCCCTAGCAAAACCTGCAACCTTGAAAACGACCTAAAAACGACTGAAAAACGAACGGTCGTTAAATGCAAAAAAAAAGAAACCATTGAAATGAGCCGAACGACCAAGAAAATGATAATTGAAATTATTCTTGATTAGTCGTTTCTTCGTCACGAAAAATCGAAAAACGACCGTCGAAATGACCATTTCGATCATTTTGTTTTTTAAATTTTTTAATTTTTTAATTTATTTTCTTTTTTATTTTTTATTTTTTTTTTTTTTTTTTTTTTTACGACCGGCCGTTTTATCGGCCGGCCGCTGGATCTGCTAGGGTGAACTACGTAATATGAACAGCAATGCGAATTCAACATTTTCAGGAGCTGCAGTTTTATGATTTTGTCGAATAATCTGGAAATAAAGGGCACAATGAACCGGGCGGCGAGGAAGAAGACGGAGGTGGAGTGAGTTTATTGGAAAATTCCTGCGGATCTCGTTGGCGATATATTGGCCGTGACTGCTCCACCCCGTTGCCCCTTGCCAAGTATTATGGCGATATTGCGCATGCATCGAGTTCAATTAACGAGATGCCGAGGCCAACGTCGTCGTGATTCCGCCGCCCAATCTCACACCTCCGCTATTTTCGATTCTCGGCGAGATCTTACGCTGAAAACGCCTCGAAGCTGTTCGTAGCCACGAGGCGAAACACGCGTGCGAAGCTTCTCGAACAAAGGACAACGGCCTCCATCGAGAGCCACGAGGACGCGGGTGGCGCGACTCTGACACCACCGAGGAGGCGGAGCACCGGAGGAGAAATATCACTCGGCTCACAAGAGGATCGTTGCCGCTGCTTTGCCGAATCTACCTACACATCGAACGATATGATACACGTGCCAAGGGGGTGGGTTGGTGGTGACCCCGACCCTCCGTCAGAAGCGACGAGACCAAACCACCGAAGAGGACTCGATGCACGAGCCACATCGTCGCTTCCAACTTACTCCTACTGAATAGCCAAAAGCGACACCGAATTATCCTACCTATTTGTTGGCTCGGCGACGCGCTTCACCGCCCTCTCTCAATTTCCGATCGATGTGTCGCGCCATTCGGAAAGGAAAATTCGGAAGAGTTAAAGATGTTGGAGCGCGAAGTGTTCGTTTTTTTTTTCGATTTTTATCTAATCTTTGAAATCTGGGTTTTTTTTGTATGGAAAATATGTTCACATTTCAAAGATTAAATAAAAATCTGAAAAAATTCATAGGTATACAGAAAAATGAAGGAATCATTTTCATAGAAAAAAAAACTTGGGTCAATGGAATATTTGTTGAACAATTTTTAAATCAATTTGTTAATAACATTTTGGAAGTATTATTATGCAAAATTAATCTTTTCAGTACCTTTTTAGTGTTCATGAATTTTTTCCGATTTACAGTGAATTTATGTGAATTGAATACTTTGCGCTCCTACATCCTTAATTTACTCGAGACTCTCACCCCGAATATTACCATTTTTGTTAGCCAGCAGCGTTTTCAACATTTACCTCGTCAGTTGTTGTTACCATATATCGATTTCTTCGCATCGTTTTATTACACTTCTACAGCGAATTTTGTGTTGTATGTTTCAGCTTACGTGACGTCGAGATTTCCCACGGTCGACGTGAGCAGCGTGAAGCAGGTATTGGCCTACAAGTGCAAAGAAAATTCGACAGCTCTCAAGATGAAGTCTATTCGGTACATCTGGTGAGTCGACGGATGACGCGCGACGCGTTTCAAGACGTTTCGAGTCGTTTTTGGGCCGAAGGAGATGCGGAGCTTCGTTCAATTTCGCGACGGAGGAAAAGAAATCAGGAAAGGCTTCCTGAAATAACATTTTTGGCGGAAAATGCTTGAGCAAACAGAACCGTCTGTTTTGAATTAGAAAAGAAGGTCCATTTTTCCTCGGCCAAACAACGACTCAAATCGTAGAGAATATTTTTCGATTTTCTCTTTCAAAGATTTCCACTTAATTCTACAAATATTTCATGATTCTCCTTGACATTCGAAGTGAAAAATCGTTTTGGAATTCACATTTTTCCTCCACTCGGCCGTGATAGGTGGACACGATGCCGGAATTTTATTCTATATCTCGCATCGCTTTGCGCTTGCAAGAACGAGTGGAAAGGACGCTCGAACATACAAGTGGTCACACAATGTCGCGTTCGGTCTGCGCGCGAGTTTCTTCGTTGCATATATTTCGCCTCCTCGATAGAACCACGACTCGGTCACGTCGATTGAATTTCCGCGAGCTTTGACGTCTATGAATAATGCAAATTCGAATTGTTCTGTAGACAAACGCGCTCGCGAAGGGTCGAATAATAGAGGGATAAGCAGACGGGATCGATAAACCAGAGGTGATTAGCGAGCGACGGCTTTGACGCTTTGTCCACGATATATTCAAAGGGGTTTATTCAAACGTACCACCGGCAGCAATATTCCCTGGTTCTCCTTAACAGGAGCATGGCATTTCCGGTCATTTAATCATTCGTCAATCATCGTCCGTCCGTCGAATATCGATCCGTCGCCATCGATCGAATTTTCGTTGCGGTTAGGCGATTGAATAATCCCGCTTTTAAAAAGTTCATGAGTAACGGAAAATATTAATAGCAAACTATTCGAGCGATATTCTGAAGAAAAAAAAAAAAAAAACTGAGGTCGATTTCTGACAAAAAGAGCATCGCCAAAGATTTTTTTTCAAAATCGATTAAAAAAGATTGCTAACCAGTGTTTTCGAGGGTAGAATTTGTTGTTAGTATTTTTTGTTTTTTCTGCTTCGAATTCGTGGAAAAGCGTACGACACACTACGACAATACCTACGTACTAACCTTTACGTCGTTCTAACCTTTTTGGCCAAAGCCAAAAAGGTTAGAACGACGTGCACGAAAAATGCAATAAAGAGCTTGTAAAAAGGGAATAAAAGTGGATGTCAGGCTGCACTGGTGACGGTGTAATCCCAAGCGTAAGGCCGCAACGCCAGTGGTCGAGGAGACTCGCCGCGTGTCGCGTTATACGTCCCGAGGATCCGCACGAGCAGTTCTCGAGCGAAGCTCCGGTCGGGAGGGATTTCGCTATTCAGCAGCTAACCACGCTTTTCAGGACCCTTTCGAGCGTGCGGCGGTTATATCGTTCGTTTATGACTCCCTGCACACACCGCGGATCCCAAGGAAATTCGGCTTTAGTGGCCCGCGGCGGCCGCCACTGCCCACCGTTCGCCCCGCAACTCTACAGGTATAAACGATATATTGCCGCACGTACGTTTGCTTCATTCATAACCGCGGCAATTTATCCTCGTGCACGAACATGACGTCTCTAGTCGTGGACATTATAGGGGAGACCGGGGTAAAACGGGCCCCCCTTTTTTATCATCGAAAAAAATAAATTAGGGTAAAATGGGCCCCCATCTCCGTCGTAAGTTTTGAGGCTTCTTTCTTCGTCAAAACTTCTTTTCTCGCCACCCTCCGTGATTTTTTTTTAATTCGCCAGATTCTTCGGCAATAGCTAAAATGTGCTTTTGTGTCACATTTTATTTATTTATTTATTTATTTATTTGACAGTGAACGGGACAAGCCCTTGAAAATACAGTGTAATATAATGGCAAATTAATAACGGGCCAAAATGCATACAAAAAAAATCATACATATTTTTATATGTATGATTTTTGTTGTTGTTGTGAAAAGTCGAATTTTTTAGTGAAAAGCAGTAAAAAAAACACTTTGGGTTTTGTCATAGAGCCATTTTTTGCTTAGAGGGTTCGTTTTACCCCGGTCTCCTCTACGTACTTGTAGTGGAGATACAGTGCGGTAAGTACGTAGGTATTGCCCGTTCCAGCCGTTTATCCTTCCGCACATTTGCCCCGTTTCTCGTGGGGGTTCGGGGCTGATTATATACATCGCGTGGCGGAGGCGGAGGAGGTCGACGAGAGAAGAGCCAGGGTGCAGCATTACGGCTGCTTCTTCGTCGCCGGGTTTCTCTCACTCAAAGCGAGCAGCAGACTCCCTCGGCGTTTGCTGCCGGGACACAAAACGCACACACGAACGTTAAATTATCCGAGTCTCTACGAGATTGCGGTGGCGACGCTCGAGTTTCTCCCTTCTTCCCGTCTCTCCGTCTGTTAGCCTCGTCTCACACTGCATAACACGGGCCATTCGCCGCACGGAATTCTCCCCTTTGGCCGCGAAATTCTCCGGGCTAACTGCGCCCGATGAGGACTGCCAAATCTTCAGTAGCTATGCATGTTTCTGGCTCTCGGGCGGTTTAGAGATGAAGATTTACAGTCGCGCTCACTTTCCCGGAAACACGAATGTGCGCTGTACGGTTTTCAACATTGTTTCCGAATTTACGTCTCCGGCTGTCGTTCACACTGACGTTTTTTTTTGCGGCAGCATTTTTTTTTTTAATTATCGAATTTTTATTTCCTCTGATAATTTGATCGTCGCTCCCTAACATGATTTTGTTTTCTGTTCAAGGTTGTTTTTGGCATCTACAACTTGTTGTTTGCTTCCATCGAATCGGCGGGAAGCGGTTGAAAATCGATTGCGAGGAAACGGTGGAAAGCAAGTCGGGAAGTCGGCGGGATGGCTGCAATCCGGTTAGAGATCGGTCGGTCCGCAGCGCCGTGGCAATTACGCCCGCGCAGGAAGAAATTTCCTTCCGCCTCGCTCACGCGGACCGCGACGGCGGCGGCTGCTTTTCCCGCGGCGCTCGCTCGAGCCCCGATTATTCTTAATTACGTTTGAACGGCAAACTTGAGTGGGAAGGAGTCGATCGGGCGGCAGAGATTAGAAAACTGCGTCGATAGACCGGGGGACTTTTGATGCTCGATAAAAGTTGTTGCTCCAACGTTAACTCGACTCGTGGACGGAGCAAAATTCTCCCGGCTACAAGACGGAACGTTTTCCGTTTTATGGAGCCGCCCAGAACTTGATAATGCCCTTTGATACGCGAATGCTGTATTTTCCCGGCAAGTTCGTCACAGGGCGGATAAACATTTTATCTCAAGGAGGACGACTCGCGTCCTCCTTGAGATAAAATAAATTAGCGGTCGGACGTGCTTGACGGATTTATCCAAGAATCTTCTTTTCCTCTCGAGCCGTTTTATACGCGAGATTTTTCTGCTAGGTTTTTACGAAGTCGACTTTTTCCTCCGACAAGATTTGCGCTTTTTCATTTAACTCTCGTACTATTTTCGATTACTTTTGGCCCGCCTACGAGTTAATGTAAAAATCGTCGTCAGTAAATGTCGACATTTTAAGTGACAACTATTTTCTTACAATTTTTTTTTTTTTTTTTTTCAATCCCTGCGAATACGAAAATGAAAATTTTCATTCGTCTGTGAAAAAAATTGTGTGGCTTTTATGAGGTGAAAAAAAAAATGATTAGTAATGACATATCATCAGAATGGAAATATCGAATGTCTGGATATCAGGAGAAAGTGAAAAAGCTCAATGAACTTTTGTCTCGCGACTCGAAGTCGCCACCTCTGTATTCTTCTTTTTTTACTCTTTTTTTTTCTTCGTTAAACCTTTTACGCGGTAAGTGAGTTCGATAATTAACCCTGGTAGCGGGTAAGGTAATTGAATCGTCAATTATCTGGGGGGTCCTGCCGCGCAGTTATCGCTGCCCGGTATTGCCAGTTCTGGTGCTATAGCGTTTTCGTAGAACGGGACGTGCATAGTTAAAGTTGGGCGAGGGCTTCGCGTCGGGCGGACCGCTTGCACCGAGAGCAGTTGTCGCTGCTGCGTGGACCCCACTGACAAAGCTAATTCCGTCAATTTGCAAGCGATCCCCGGGCAGCCAACTGCAACATAAAACCTTCGAAATTCAATTAGCCAACAACCACCCGGACGGCTTCGGTGCGACTCGAGCTTATACTGATTTACAGTGGACGTTTCGACCGCCCCTTCGCAATTTCCTCCTGCCAATTATCTCACGAAATTATTTTCGAATCAAATTTTCCTTTTCAATTCAGAAGCACAATATAATCATCGTTATTCCTTCCTTTTTTCATTGCAAAAAATCTTATTGACTTTACCTTCGATTGCGGTACCTCTTTTTATTTTTTATTTTTTTCTTTAAGTCAGTAGATAGAAGAAAATTGGCTGTAATCGGGTTTTTACAAAGTCGAGTTGGCAAGGAAATTCGATTTGATGACGGAGCGATCGAGTGATGGGAAAATTTGTCTCCATCCTGCAGAATCCGGAATTAATAGATTCAATTTGTATCCGGAGTGGTGGAATAAGACGAGCCCGAGACGTCTGTGCCGCGTCTGTGCGTCGGATGTGCAGTGGCTGGGAAATCTGTAGATTTCCCAGGCCGCGAGGTGCAGGCAGGCAGGCAGGCAGACGTGGTGCAGGTTCCTGACGAGATGGCTGGCAGCAACTCGTCCCTTCTCGTCTCTTCCCATCCCCCTCATAATTCCCACTTTGTTGTGAGCACTTTCACGCGTCTTCTCGCAGGCTGCGCCGCGCCGCGCCGCGCTCCAACTCCGTTAATTAGTTTTAGTTAGGAGAGCGAGAGGGAGGAATAGTTAATTAGAAAAGCGAGTCATAGGATAGTCGAATGGGTGTATAATAAGAAAGAAGGCGGGAGAGGTGGAAAAGCCTTGAGGCGTCATTAACCGAGCTTCTGTCGTGGAATTTCCCTAAGTACTCGCGGCAGCCCGCCACTTTTCTTTTCATTCCATTAACTCGCGTCTCTCCATCCGACTGCCCGCGCCTATGACCTCCGGACGTTTTTCCACCGAGCAATTTGCTTAAGTCGCTTTAATTCTACCTGATTAGATCCGCCGCGCTCTTTTCCTTACATCGTTTCTACGTTTATTGGACTTTTGTTTCTTCTTTTCTTTTTAAGAAAATGATAAATGTAAACTTTTGTGGAACACTGAAATGTTGGAATTACTAAAACCGATTTCATCGTCGGTGCCTTCTTTATTTTTTCTCAGTGAAGCCGTTGGATTTTTCATCCGAAAGGGGAGGACACGAACATCGAGTAGGCAAGACGGAAGAGTCGCGAGAGTCGAGGAGCGTCGGATTCCGATGTCTCGCGAGGATGGCCGATAATCGTGCGTCTCGGTGTATTATTTTTCTTCTCTCTTGAGAAATGAGTTGTCGAGGGAGAGCTCAAAGAGGACGGGACGCCGGAGGAAAGTGGAGAGAAACGCAAGAAGATACAAGTTTTCCGTACGAATCTCTATTATTTCCGTGGAAATGCCAGGCACGTGGATTTTTTTTAATGGCCTCGAGAACGGAGAGGATCTCGTGTCCCCGCTATGAACACGAGGATCATAGTGGAAACTGGCGTCCCGGCGCAGTACATAGTTACATACATAACGTAGGAGGGATAAGAGAAACGAGACACGAGGAGTCGCGGAATAAGATGGATTGCAAAACTGTAACAAAATATCTTCGCCCTACGGCTACACGGGAGGAATCCGAGAAACCAGTCTTCGTATTTTTCGTCCTTCGATGACGAATTTAAAACATGGGTAAATATCCGTGCCAACCGTGTTACGCACTCACTCGCGTTACGCGAGAATGAGACAGAATTACGAACAGTTCTCGATGAGATAAAAATCTGAAGAAAAAAAAATCAAGCATATAGAAGGTGCTGAAAAGATTATTTTGGCATAATAATAATTGCAAAATTTTATTAACGAATTACCGAAATAATCTTTTCATCACTTTCATATGTTTGAATTTTTTCAGATTTTTTTCTTATCGATGAAACTGAGAACTGTTCGTAATTCTGTCTCATTTAATACGGTAGCTGAGAAATTTTATTCAGCCTCTCTCGTGCTGGACGTCGAATTCCTCGTTGCGATCCTTCAACTTGAAAGTTGCAAAATTACGAAATATTTCGTAGTTAGAAGGAGCAACGCCGACTGACCGAGGAAAGGGGAAGAAAAAAAATAGCCTTGTGTCAAAGGTCGTAAATGCACGGACAGCCGTGGGTATCGGTTATAATGTCGACATCGCTGGGATTCTTCTCAAGCACCAAATACTTTTTCTCCCGGTGCGCATCAACTGGTCCGCGGGCGCGTTTGATGGGTGGGAATCCTGGACGATCCGCGCGTGGCGCGCGGTGCTTCCCGAGATCTCTATTCCCAAGGAGATCTCGTGGAATCCCGTGCCAGGTTAAAACAGATAAAAAGTCGGAAAAGTCGGAAATATGGGGCGAACATTCCGAGCATAATTTTCGAATGATACTCGCGGCATTGGCCGCCCTACCCCGGCTACGTTTTCCCGTTCAATGGGAGAACGAAGGGAATGAATTTCACCCCTCCGCGTTTCGCCGTCGAGAATCCCGAGGCGGGAATCAAGAACGGAATTTCGTGTCTTTATCCCGAGGCTTCGCTTCGCCACCTATATGGACGGATCTCTGCTTGTGTGTGAGGAGGACGGGCTGTGAATGTGGGTGTCGAGTTTAAATCTCATAATGCTCTGTCGCGGAGAGAAGTTCAATCTCACCATTTTTCATAGGCTTTTCCAAACCCTTCGGAAAAGTCACCGTCTATATATAGGTGTATATATATTTTTTTTAACTTACCGCCAAAAGGGAATTCGTATAAATTCGACGATGTGTCGAGACTTTATGGCCCTTTCGAGAATCCCGGGCTCAGAGGCGATAAAGTACGAGAAAAAAAGCAATAAATACTCTTGCAGGTGGCTTCATCTCGCAAAGTGCATTGTATTTTATTTCATCAACATTCCTTCATCTATCTCTCTTTATTTTCGTTTTCTCCCTCTTTATTTCATTTATTTTCGCCTTTTCAAATATTTTCACGACGTTACTTTTATTTTTACTTTTATTTCGAATTATTTTGTATTATTTTGTATCATTTATGCGGCCCTACTTTTTTATTATTTCTTTTTGTTATATCATTCCACATATATATTTTTTTGTTATAAAATATCTCGCATTTTCGATACAAGTATTTTTGTCGTGTCATTCTTTCTCTGATTGGCTGTCGGGTTGTCTGCCACTTATTTTTTTTTTGTTTTTTTCTTCAACAGAATTTCCATTTCGGATTTTCTTCCTCCGTTCGAGAGAAAACGGAAAACCGATTTTTGAATTTTTAACAGATTTGAAAATTGCACCCAACTGTTTGTAATTCAAGTTGACAGTTATATTAGTCGAGTTCTCAGAGGTTTACAGTCGGGGTGGAAGCAGAAGAAGAAGAAGGAGAGCGGGGGGAGGGAAGGCGCACTGCGGAAAACAATGTTTACACCAAAGCCTCGGGTTTACTTTGCCGTCTATTCCCCGGCGTGCTGCAGCCACGTTTCATCCGTGAGCTGCTGCTGCTGCTGCGTCCTGAAGAACCCAAGATCTATTATACGCTTGTGCTCCGGCTGCTCTCCTTATCTTGGCTGGCTGGCTGCCGCGGAAGAAGCCAACTCGAGACGTTAATATGTATATAGGTGGCGGATACCTATGCTGTGTACATACATATATTACGTGGGGAATCGTGTGCTCTTTCCTCCAATGCACTGGAGTCGAGAAAAGGCGGAGACGTACGTTGGCCCCCCACTGGCGCATTTACAATGTTGCGCTTCGCACGTCGTAGGTCTCTCGTTCGAGCAAACGAGTTTCCTTCCAATTCTTAACTACTCTCGTGTGGAACGAAGGCTTCGTTAAAAATTCCGCCAGCGAATGTGAATTTCAATAAAATCGAAATATTTGTTAAACAAATTTTTTCCATGAATTTGTTAATAACATTTTCGAATTATTATTATGCAAAATGAATCTTTTCAGTACCTTTATGTGCATACATTTTTTCAGATTTTTATACCATTGAGAAGTGTTTGCAATTTTCTCTCATATTCCTCGAATTTATGCGAAATGAATATTGGTCGCAAGGACTACCTTAAATTATTTCCTTGGAAATATTCGACGTTTCGAACAGCAATTTCGTGTTATAATATGCTTGTCGTGTGAAGAAAAAAAAAAGAAGACAAGATTATGAGATGTTAAATACATGAAAAATAATGTTTTCGACTTTGAATTGTTTCAGCGAGAGGCAAGACACGGAAACATCGCCTCCCGGGGAAGCCGAGGACAAGTGAGAGGGGGAAATGGGTGGGCGCAGGGTGGCGCAACCCGAAAGAACCTTCCCGCTACGCCGCGTCCTCCCACATCCTCAGCATCAGCTTCAGCCTCAGCCTCAGCTTGAACCTCAGCAGCATCAGCAGCAGCAGCACCACCACCACCACCACACGCGGCCTTTGGGGAGCAGCCCGGTAGTCGCCACCGAAGCTTCGGCTCCCCGCGAGGAAGAACCGGAGAACGAGAACGAGGAGGAGGAAGGCGAGGAGGACTCGCAATACTCGAATCCTTCGTCAGCAGCCTCGGCGACGTCGGCGCGAACTGCAGTCGGAGGGGAAACAGCCGGCTCCCTGGGGGACCTCGGACATCTGCGTGCGATACAACGCGCTCTCCAAGCGACTCTCGAAACCGCAGCCGTCGCCACAGCTGCCGCCTCTTACCTCTAATCTCGCCTCCGCACTCTCTCTCCTTTTTCGCCAACTAAGACTCGGCCTTCTTTTCGGTCCCGCGTGTCTCGCGAGCTAGGAGACTCGGAAGTCAACGACGGAGCGGCAAAGGGTAAGTGGTTTGAGCGTACGAGATGGATGGCTGACCCGATGGAACAGGTTTTGCCGAATATCAGGCGGTAGAAGGAGAGCAAGACGAAAAAATCCAGGCAACGTGGCGGTGAAAAAAGGGTACAGAGAAAAAAAGGGGGAAATAAGAGTTACGCGATCTTCGAAAGGAGACAGTCGATGGTGAAGAAATTTGGAGGAAAACGTGAAAAAAGAGTGGCCAATAAGAGGGAGAGAAATTTCTGCCGACTGCGGGGCGGTCAAAAATATAGAAATAAAGATTGCGCGACGAATGAAGAAACCGCACAAGAGAAATGGAAAAAAGAAGATGTGAACTTCTTCCTGCACGCCGGATGATGCAGTTCCTAATCCCTGGCCTGGGCGATCCACCGCCCCGCGCGACAGCGGAGAATAAATCGCGGGTGAAAAGGGTGTCACAAATTGCCGCGTGGAAACCGGAAACACCGCGGTTGGAATTTTTCCGCGAGTCTGTGTTGGGTGCGATAAACAGAAGGGGACAGGGACCACCGGGGTTTGCGTTATTCGAGGGCGCGGCTTCGTTACCTGTCGCTCAGGGCGCCGCCACTTTGATGCAAATTCTTTTGATCGGCGCGAAACTTTTCAACCGTCGATTCCTCGAATCTCAAGTACCTAGACTGTATCGCGGGGTACCTCAACGCGCCTCTTTCGCGTGGGACGTCTCGTCTGCGTTTCGTCAAACAAAGTATCGGGCTTCGTTGGAAAAACAACCTTAGCTCGATCTTCCCACGCGAAACTCGCCTGCGAGAGAGAAAATGCAGTCGGCGGGGATTCGGACGCTTCTAATATCGCGAACTTTTTTTTTCTTCTTTTTTTCTGTAATTTTTTTTTTTTTTTTTCATTCGACAGATACGTTGATCACTATTCTCTTTTTCTTCTCTCACTCGGACTTTTTTTTTATTTTGTTTTATTATCAATAGTTAGACATTGTAGATAGCGAAAACGAAAAAAAAAAAAAAAAAATCAACGCTGACCTCTTGGTATGGTCGAAATTTTTTATCGACGTTTCCATCCCATCCGAAAGCTGCAATTTCGCTCGGAGCAGACAGAAGCAACGAGGGTGGAGCTAAAGTTGGAGGGAACGAAAAAGCGACAAGTTGTGACAGATCGAGTCGAGCGTGTTTCGCGTATGCTCCGACGGTTTACGGTTCGTCGCGGACAAACAACGAAGGGATTGATGGGGAGGATGACACGGAGCCGGTGGTCGAGAGGCAGAAGGAGAAGGAGCCTCTCTCCGGACCCGCGACTCGAGTGCCCAAGACACCATTTTACATAGGCAGTGCGAAGGGCTGACGAATGGCTACGGGTTTACCCGGACTTAGACAAATTGGTTTTGGCTGTGAGCCGCTGGAAACGCGGCGACCGATAGGACAGTCCCGTCGAGGGACGGTCCGTAAGCGTTATCGGGGAATTTCGAGCGAAAGGAAATTTCGAGAGTAAAAAGAACGAGAAAAAAAAACAAAAAAAAAACACAATAAAAACAAAAAGATACGATGCGGCGTTCGTGAGGTGAAGAAGCGTAAAGCGAGGATGTACGGGGAAAAAAAGTGATAAGGGAAAGAAGGTTAATTATAGTGAGAGGTAGAGCTGGGTCGGACCGTGAAAAGGAAAACCGGCCCAACCCCCCCACCGGGATACAAGGGTAGACTTTCAGGTAGAAAAAAAATAAATAAACGCCTACATACGATGTAGATACAATTATATAGCGAAGAAGGGTTTATTTTCGCACATCTGTCGTTACGTGAACTTAGTTACGATGGAATACGACGATTTGAAGCAAATGTAAACAACGATTATTGTCTTTAGAAATTGATTAGCGATTCGAGTATTTTTTTTTTTTCTTTTTTTTTAGAAAAAATATTTGCCTTCGTCAAGATTTAATCCTCGATTGATCCATTTATTATGCAGCACCGACGCTGCCGAATGAAGAGATTCAGGAAGCGACGATCTGGCGGATGTGCGGATAAACTCGCGTTTTTACATAATAACGATCATATTAATATATTGATTGAAAAAAATGGTATATATATATATATAAAACAAAAGAGAAGAACACTCGCGGCAAGTAGCGAAAAATTGATAGAAACGTATAGACGAATTCTTATAGTATATATACAACATATATATATATTATTTGTTGGGAGAGCATATTACAATTATAAACACATATATTTAATATATTTAGAAATATTTATTTGTTGATTTTGGTGATGTGATGAGAAAAAAAAATGAAAGAGGAAAACAAATTCTATATATATATACACACACACATAGTATATATTATTATTAATATTATATATATTATATATATATATATACAGATATAGAGAAGCATATTATATGTATACACGCGAACTAGCGAGGCAATTTACCAATTTTCACTTTTCTTTCTTTTTCTCGCGTTTTCTTTTTTTATTCGCTGTTAGAAAATTCTACCGCAAGGCACATGTAGACATTGTTACCCTCGTGATACAGGCGTTTTTATTTTTATTTTTCGCACACGATGCCCGACAATGATTCTTTGTTTTTGTTGAAGCATTTTTGATATTTTACAAAGACGTAATTATTCGAAGTGTTTTGTCGTGCAGAACTGACTCGACTGGTACGAAACTCTTCGACGACCTTAAACGACGGATACTACGACATAAATTTGAGTCGTCATTGAACGAAGGACAAACGTGGGAATTTATAAGATGAGTCGCTTTTCCATGCTGCCTCTTTCTACTCTGTTTAGGAACACGCGATAAAATAACGAAATACGTCGACAGAGAGAAAAAGGACAACAGCTAAAATTCGTTGGTGTCATATTTCGCAGAGTGTCGTGGGGGAAAAAATAGAGCATGGAAAGCCGACCAGGTCGCGCCCCGAATAAACTCTGAATATTTATGACAACTTCGTCGTCCTTCGTCACAATCTTCTCTCGTTCTTCTTCACTTTCCTCGGACGATTCTAACTCGAATGGGACGCGAAATTTGCTTTTTAAATATCTGGGAATGAATCCTTCATCTGGGTTTTTTTTTAGAGTCGCCTCTGTAGAGCGATTTTATCAACTTGGGCGCGTTCTGCTTTACTATTCATGCGAAAAAAAATTTATTGTGGAATTGGAATAGTTGAACAAAACATTGATTTTTATGCAACAAATCCTGATTTAAAAGAACATAACGACAATTTTTTTTAAATTCATAATCCATTCGTAACGAAATCTGTGTGCGGAAAGAAATAAAAGAAAACGCGATGATTTATTCAACTTAAAAATCTTTTGAATTCACAATTTACTCGATGAATCTGGAGTAAAGTGTCGAGCTCGCAATAAAGCTATTTTATAAAGATATACTTTTCGAGCCAGGTGAGAGGGACGAGATACAGAAGTGGAGGACATTTCGAATTTTGTTCCAAGGGACTTTTCGCGGAATATCTAACCGACCGAACGGATTAGTCGCAGGTGGGGCCGAACGTCCCATATATTTGCAAGTATATTTCACCGAAACGAGTGACGCAAGGTCCCTTCGAAAACGTTCAACCCTCTCGTGATTCTCATTCTCCTCGTTTCTTCTTTCATCTACTCCATGCTCGCGTTCTTTACGAGGAACATTCGCCGGTCTCTCAACCACTCCGTCGACACGGGACGAACGGAGATCATTCCCTTTTATTTTTCGGCAGAACGATAAATATGCGGACAGCAACGAAATTGCATTCGTGTTCGATTGTTTTATTGCGCGGAGGAGAAGCACATTTTCTCTCTCCCCGGCAGTATTTTCCTTGTAGTCTCGTTCTCCGACACTTTTTACATTTCCCCACTCGAAGTGCCCCGGAAAATATCCACCGAACCCCACAAAAAATCCTACTGGAAATAAAAACTCGGTTCACACTTCGAGGCTTTCGACAAACGCGCCTGTTTTTTTCGTCGAAGGATATCAATTTCCGTCGGTAACACGCTTCGTTTTGAGACACTCTGACGTGAAAAAATTGTGTGACCCAATTTAGGAGAATTTGAAGAAAGGAACGAGAGTGAAAGGTCGGAGAGGGTTGAAACGTTTTCTTGAATAAACAGCGTTTAAAGGGGCGCGCCTATGTCCATTCTGTCACGAGGTCCACGCGACCCGTGTCATTTCTTTTAATCGCTTAGCATTCAATTTACCACGCCTTTTTTCTTTATTTTCACGAGTGACCGATGCGAGTCAACAACAGACGATTTATAATCCCTGACAGACGGACTTACCGAAAAATATTGTTTCCTCTTTTTCGTTGCGGTCTAACGATTTTTTTTTTTTTTTTCGCATAGTCACGCCGACACAATAGCGAATAATAATAGCAATTAAAAGAAGAAGAAAGAAAAAAAGAACACACAGAACGCAATAGTAGTGTAAACGATAGACGAATTGATAAACGAAGCGAACACTTGTAAGCCGTAGCGTTGCTCGAGGTGGATTCAGGTGTAACGATAACGAGACTTAGTAGGTCGAATTATATATATATATATAACGATAACATAAAACGAGTTTACGTGAGTGAGAGTGAAAAGAGGAAAAATATATTGTGATGAGAGCCCGCGTCGTGGACTCGCGATCGAGATCTCAAAAATATACCCACGAAAATGTAGACCGCGAGCTGTGAGAACGTCGACGACGGTAATGAAAAAGAAAAATGAAAAAAAAAAAAGTAACGAGAATCGCGACAGCGAGAGAAAAAATTGATGCAACTTTTAGTGAGACTCGATCGCATTATTACCAAGCGCCTACCAATAATTCATTAGACAAACGTATACATAACATATTACCATAATTATAATACTTAGCTTATACATATAGTTAAAAAAAAGAACGAACGCGTGTGGTATAGGAAATTGAAGGGAGTCATTATCGATAAATCGTACGCATACTTACGTTTGTATTAGCGAAGGAGTGGTACGCATATACATATATATATATACAATTATATATGTATATGCACATGTACGATAGAACGGGGAAAAAGAGGAAGAAACCAAACATACTACAAATACCGAAACTATGCAGTTTCCAACGAATATACGAATACGGTCTACCTGATCGATCGTATGTGATCGATGGTATTGCGATTTATTAACAAGGGGCTGGGCGGTGTGTGAGATCCTGAAGAAATTGGAGTCCTTTCGATAATTAAGTTCTGGCAAACTGTTATCTTTTTATAAGTCATCGTGGGCTCTTCACGGATATCACGACGAAACACTTTTTACGTGGGCAAATAATTGAGAGTTTTTTCCAAACCCGCTGATGCACTGCAAAATTATTGACAAATAAATTTGATGAATGACAACTTTTTTTAACGATAATTCCCACGCCGCCTGACCCCTTAAAAATGGAAGTGAGATAGCGATTAGTAGCGCACCGATCGACAATTATTTTGTTTTTCGATCGTGCCGGGTTCATAAGATTTAACGGTGATAATATGTGGGTAATGGAAAATAGGTATAGAAGTTAACGAGGAAGAAAAGAGAATCGTTGAGATGAAGATCAAGAAACGACGAAGAGTAATTACAAAAAAAAAACGAAAAAAAAAAAACGAGGAAACCAAGGAGAAAAAGGAGTGAGCGTCACTCGATTACACAAGTAACATACTCCATGCCTTAACATGAATAGTAGATATAAATACGGGAGAAATGCAGCGAGCGAGAAGGCAAGCGTAAACTTGTAATAAACGTTTTTTAGATAGCCCGATTGATGACCGCTATCGACTGTTGATTGATTGATGAAATCTTCGTTGATTCGTTCATTATTGTCATCCTTGGTGAAGCGACAAAAAATAAATAGTATATCGTCATTAATTATTGTTTAGGTAGAGGAAAAAAAAATTAATTCGTCAGGTCGAGGCGTCGATCGAGACTTCTAGGTCGGGGGTGGCTTTTCGTGGTCCAAAGATCGTCGACGAATTCAGACGCAAATTTGTTGCTCTGCTAACGAGACGCAAGAAAATCTTGGCCTAAATGCCCCTTTATTATTATCAATTATTATTATTATTATTGTTATTATTAAACAAATTATTATTATTATTATTATTGTGGATTATTAGTACGCGTCGTTTAATCGGCGATGCGGAGTCATCGAGGTGGTTTTTAATTAAATAGAGCGAGGCTGTGCACTCATAAGTGTGAGGGAGAGAAAATGCGAGCGAGAGAAAGGAAGTGAAAGGTGAAAAAGAGAAGAAAAAAAAACAGAAGCCAAGGGACGACGAAACTCGCGCCTGCTTTGTTTAAGAGCTCGCAACAAGGGAATAAAATGAAATGAAAGAAATACGGGCCGCTTTATTTCTATTTATCTTTTTAAGCCCGTTTACTGATGGCTTTCACGGGATTGGACGGTGGCGAAAAAAGAAAGACCGGCCAGAAGCGAGAAAGCGCAGGGGCCGAGTGATATTTTATTCGTAGTGATATGAGAAAGGGGCTGTGACAGCCAGGTCTTATGAAATTTCACGGTGCTTAAGTTTCTCTCATTTATTGTCGTCCGCCCCACCCGGGGCGTAAAAAAAAACTGCAAGCCAGGAAGGCGCGAATACTTCAACCGCAGAAATGAGCCTAATAAATTGTATTTTTGAGCTCAACATTTTTGAAATTTCGAGAGCTCATTTCCCGTCGTCTCGACCAACGACGAAAATATTCTCGCGCGATGAAATTGTTTCCTTCTCTTTGTTCTCTCATTTTATCCACCTCAGACGTTAATTATCATTACTTTATTTCTGTGTTTCCTTGCAAAGTGATACTATGAGAGCTCGACGTAGCCGCGAAATAACGAAAAAAAAAGAAAAAGAAAAAAAATGAAGAAGTGACTGAAATCGAGCTTTTCCGAAGGTTGTGATAGATCCTGGCGCGAAGCATCTACGATTCGTTTTAGTTACCATTATTATTATTATTATTATCTACGTCTGTATGTTTCATCATAATTCAGTTATATAAATAATATATATATATATATGTATGTATGTGTTACCATCAATGTATATATATATTATTATATTATTATTATTATTATCGTTATCGAAATGTGTTTATCTGCGGAATAAATTATTAATATTACGTTTCATTTCAGTGATAAAATATGGACCCGATCACAAAACCGTTTCCCTTTCCATTCTGTTTTCATCTGTCATTCGTTCAACAGTCTAATTTTCTTGCTTATTGTTTAGTGAAAAAAAAAAAAAAAAAAAAAAGTGGAATTTCAAAGCGTGGAGAAGATACATCGACGGAAAGGGGACGAGCGTTGTCTGCACGGGCGGAGTGTGTAGAAATTCTCCTCGGAAAGTAGTAGAAAGGAGTGGACTACAGGACGTAAATCTTGTTAGCGACGACTTCGAACCAGCGTCTCGCGCTGGTCCCGGGAAAACGTATTACACTTATCTCTCAGAGATCTTGGTCATCGACATGAGAAATCTCGAAGGATTCGCCAGGAATTTACCCATCCTTTGCTCCTCCTTTCCCCTCGTTTTCATCGTCCCAATGTCTTTCCTTTCTTCCACTTTGAGGAAAGAATGATTAATTAAAGGAAGTTCGGAGGGATTTTCGCGACGTTAATTATTAACATTTACTTTGAAAAATAGTATTAAATGGCAAACTGATAATTTAATACTTTAATACTTTTTTCGTACCCATATATTTTTTTTTTTTTTTTTCTAACGCTATTATTCGTTATTTGCAGTTAATTACCCGACGCAACAGATAGATTTCTGGCTTGTATCTGTGAACAGATGAAAAAGGCAAATTGCTTTGTGCACTGATTTCCGAGACGTTAGTCAGCTAATGAAAAATACGAAGAGAACGGGATGAGGAGGAGGAGGAGGAGCAGCGGCTACGAAGAAACGCGAAAATCCCTTCCGGTCTCGCGGGGCTCGCTGCATGCTTTCCCCCGCCTCGTCCACGCTGTTTCTCGTTATCTGTGGAGCTTCTTTTTGTGTTTCGTCCGTCACCCCGTCGCGGAGTCCGTGATCAAAGCACCTTTGGCGACGTCGTTGGTTCGGTGCACCGCGTTTACCGAACGGACGGTACAGTCTCATAGCTTCGTACGTTTTTTCTTCTTTTTCCTCTCCTTCGAGCGATATTTTCCTCGGCGAGCTTTCTTATCGCGAGCAACGAAAGAAACGCTGCACGCGTCACTGTTAATGGAACGCCGGAGGATGATTGAAAAATAAATAGCAATAACAAAAAAATCAATGCAGAAATCATTAATGAGAAAAATCGATTCACGAAAATTTAAATAGTTCGAAAAATCGATTCACGAAAAATAAAATAATACGAAAAATCGTTTCACAAAAATTCAAATAATATGAAAAATCATTTCGCGAAAATTCAAATAATACGAAAAATCGTTTCACGAAAATTCAAATAATGCGAAAATTAGTTTGACGGAAATTCAAGTTGTCTCTGCGATAATTGTTGTACAATAGCCGGGATGCATTGTGTCTTCATTGGAGTTACGTACTGAGTCATATCTCAAAGTGAATTCATGAGATTATGAGGCCGCGAAGGGTCTGTGCGACTCGCACCGCTCCGTCCCAGCTACCATTGTTTTATTAGCCAGATATTGTCCCAACGTGCCCGTGAACCCACCACCGCCACCCACGTTAGTCCCCAGTGCGCTGTTCCCGTTTGCAAAGGACCAACTTTGCCTGAAACGTGTTTCGAGCCTCACCCATTCACCGCGGCGCCTCTCGAATACCGCGAAAACTATGTAACGATTCACGTCGTTAATCATCCCCGCCCACCACTGACGTCTTCACTCGCGAGACAAACTTTCGCGTTCTCTACGATTATATAGGCATAGTAAATAAAGTTTGAGTGTCTCTATCGGGCTGCGTTTTGAGTTTTGAGGGAAATTTCGAACCCTTCTCGATGAGATAATAATCTGAAAAAAATCAAGCATATAGAAAGTACTGAAGAGATTAATTTTGTATAATAATAATTAAAAAATGTTATTAAGAAATTAATGAAAAAATTAATTGTTCAACAATTTACCCGGCAATCCAACTTTTTTTCTGATGAAAATTATTCATTCATTTTTCTAAATACGTATGAATTTTTTTAGATTTTTGTCTAATTTTTTTAAATTGCATTTTTTAAAGCAAAATAAGCAGCGAAAACCGCAATTTAAAAAAATTAAACAAAATTCTTTAAAAAATATCTTAAAAAAAAAGAAAGTAAAAATGAAAAAAAAAAAAAAAAAAAAAAAACGAGCACTCGAGATGTATCGATAAATAAGTGGAAGGCTGCTTGAAAATCTGCTGAACAAGACGCGCAACGATCGTTAATTAATCACGCTATCACCAATTTAACGCGCCATTTATTTTCGTCATGATGCGAGCTTCTCGTAACGAGACTCGATGCCATTTTCCCGGGTAATCACATTACGCACCGTCCTTGGATTAAAACTCCGCTCTTCGCTTTTCGTCCCGACTCCCCATTTTCCTTTTTCTACGTTTTTTTTTTTTTTTTTTCTTTTCACAATCCACTTTATCAGAAGGATCGCGAAATCGTGATCGATAGGCCGGGCGGTTGGCTCGGGGAAACCTTTTTAAAAAATTACCCTACTACGTGACGAGTGTTATCAATCAAAAGTCTTGTTCTGTTTAAGGGAGAGGGCGGCGTGTAACGCGCGGCGGTATCGTTTTCTTCAAACCAGGGGTGAAAAAGAAAAGCTCTTCGACACTTTTCTGCCAGTCATTTGTTCCTTATCCTCGGCTGCTCATCATTGGATCGCACAAATTCATCAGCCTCCGCTGCAGTTTCCCAGTTATTTGTACACTCAAACGTTAACGATGTAATTTATCATTGAGAACGAAAAAAAAAAAAAATCAAAATTGAAAACAAGTTTTTTTTGCAGCGTCACACGCTTATTTCCTCCACGTGGCAATTTTTTTTATCTCCCAACGCCGACGGATTTCCTTTTTTCTTTTCTTCTTTTTTCTGAAAAAAAAAAAAAAAAATCTTATCGTCCTGAAACAGTGAAATATTTACGTGCAACGTTTATTATATTTTGCTTCCCCATTTTCGATACACCAGTCACACTTATCTCTGCAGTGCTTGACAGCCTCGCAGCGTTCGATCATAAAATTCGCTGCCTCGGCTTCCGTCGTTACTCGTTATCGAGGGAAATAAAATACACGTCCGAGCGAGAGGCCTCTGACTTTTCGAGGGAAGGAAGAATGCAGGTCGAAGGACAGACGAAACTTTGGGGGGTCGATGTGAGGATTTTTCTTCGCGATTTAAATTTTTTCCAACGATTATAACCATAATCGTAATTAAAAATTAAAAAAGTAATTAAAAAGAAAAAAATATTTAAATAAAATTTTGAGAACTCAAAGAAGATTGTATAAACCTAATCTGGATATTATAGAAAATTGTGAAGGTAATAAAAATGTTTGTTCTCGCTTGTGTTTTTTATGGAAGAAAGATAATAGACAATTGCAGGTCCCACAGCCTCAACGGTAATTTAATTATTAAACCGGAAGACATGTGAACTTCGTCATCCGGTGCATCGCGATCTTGAAGTTTCTTTATCGAAGCCCGGGAGCCCTCTAAGACCCGCTTTCGACTCGTCGTTCCATTAGAATATTGCTTTATAACGCACGAGATAGAAATTATTCGAGCCGCCACCAACTTCACAACGCGAATATGCCACTGGCGCATTTTGTAAAGTAATATTCTAATGGACTCCACCTCCTCCTCGTCCTCTTTTCCCGTCTCAATTTTTCCCTGAATTTCAATTCGCCCGTGTATACACGACGATAGGAAAATATATTCCAATGGTTGTGCAACGGCAAATCGTCGAAAGCTGAAATAAATTTGGAAAAGAAAAATCGATACTCGTGTCCTTGACCCACCCGAGGGATTTTCCGAGACCAACGACAAGTTCCCGATACTCGTCACAACGAACTTTATACAGTTTACTCCAATTCAACGATAAAAAAATAATCTTTTGTTTTATTGACGAGATATTTATTTGTTTATTTATTTATTTGAAAATCGTGACAACTTTCTATTTATTTTTTTACAACGAGTCGCAGCCTCGCTCGCCTCGCAAGCTCAACGACCGCAGAGTCAATGCACGAAACGAACAGCAATACACATTTAGGGAGAGTCTAATATGCGTCTGCGTCGTTTCTCATTAGCGGAAAATCGAGTTTTTCCTCGATCAAAAATTGAACAGGGAAGAAAATTTACGTCGACGAGAATTAAAATTCCAACGTTTGGGATTTACTTTTAGAGACGAATGATCGAGGCTCGATGCTCCCCTGGGCCAATGATGCAGCACCGCACTTGTGATAAACCATTAAATAAATTAGATCGATAATACCTTTATTATGATATTCATAAGAATAACAATACTGTAACATTATTGACGCATAATTAAATTTAAACGAGATGATGAGCATTCGAAGGGTACGTGTGTGCGTGCGTGTGAAAAAGTGATGAAAATTACAAAACTGACGGAAGATACGAAGAACCAGCGATTTTCAAACAACCTGTCTTGATAGAAACAAATAATAATAATCCCTAGCATAATGTATATTAAAACGAAAAAAATGGACTCTTGTGTGAGCGAAAAATAAATGAAACACAAAAACACGAAAAAAAAACGAGACGTGGATGAAGAGAAAAAATGTGCGGGGGAAATGTATACAGGGAATACTAAAAAATACATCGTAAATGAGAAATTATTATTATTATTATAGACATATAAACAGTCTATTGAGATACGAAATGAATCAAGAGTATTCATTTCGTATCTCTTTGTATTAACCACGGAAACTCTTGATTAACAGCACTAGCGGATGAGTTATACGTTAGCGAATTATTTCAAGTTATCGATCGCATCACTGATTACGTTACAGAGAGCAACGAGGAAGGGAGAAGAAACGAAAAAAAAAAAAAAAAATTAAATAAAAAAAATAAAAATGGTAAATACGCATAAGGGAAAATAAACGAGTAACAATTAATAATATTAATCATCATGATACCGATACCATAAAGCAACAAAAAAGGCCCGTGGACACAACTACAGAGACACACCACACGCAAAAGCCACCGAGAAAAAAATAATAATAACAACAGAAAACCTATGAATTATTATGTAACGACAGTAACGATGTAATTGCTAGTCAATGTTCAATGTTGAGATATTTATCTGAAATAAAATGCATATACGTTGTTTACACCATAAAAACCGATGTAACGAGTTTCTTTATTAAAATCCTGAGAAACGCGTCGCTTTTTTGAGATTTTAATTAATTTTCAAAGCGTTAAAGGTCTCATTATGTTACACTGATCACGTTGATTAAGATTGGAAGATTAAATATTGAAAGAATGAAAAGAGTTTGCTTTGTATGACACAAAGGGGAACTACCGACATCTTCGTTAGAAATTAATAAGCGATAACCACGTTAACGTGTCAATGTCTTCGAAACCACTCGAGTGTATCATTCCCACTGAACAAATAGTTTCCCCAAGATTGAAGCTGTACAAGCTTTCGCAATCGTCGTGTTAGAACGGTGAAGTAAAATAAAACTTTCGTTGAAACATATATTGCCGCAATTACTGTTTATTGAATCGTACTGTACATTTTGGATCTTTGCAAACGTGAACATTTTTACAGGCACGAGAATCCGTCTGGAGTCTATCCTCGTGCTACTTTGTCCCAACAATGTTTCTGTCAGAGAAAAATAACATAGAAAAAAAAATTAATCGGTGTTTTTTTTTTTACGAAATTGCAATTTTCGATGGAGAAAACAAAATCGTGGATCTTACTTGGCAGGCTGGTGGATTGAAGAAATTATCTTCGCAGTACTCGTCGATGTCGTATTTCTGACGAGGGCACTGAACCTGTTGTGGGGCGACGGTGACAGATTAATAAAAAAAAAAAAATTGGCAATTTATATTGATACATTAAGCAGAGGCTTTTTTAAATCCATATACTGTTTGACGAACCACTTGTGATTTAGGAGGATTGTCGCGGTTCAACATTCTCGTCTGGAACGGCTTCAGAGCGAACGACACTCCGAAGAGAACGAGCAACACAGTCAACGCCAAACAGAACTTCATGATCACTACTTAGGAATATAACTTCTTCTGTGTAGCCCCTCGGCTCAGTCGCTGCCTTTTATAGGCGCTATTTGAAGCGACTGTAGCAGTGATAAGTGATGATTAATTTTTATAACCGCTTCACACATCGACGCACACGACAATTAATACACTCCGGGGATTTTCCCTCGCAACACGTGCTCTAGAATTATGGATGCTCGGCGCTTTGCGCCAGTAAAAATGGTGATAAACTTTGGTAATCGTTTCTGCAAGCTTTAAACATTAAATAACAGTTGTGAATGGTGATTTTTATCAAAGCTCGTGTGCTTGTTAAAAAAAACCATTAGCTGGTTCCATTATATATATTTATACAAAAACCATTAGAAAACTCTATAACGAAGAAAATGCCGCGAGGCGGAATGCGATATCTTGATTTTTTAATTTTTTACAGAATTTTAAAGTCAGACCCCCAAAAATCGCAAAAAATCGAAAGGGGTACCCCTTCTAAAAATTTGCGATTTTTGAGGGTCTGACTTTAACAACTTGTAAAAAATACCGAAAAAACCATTCATTCTCGTTTGGTAATCGCACGCGAAAATCCTGCAAAACAAGATGCTTGAATTTTTTTACGAGTTCATGGAATCAGGATCGAGAATATGAAGAGCCATTGCGATCCCCGAGTTGCCCCCGTTTTTATCCTCATTATATAGGATCGTGCAGCAAAGGGGATGCTCGACACGAGCGTCGACATCGATTGTGCTTGTCAAACGCCTCCTTCTCTTTTTTCTCATCAATCTTTTTTTTTTCGCATTCTTCTCTTTTTCCAACACCGACTCGCACGATTTATCAGCTTCAAACATCTGCTCGTGAAATCAGTGTCTATCTGTTTCAGAAGCTTTCTCCTCTGCTTCGCAATTTCGAACTGTGCGCGCTTTTTTCCCTCCCGAGTTCCTCGTATTCGCCTGCAGTTCTCCCTTTCACACATTTCGTAATTTCGATTCGTTACCTGTGGGGCTTTAATTAACGCACCTTTCCCTCGGCTTTGTGCTCCGCGCACCCAGAATTACACTCAACGCGATGCTAATGTTATTAAGCGGAATCGCTGGTTATATTTCGCGTCTCGCCTCAAATATTGCGATGTCAAATATTTTACTATTCCTTTCATAATTAACACGATTATAAGATATCGTCGATAAAAAATACGCAGTAAGGGAACGAAGAAACTTTTTTTCAAGCTTTATAAAGAATAAAAATAAAAAATGAATTTCGACCATATTTTTCAATTAACACCCATGAATATTTAAACGAAAAAACTATCTAGACTTTTGATTCCATGGGCGTGTAGAAAAATATCCGCTCTGTTTCAATCGCGATTTACAGTCTTTGATGTTGAGTTTGTGAAAATATTTTCCCACGCCCAGGTGGAGACTCGTTATTCGTAAATCTCCCGACGGAATTTTCGCGCGAAAATGTATCAAGCAAATTGTCTGCCGGTGCACCGCACGAGAGTTCATACAGCAGAAGTTACCCACGACAGGTATTTTCGAGATAAAATATGAGCAAAGAGAATTAAATTCCAAGGGAGAAATCCTTTGGCGAGGGAAGCACCGCGAAGCCGTCGCGCGGTATCGGAGTATCTGGCGAATGAGAAAGCTCCGTGTGTGCCGCGTGTAAGTGCACGACATACGTATAGCCGCCGTCGCCGCGAGAACTTTGTTTGACGTGTACGAACGCGTAGAGGCAAACGTGCAGAACGATGGAAGCTGGAAAGGAGTTGCGAGCGAAGGGTTCCCGCGAAGCTGACAAGCTTTTCGGTGAGGCAGCAAACGGCGCGCTCCAGGCTCAGGCAACGTTTCACTGCGCTCGTTCGCAACGATGCTCCGCGCTTTGTTCGCATCCGCGCGCGCAAATCGAAATGGTAACCCGCACCACCAACCCTTCAAAATCTCCTTCAATTTTCATTTTTATCCCCTCGACTCGCAAATTCTTCCAATATTATTTAACAACTTTCAACTGACCACCACCATCGGTCCCGACAAACGCGCTTCAAAGATTCAACTTCCAATTTTACGGATCGAGAAAACTGAAAAAAAAAAAAAAAAAAGGTAATGACAAAATTTAATGAAAAAAAATATTTTTTTTTACGGATCCTCAGAAAGTTCAGCGTATAGCAAAAATCACAAAGTCTAACGAATTCGTGTCTTTACAAAATTTAGGTGCAGACGGATGTGACGCCTTGCTTGTTTTACATCACTCGATGCATTGATTAATAATTCAATGATTTTTTCGAGGATTTTTTTTTGTTGCTTTCGAACTGCGGGAGAAATAAAAATCGCTGTATATAGCAAAACGTTATAGAGAGAAAATGATTAACGTTCGGTAAAATCAATCCGACAGAAGTCGGATAAGTTTCGCCTTATTATTTCGCATTTGTGCATAGAGGCTTTTTGGGGATTATTAAATAGATGTGTCGCCGCACGGACCCCTTTGACTTGGTGTATATTAATGCTTTTCAACGCGGTTCATGAATAGTCAAGCGAAATTGAAAACCGACATTCAGCGCAAGCTCGACAATTCCGCGGGCTTTAGTCTGTAGCCCGATTTAATAATATTCCGCGCTTTTCACACATCCAATACACCGCGACCATTTTGTATATTGATATAACACGCAAATTACACACTGTTTGTGGAAGCTCGAGGTGCTCAAGCTTTTCCGCTGTGTTACTCTTAGTCGTAGCCCGGCGATATTAATTTTCTTTGTTACGCGTTTCTGCCGCGGATTACCGGGCCCGACGTGAATAGATGAATAGATTTCATGGTTCGTTGAAATCGGACGGATTTCATCAATTTCACGAGATGCCACAACGACCACAAATTGTTGACACACCGTTCTATCGTTTATCTATGCATATTTATTTATTTATGCAAATCCCTCGTTTTCTTTATAATCCAAACGATCATTTCTGACGCTGCTGCAGACATTTCCATTTTCCTCCTTCCCGTCGCCATATTTCAGCCTCAATCTCTCCTTTTCTCTCTCTCTCGTGGAATATGCATATCGCGATCCAGCCATCCGGAGACCTACACGCACCTTCTTTATTATTCGCTTCGTATCTCTGTTTGAGGGAATTCAATATAACGCCACTGCACACAGTGCACGTCGATGTATGGATCTACAGGAGCTAATCGCAATAGTATTCAACACGTCCAGCCGGTGAAAATAATTCACTCGTGTGTCTTTTCACTCTCAAGCTCAAGTTTTACGTTTTTTTATTTTTTTATTTTTTTTTAAAGTTAATTTTCACTTTTTTAAATTTTTTTTTAAAAAGTGAATTTTCACTTTTTTTATATTTTTTGAAAAACGTGTATTTTCACTTTTTTATTTTATTTTTTTGAAAAAAGTTAATTTCCACTTTTTTTGAAATTTGGTCACTTCTGAAATGTTGTTAAATAAATCTCCCTTGGACCAAGATTATTCGTTCTCTATCGCGGTTTTCGACTGTACGCGCATATAACGCGTAGGTGAAAGACAGAGAACGCGTTCAATGACATCCTGCGCATTTTTCCATGTCCGCTTCAACTATCTCCAGTTTCCTCATTTCACTCCTTTTAGTCCGTCCGTTTACTTCCATACGCAATACATAATAATGTATGTGTATTAGTGAGCACGATACCTGGATGGCGAAGGGCTCTTTCACATTTTCCCCCGAGCTCCATCTGCATTTCCCTCCTCTTACTTCTACATCCTGCGCTTCTTCGTGTTATTAGAAATTCGATATCCACCGCTGCCCATTCCGTGCAGCGACTGCAGCGTCTCGTGTCTGAAAGTAAACGTCAATTTTACAAAGACAAGCAAAAAAGAGATTATTCCGTCGGAATAAAAACCATTCGACGTTTTCCATTTCGTTTAAATGATCGAGGGAAGAAATGTATATTCCGTAAATGAGAGAAACGTTGGCTGATCACAAAAATTGTATGCAGCCAATCGAAAGACCCGCTGGCAGGCCTCTCGAGTTTTCGGGATATAGAATTTCCAGGAGCCGAGAGTGCAATCGGAAGCGGAGAGAGAACGAAACCGGACAGACAGGAGATTGTGGTAGCGCGGCGAGCTTGGTAATTGAGGCGAACGGTGTAATTGGAGCGTTATACCGTGGTGTTACTCGCAGTACGTAACGTGTACCAGACTAGAATTGAGTCGATAAGGCAATTACCGGAGCGCCTTCCTCCCGCCCCCGGCACCGGCTTTTTCATTTACCACTTCTTCCGCACTCCCACGTGTCCTGTCTTAACTCGCTTTGTACATTACGAATGCTCTTGAGCGTTTCGTCATTCGGGACAATTAAGGAGGTCCTGTTTTATAGAGTTCGTTTCGCACAAATTCGAGAAAAATCAGAGAGTATTGCAAACACTTCTCGATGGTATAAAAATCTGAAAAAATGCATGCACATTATTCTGTACATTACAAAAAATTCTGTACATTAAAAGTACAGAAGCGATTCATTTGGCATAATAATAATTCCAGAATGTTATTAACAAATTGGTGAAAAAAAAAAAATGTCAACTAATATTCCGGTGACCCAATTTTTTTTTTTTTATGAAAATGATTCGTAAATTTTTCTGAAAAGATTCTGAAATAATTCTTTATAGGGAAATTATTTTTTTTTTACTAAGCAGGGAAGTTCACCTACTTTTATCGGCGCCTCGCGTCATCACCGGTAACAGAGCCACGAGATTTATTCACAGCCGGGATTAGTCGAAAGGTCTCGCATTCGTCTCGCGTTTCAGCGAACCTTCGGATGTCGTCGCCTGCGACGCCGGTGATACCAAAGCCCGGGCGGCGGTGAGAGACTGCTAACCCGATTACTACGTGTCGCCAAACAGCCCGGGGGCTGTTAGCAATCCCGCGAAACCTCCGCTGTTGCGTCTAAACGTCGAAAACTTCTCCCGGTGCGGATAAGGCGAGAGTGTCGCCAAGCCGAACAGGATAGACGAGTACGGGGGGGACTGGCTGGCTAACTTGTCGACTCTCGGACGCGGGGCGTCCTTCCACCGCCGCAGTCTGATGCCGACGAACGTAGCTCCACTCTTCGTCGTCTCATTTCCACAATTCGCCACACGTTCGTTAAACCTTCCACCGGCGAATCCTCCTGAAACCTAAACCACATCAATTACAACGTCCAAACTGGCTCTAAATGTACATTCGACTTACCATTCGATTGTCATCTACTTGGTCGATTTTCACTTCATGCTCGCACCTCATCGATGATCCTGTAAACACCGAAGTAAACATTTTGAATGCAGCAGAATTAGTAAAAAAAAATGAGGAATTTTTTTTGCCCACCGCTTTAGAAATTATCGTATTACAAATTACGTAATACGCTAGAGACTTGTCAAAACTGACTTGAATATGCGCAATAGCTCTTTTACAACGAAAGTAAAGGGAAAGGAATGACGGAAAAAGGTGGCGATTTCTTCTACGGATTTATATCTCGTGAAATAAAATAAAGGAGAAAAAGAAAATCCGAAGGTCCTTGGCTGCACGTGCTTGCTGAATAGACGGATCCGTGATGGGCTTGAGGAGGGAGAGACGAATAAAATAAATCACACCTACTCAACATACTGAGAGATTGTCCCGATGATGCTGGGAGTATCGGGAGTCAGCTCGAAGCCTCGAGAGGAGGGAATGCAAAAAAGGAGGGTTTGAGGCGCGGACAATAGGTCGTAAAATCGACGAGGAAGCTCTTCGCGCAACCTTTTTCCTTTTCTTCTCTACGGAACTGAAAAAAATCTGCTTGTTCCCCTCAACGAATCTTTATCCGTGTAATTCAGAATGCCGTAAAAAAAAAAAAAAAAAGAATAAAAAACGTCGATTTTATTGGCGCTCCGGCTGTTCGTGGGTTTGAAGTCGGAAATATTTTTTTCCGGCTATTTTACGATCTGTTTTTTTTTTCTTGCTCGATTTTCATTAAAATGAACAAAAAGAATTATCCTGTTTACCTTTCAGGAATGAAATAAAAATATGCATTATTAAAAATATTTGTATCTTCACTTTACCACCTGAACCCTCGACGTTTTGCGTTATTATCGACGATGCACAACCGGCACGTTCGTCAGGACCCCGAGAATTTCATCGCCGCCCACAAAGCCGTCAGCCTGCGCCATCCCCATTTGCCCCTTAACGCTTCGTCTGCTCCTGGTGCTGCCGCTGCTTCGTCGTCGCGAATACGAGGCGTAAAGTGAAACTGTAACGACTTTATACCACGCCGGGAGAAACGTGCAAACCCTTTCACGGCTCATTGTAGAAGCAGGAGAAAAAACGTCGGCGACAATGTGAGTCTCTTCGTCTTCGTCGTCGTCGTCGTCGGTGGTTCTCCGTTTTTTTTTTTCTTCTTTCCTCTCTTTTTCGTTTCTCTCGACCACTTCGCCAACCGCAAAAATTCTCGCTCGTTTCAGTAAAGAATCGCGTTATCCCTCCAGCGAGAGTAGCAGAGTACCGCTCCAAAGGTCGAGTCTGGAACACAAAAAATTGATTGTTCATAGTTAAAGCAAATGGCAAGGTTTTCTTCGTTCGTGCAACCCGCATTTGTCGCCGTGAAGAATGGCCATTGAATTGCTAAAAGCGAAAACCGCTCGTCGGCATCACCGACGGCTTTATTTGTCATAATGAATTACTTGCAGACGAATAAATCGCTCGTTTAATAATTAACTTCTGAACTCGCTCGTGTAATTAATAATCACAATTCCATGAGTCCGATGCGGGTGCTAATTAATCTCGCTTGATCATCGTAAACGAATTACGGTAACGGATTAACCAATTAGAAAATGTTTCTTTGTTCGAGTGGACGCGGATATTAAATACACCGCTCGTTCGCGAAAATATAGTTCGCGGCGTAATTTGCCTTTGACTCGGATATTTAGTAATAAGCGTGCGGCAAAAGTTTTACTCCCAATTAAGCGATAGCAGAGGGTAAGCTCGATGTGGGCAGAAGCCACTTTGGAAGCCATTCCCGTTCGTAATCCGAAGCAGACGAAACGGGGAGAGGAAAACGGGATACATGAGCGTTCTTGCGATAATTTATGGTCGCGGGTCTTGGCCTTAAAACGAAAATGGGTTACGCGCTGATAAATAGGCCATTTGCGGAGTTGAAGAACGGAGATCGATGAAAGAGACGAAAAAAAAAAAAAAAACGTGGGGGAAGGATTTTATGCGAAAGGGTTGCGGAGAGGGGAAACCAAACCGAGAGGGTTTCGTCCCCTGAAGGAAAAAAAAAGAAAAATAAAGTTCCTCGGGAATCGGGCCCGGAGGATGAAGCTGTCTCGTCTTCGTCCCACGATTCTTTTTCTTCCTCCTCGCCGTCTCGGATTTCTTCGTTTTCCCTCTCCGTTCAAGGTTGTCGCGCGGCAACGGCAAAGAATTTCCGAAGTTTCGCCAAAGGGCGCGACGAGACTTAACGAGAAATCTTGGCTGACGGCGTATCAGCAACTTCGTTCCTCGTTTCACTTTCATTCTGCACCGCCGGACGAAGGGTGGACCTGGTGGAGGGAGAAACACAATTAAATTTGCGTCAAGTCAAATCCAGATTGAGACGGTTTGTCCGTAGTGTTTGCGCTAACGAAAATCACACAGCGAGTAATTAATTTTCAGTAACAACTCGAGATGTCGCGAGGTTTTGTTTTTCGTCGGCGGACAGAAACTGTTCTCTGGCATTTATTTTCCGCTCCGTTTTTCTTGCCCACTCCGAAAGTCACGATACCATAAATAACGAACCAACGATGCAATTAGAAAACAATATATATTAGCCCGGGAAGTCAAAATGAATAGAAATCGATACTACTTAATTACTCGCTCCGTCATTCCCGTTTATCACATACAAATAGCAATTTCATTGGAAATAATTGCGTGCGATAGATGAATTATTGAGTGGGCTATAAAATTCGCCGAAGAGATTGCGTATTTGGTCGGTATATTCGTCGATCCTTCTCGTACCCATCCGTCCTTCCTCTTTGCCTTCCACCGCTCTCGCAATTCAATTTACGACCCATTACCGTTCACAACGCCTTTTGTTATTGAATTATATCGCGTAAAGTCAAGAGCGCAGGCGGCGGGCTTGTCCAATCGAAAACTGCAGCAATTTAACGGAGCCTCCGGACTACAAAGTTCGAAATGATATTTAAGCGGAAGTCGACTTTTGCGAGTCGCGAGTGCGGAAGGGATCGGAAGTCACAGGCGAGGCGATCGAACAATCGTCGTACGGTGCACATGAATGCATTAGCAGTGACAATGGAAAACGAAGAGGTCATCCTAGGACCGGAAGTCTGTGATTTCCCAGAGGTCACCGGCGAATCGGACTCGCCTCCGCCTCCGCGCAACGTCCTCATTCTATTTCCCTTTCGCTCTCGCGCTTCCTCCCGGTTCTCCGCGACTCTCGCGCGGTAACCAACTTATCCAACAGCAGGATATATTATTATACATTTCCCGTGCACCGAACGGGAGTTCGCCAGTGAATTTTCGAACAAGGCCAAAGTCTGCCGTACACGTTTTATCGAATCAATCGGGATATACGAGGTAATATTCGTAACTTCCGGTTGAGTTAAATACGATTGAGTTAAATGTTCAGCAGCCGTTAAGAACAGAGGAAACTTGCAGCCTTGGGAAATTTCGCTGTTCACTCCCTTTGTGGCGGTAAATGTAAAATTCGTCGAATTTTACGTACCTATCTTTTTTTTACCCTAAGACACTTTTTTCCAGGCTGTAAAAATGTAAGCAGCGTTCGTCCCCGACATTTGCTTCGAAGTCGATTATTATAATTATCACTAATGTCTCGTTAAATTAGAAAAAATGATACTTCAAAGTACACTTGTCGTTTGGCTCTCCGTGCGCTGAGCCCGATGTAGAAATTTAATCAACGCATTTATCTCGAGGAAAATTGGCCCCCCAGCCAATTAATGTAATTATTAATCGTGTCTATGAAAAGCTCATTTGACGATACGAAGCTAATGCCGAGATGAGCGTCATTTACGAAACTACTAAAGCCCGAACCACCTGGCCCGGGCCTCCCCCCTCGCGCGGTTAACTTTGATATTAGGGAGTCCACGAAGTCCAAGTTTCCTAATCCGAAGTAAAAGCGATGTTGTGGCTCTGGCACGTGCTCGGATACCGGCGCGCAACACCCCACCAGCCACGAACCCACCGACTACCCTCCGTCGACGGTAGAAAATATAAATTCGGCACGCGACCGAGTATTTTTATTTTATTTTCTTTTCATTTTCTACGGAAAAGTTTTATCTATCTGCCCATCGAACCCTACTCTCCTCGCGTCAGTGTTGTAAACCCCCATTACTTTAAGAATTAACGTTTTAAAATTATACGTGAACTTTTGAATAGCCGTAAGAAGAACCGAATTTTTCATTAAATGTTGTACCGTTAATTTTATTTCTATAAAAAATGAGGGAATTACGACTCCGCCTCGCGCTGAAGACACGACTATTCTACCTCTTTCTCGCGTCCGTCTCAACATGTGGTACCACCTATATATCGCACGACGGGGACGCCAATGGAGCGAATTACACCGCGGCGAGTTAAGTCGAACGAACGTTATCCACTCTGTCGAATTGGATTACAGATTCAAATTGAACGCGATATTGTCGAGGAGGTCGCGAGGCAGAAAGCCAACTCGAGTTGTCCCTTAATCGACGAAAAGTAACTCCGCCTCTATCGGACGAGTGTTTCAGACTTTTCTGTTGTTGTTGTTGTCGCTTTTCTTTTTATCAGATCGTGTCGCCGACGCGCCCACAAAACTAAAAAAAAATCATCGACGTTTTGACCCAATAACAGTCAGTTCTTCTCGCCGTTTATTTACTGCGCGCTTTCACCGTGCAAACTTGCTTGAATAATTTATAGTGGGAGGGTTCGACATATTTCTCGCCGAAACTTTCGCGTGGATGCAACGTCGCGCACGGGTGATTTATTTGTTTTTAGAAAACATAGCGGCGCCTCGACTTGAACAGCATTTTTCCCGTCGCGCTTCCCGAATGCTCGCAATTCTTAAAGTTTCGAACCATACATTTTCGCACTATCGAGTGCCACACTTCTTTTTGACCGTCGTAACGAAAAATACGGCGAGAGAAAAATCGCGGGTTCCAGTTTCGCGTTCGTTATAGTCACCATCGATATAGACGGACCTGCCCTCTTTTTATGTTTCAAATTCAAGTTATTCGATTTTCTTCGTAATGAATTTCCTGTAAAGTAACTTTGAAAAAAAAAAAAAAAAAAAAAAAAAAAAAAAAAAAAAACTTTTTTCCCCCAATATAACCATTAAGAAGTATCAACGAGTAAAAAAACACGAATTTCCGAATTTGTAGGTCTGTCCCATTTTGCCCGCCCTTTTTTTTTGGCGACGCTCAAAATTGATGGAATTGGAATCGAATTTTTGGATCAAAAGCAATCGAAGTACACTTTTGTTTTCGTCATAAAAATATTTTTGCTTATGCGTCCCGTTTTGCCCGCACCTCCCCTACATTGAATTATCAAGAAACACGTCTGCTTCTGTCGCGCCAACTAACGCGCGCGTATCGTCTCGTTATTCCTCCCACGCCCGGAGTCCGTGTCAGTGACAGCGCGCGGCGCAGCGGTGACGAGATACCCACGGGGGTATCATCGATCCAGAATATAATACCAGACGCGTTGCTGATACCGGCGCGGTGGACCAGCGGGCATGAGGGCCGCCGTCGCTGCTGTCCTCGTGCTTCGGCCAAACTCGCTTGCTTATCGAGTTGGATGGAAGTGGGGCCGTCCCTCCTCTCCCTCTCACTCGCGTGCTTCCAATCGACGTCCAGGGAATTCGCCGAGGTACACGGGAAAGATTTCTTCCGGTCTCCGGAAAATCCCCTTCGACATCTTAACGCTGCATCTGCTATGACAATAATAATATTAATAAAAAAAGAAAATTGCGGAAAATCGTGATTTTTGCGGGAGGTCGAATATTTTCTCGTCCCCCACGATGGCGAAAAAATGGAATCATTTGGAAAGTCTTTCATGCGTTATTTATTTTTCTTTTCTTCCATGTTTTTTTCTGTAAAGTCTCAATAACATTTTGTGCAGGATGTATAAACTCACCGTGGGACGATTGATCGGAGTCGGGGTGCAACGGGAATCGATCGACGTTGTCGACGTCGTCGTCCCATTTCAGTCTGGCAATTGTATAATCAAGTTGACACAGAACGGCGGTCGATTGTGTATCCACCTGGAGATGACCCGAGAGTTTATCATTATTCTCCGCTTCCGCCGCCTCTCCGCAACCTATTCGTTGTATCTCGCGAGAATCCGGATATGGTATTCCACAGTTTCCGAGTTTGCGTATACCTGGCCGAGATATCTCGTTGAATTAATTTATCAAACTTGATTGCAACCAGTTGAACCCGAGTTAAGAGACTCCTCGTTTAATTATCGGCTAGTGGCGTTCCACCGCTCTCGGTGTGTATTCCACCGTGTCTCGGCCAAAACTATCCGCCTAATTCCTGCTGTTTTGCTTCGCCACAAATAGCTGGATAGCATCCGGTATCTCCTACTCGATAATATTTATTTATTTATTTATTCATTTATAAAAAACGGGATAAGCCCTTGAAAAAAAATACAAAAAATAGGCAGAACAGCGAAATACAAAAGATTATTCAATAAACAAACAACAAAAAAGTCAAACATTTGCAGAAAAAATAAAATAACAAAATAACGGCCGCCTCATATTCTTCAATAACTCGGGATTCGATCGACATTCAAATCCGTTGGCGATGTAAAATTGGCCATGCGGGAGGACACAAGATTCGTGAATGATATCAGCCACCGGAGGCGGAGCGGCAGATGCGGTTTAGAGAAAAGTTGACCACCGCGCGATGTCGTCGGGGGGCAGAAAGTGCACCAGGAAGCTCTCGAGTTTACGCACACGTGGAACATGCATACTCGTGAAAATTTCCCATTACCGCAGTCGGTCGGTGGGCGCTATATAGCAGCGCGCCGCGTGTCGAGGATAAAAGCATCGACGATGAGTGGGGAACTTTAGCCTCACGTGTGTTCCGCTAATTTAAACGTAGACACACGACGCATACGGAGCAATCGTTAAACTTTACATAGAGCACGACGCGAGTGGGAGTCTCTATTGGTCGCCTATCTCGTAGAGTGGAACTCGCGTATATAACACTCGAGCGCATCTCGTCTCAATGTCGGAGATGCATTCAGGCTTCGAGTGGACGTAGTTAAGGGTCGTCACCGGCTGCAATAACAGTATTTACGCCTCGCTGCAACGTCTCTAAGATAGATCTTCGGATATTGTCGTTATTGCCCTCTTATATGCCTACCAATGGGCCAAGTGTTAACAGAGGCTTCTTTCGCTAGGTCGTTTTAATCAAACAGGTCTTGTTCGAAAGATAGAAAAATAAATAAAAATTTCACGATAAATTTAAGTTTGCTTATTTTTGAGAATGAAAAAAAAAAAAAAAAAAAATCGTTACCTCATTTTTTTCTTCAACCTGGAACTTCCGTCGAATCCGGAAATTAGAAACGGCGAATAAAGTTCACGATCGGGGTCAGGATCCGCGGTAATCTCGGGCGATCTTGCGACGACGTCGCGACGGTGCAAGAGAGCGAAGTATAACGGATAGCGGGAGTCCTGGGGAGTCGGGTCGCCGCGGCGTTGGGGTGCCTCGGATTGGCAGGGTGGTCCTCGTAACCCGAAGTAATCCCGGTGAGAGCCCTTCGCGAATCCACTCGCACTGGCGGAAGCGACGCTCGTCATTGGTCCGCCCCGCGCGCTACCTTCGAGAAAACTCTCGGAGAAACATTTCGACCGAGGGTGAAATCGTCACCCCTGTGTGCTCGAGCTTCTTCCTGTTCGACGAAAAAGAAAAAAAAAAGAATAACCTGGAAGTTAGAAGCAACAAGCTCCCAACGACTGTAAACAAGTTACTGACTTTGTACCATGCTATACAACATTTTATTTTATTTTGTTTCGTTTATGCTCGTGATTTGCTCATTCAAACAATTTTCCAATGAATCGGCAATTTGCAAAGGGCGGTGGAACAAATTCAAATATTCCAACCTTTACTTTCTTCTTCTTCTTCTTCTTCTTCTTCTTCTTCTTCTTCTTCTTCTTCTATGCAGCAACTTGACACGATCAACCAGAACAGGTGACCTCGTCCTTCGACTCTCTTAAATGAGAAAAGTTTTTTTCGTGCTGTCCGCAGAAGTGGAAAAGTAACGGCTACGAGAGGAGAGGAGGAGAACGAGGCTAGATAAGTGAGTCGACAGTTTGCCCTATCAGGGCACATCTCTAGTTGCCGTCTCCAATATTTTCCGAGGAAAGAAGTTGATCTCCCTTTGCCCGAGCTTCCTCGCAAATGATGCCACTACGTGATCGTCGAAAGAAGTTCACGAAACTGCAAATAACCGAGAAATTAAATTGCCTAAGAAAAATGTAAAATTGTTGTATCATGAATAATGATTAATTGCGATTATAAACCAGTGCCCGAAAATGAAAGAAAAAGAAAAAAAAAATTACACACGCTTTACCAGCGATTAGCGACTGGCGCGAAGCTCTCGAGCCTCCTTAACATGCATTTATAACTCAATCCGGTGTGACACGCTTGAGACGTAAAATTGAAGGACAATCGGTGGTGTTTACATTTTCAGCGAAGCACGCGCGATATACGCGACGCACTCCCACGTGTACCTGGCCCGGGGCTGTAGGCTGAGGCCTAGAAAAACTCTGATTTACCTTTTTTATTTTACTTTTTGTTTGCTTTGCATCAGAAGACGCCGGAGGAAAATCTGAGTAGTCGAAGCGCTCCAAGGGCTCCGGGAAGATTAAGGGAGGCTGCCGCGGCCGCCGCCGCCCGCGCTCGAGCAGTAGTCTCGAGTAAAATTCCCATGGGCCTCGTGGATCTACTGTGCCAACTCCGCGAAACTCGAGGCGGGGACGGGAGAAGGAAAATCGTTTGGAGCCCGAGGCCGACCTCGGTAGTCGAGGTGCGTAATACCGAGAAGGATGTGGAATATAAACTAGCGATGAAAAATATATCAAACGCAGCCTCGATGCGTCGAGAGCTCTGTAAACTTTCCTCTGACTTTAGTGCGGTCGTCGTGTCCTTATTACCTTGAGGCTCCGTGCCTCCTGCAAATCAATTTAATTTTCTTTTTTTTTTTCACGGACATTAGTTGCGCCATATTAAATAAAAATAAATAAATAAAATTAGAAATTTGGATTTACTCAGTTCTCAAAAGATTTATCCTTAAAAAAGGATGAATTTTTAAACGAATGATATTTTCAACGGAACTTGTCATTTTATTGGCCATTTTTGGCACATGACGCGAAGGGAAAATTCCAATTTCACGAAGAGACACGGACGTGACGCTTTCACCGCCGTTGCGTGACGACCCTCGGCGCGACTGACAGAGCGAAATGAGTGGCTGCGCGGCGCAGGGTGGCTTGGTGGCTCCGTGAAACGAAAATCTAAAGACGCTGTCGGCGCGAAAGCTTCGACGGGAGATAACAGAGTGGAACGTGAGGGATTCAGCGCAAACGAGGCGTCTTCGCGAAAAGATTCCGCGAGTGCCTCGTTAGATAACCGACGTCGAGAGCGGAGCTCGAAAGCGGAGCAACACGTCGAAATCGAAAGATCAACGGCGCAAAAAATCGCGCCACTCTCTGTCGTGCACGATCGCGGTTCGCTTGTCGCCTCGTAAAATCCGCCGGAGACAAATTGAAAGAGGAAATTGCCTAAGTGGTAGAGGACGTTTCGGTCAGACGCGCGCGTTTCGCTAAAAAAAACCATTAATCGCGCGAAAATTCTCTCTTTTTTTTCATCTCTCCTCGACATTCAATTCGCTCCGAGTTTGGCCGTAAACTCTCTAAACAACAGTGGCTACGTGCCAGACTCGATTAGCCCAGATCGAATTAAAATCCGGTCAATTTATCGCTGTCCCACACCAGCCATTCATCGCTCACCCTCGACTCACCCGTCCTTTCGCTTCGGCCCGCGAAGGACGCCGAGCGCGAAACTTTCTGCTGCACTGCGCACGGCAACGATTAGCACTGACACGATTCGCGAAGGTCCGATGGGCCGATTCGCACGCCGGGCGCAACAGCCATCCTTCAAAATTCATCAGTGACAGAAAATAAATTGACCATCCAGAGCCCTTCGAATCGTCTCGTTGTTATTGCAACCGCTCGTTGCAGCTTCAACACCGATGCATCGCACCGTAGTTTTAATTGCCTGAAACATAATAATGAATCGAACGATTGAATAAAATTCGGAATTTTACCAATATTGCAGTCGTGATTTAGAACGAACGATATTGAATTTCTATATAGAATTAAAAAGTCATTATGAAACATCAGTGTTATTGGAAATTTCAGCTCGGAATTTCGACTCAGGAATCTCGGTCTCGTCGTAACTTCGGTTGGCTTGCAAAATCACGGACCCCACGAGCGATCTTGTTTTAACGGTGGGACGAAAGAATTTTCCCATCCAAATCGCGTTATGATAACACACTTTTTTTTTAGAACTTCTCGGTTGCATACGTGTGGTCGCCTTGGCCGCCGCTGGTATTTATTTTCCTAGCTCTCTTTAGACTTTTGTTTAATTTTTTTTTCGCTCGGTTACAAATGGTACACGTCCCGCGATTTTGCGTCATATGCATAGATAACTCTACCTCGCACGTTTCTTGAAATAAAAATCCCGCGTGATCGCGAGCGCGTGTTCGCGGATAAAAATAAATAATACAAAAGTATATTTTTTTATACAATAAAAGTGAAAACGTGTTGCAGGGTGCAGGGAACTCTCGAGTGTAGGATGCAGTATTCAGGGTGAAGACACTGAAGTGAAGACGTGCCGTAAGAGCAACAGCGGCAGTTGGCGTTTCCCACGTAAGCTTATGTAAGTCTATGTTACTACAGAAGCGACGAAAATGAACGAGTGAACGACTGTATCAACGCGGAATATACGGAAATAAATGCGAAAATCCGGCCGAACTAGCCGCGTATTTTGCAATCCCGAGAATCAACGATTTCATTTTCTTTCGAAATTAAATTTTTCACGCGCTCTTTACTTTTTCATGAAAACTCTATCAAAGTGAATCCATTGCCGCTCGGACATTTCAAAGCTCCAGTGTCACCGTGCGCAAAAATGAAAAACTAAAATTGCATTCGTCGGTAAATTTCCGCGAATTCGAGCCATCAAAGCGTATCAGATTTTTCTTTTTTAATCCACCGTGACCGTCTCTCTTTCGCGCCCTTCACGCTAAATTTTCCGGTTGTCGGGCCGTCGCCGTCGAACGTGAAAATTATCCCCGACGCGCTTCCCCGATTTTCACCCGCTTCGGACAATAAAAGAGATGTTTACGAGTGATCCAACGCCACAGACGCCACAGACGCACACAGAGAGAGCGGTGCCTCCGGTTTATGCAGTGGACCGAGCAGAACGTGAGCCCACATAGCGCGTTGGCCTCAATTAGTTCGGTGTGCACATTCGACGAGTGCCACTGTGTGCGTACACAATACCCCCCTATATAGCCGCGTTCACAGAATTTCCACTCGTAGTGCCTGCAGATTGTTCGTACCGGAGGATTTATCCGCCAAGGGTACTTTTTGTTTCGTAGTCGGTAAAGCTTTTCGGGGGGTGAAGAGGGGGGCAGGAAGAATAACCGATTGCTCCACTCGCCCTCTTTCAAGCCTTCAATTTTTTTCACCATCGCGAATATTCATCACGACGAACATGACAGTCTCCCCTCTCTCGACGCCCCGGAAATTCCTTGGTATACGTCATGTGCCGCACGTCGCACCGCGAATACACGTTGACCATTTTTTTTTATCGGCGTAGACGGCGACAAACTGCGCTGAAACAGCGGAGAATTTTTTGTAGATCTGCGGTTAACCGGAAGTGCCATCCTTGCCTCTTTTTCGGCGTTTTTATTCTTCTGGTTTTTATGGAGCAAACGGCTTTGTAAATCGCTGGTGATGATGATGAGGGGTCGCGCGAGAATTGGTTGGAGCAACGAGGATTTTTCTCTGTCAATCTTGCGTCTGCGTTCGTTGATTTTTTTGGTCGCCCGTTTTCTGCTTTTGATAAATCGGTAAATATTTATGTATCGAGTGTATTGTTGTATTATTTTTTTTTATTTAAAATTTTTTTTTGTATTACTATTTTTTCCTATTTTTTGTATTATTTTTCGTGTGTTACCTGCTGATTTACTCTGTTCGTCATTTTTTTTGTAATAGTTTTGTCGAGGGGCTTGCCCCGTTCACTGTACAATAAATAAAAAGGCAGACAGGTATGCGAGCCTCGTGTGGTTGAGGGTCGACCAACGAGGCTCGCGTGTTGCGCCGGAAACCCCCAAGTGATAACCGAAACGGTGCTGTCGTCGAGCAAGGTTTCGCCACCGTTGCAGCGAGATAATGTACCCCGCACGAAACGTAACGCCGCGAACAAAGTAGACGACAGTCGGGACACCGAGAGAACCGAAAGGAAAATGACTTTTATTGCTTAGCTGAAAATAATCCCACCGCCTCGTCGCTGCGCGGCAGTCGCCGATCTTGGGCCCTGAGTGCGGGATAAAATAAAAGTAAAACGTCGGAAAGAAATGAGAAGCGTAAGACCGAGGCTTTTCGCCTCGGTCGCTCGTTTTATATTGTATCCCCTTTCGAGCTTTTATTTTCCATTTTACGCCGACGACTCTTTGCCCGCGTTTTCCATGAAAAACCCTCTGTTCTTTCGCGCATTTTGCTTCTCTCTCTCTCTCTCGCGTCTTTCTTTCTCCTTTTCCGACTTGTAGTATTAATTAACTCGACTTCCTTTTCAATCTACCAGCAACCCAAGCACTTTGCTCTTTTTCCCTCGACCTTTTGTCCCTCTTATCTCCATCTTCTGACTGTTAATTTCGACGGCTGGTGTTTCACTTATTTGGCTAATTTATTCTCACCTCCGTGCGAAAAGGGCCTGAGTACTCTGCAGAAGAATTTTTTTTTTTTTTTTTTTTTTTTTTTGAGAAAAAAATATTACGAACAAATGGAAATTTGCATTTTATTTCCGGGATATAGTTCACGGATTCGAAACACCGTTATGACCAATTAAGCTGATGGGATTTTTCGTAGGATTTTTTTTACCGAGGCAATAAAAAAATTTTACTGAAAAAAATGCGGAACTTTTTTTATTGCAATCGGCGCCACTGCTAACCAAAGTCCTTGATCTTCTTTTTTTTTCCAATATTTTTTGTAACGAAGATTCTCCCGGCTTCCTCAATTACCCGGGTATTCAGTCTGTATTCACGTAGTCATGTAATTACACGACATCCGAGCGAGCAGTATTTTTAGTCGAAAATGATTCAATCCTTTCAATCGTCATCTCATCGGCAATTCCATGCCACGCCGGCGTCTCTTCTGCCTCGTACTAAAAAGTAAAGCTGGAGCTTCGTCGGAGCCGATGCTAATTTCGAGATCGATAGTACAGCCCGGCTATGGACCGAAGTCGATCGGGTCAAGAGCGTCGAGCACGAGGGCAAAGGGCCGAGCGACGTCGGAGACGAGCGCAAAAAAGTATCGGGAGCAGGGCGCGAAAATAAACCCACCGAATCCGCGTATGCCTTTGCATTTTACATCGAAATTGCTTTCGCGGTTGGCTTTAGCCGGGGATATCTCGTTTAGTATTGCGTCTTTTCCTCGGTGATTTTGTTCGCGAACTAAAAAACAAGAGATCCGAATAATGATTGCTCGTGTAGACTGCAATCTTTATTTTAAAATTGTTCTGGCCGAGATCCTCGCGTGCCCTTTTTTTCTACGGGCTAAAAATCCTCTCGCTCTTTCTCTCTCTCACTCTCGGCACTTGGTTTATTCGCGGTGGGACGGTCGCGCTCGTGCCGACTTCTTGCCTCTCGTTTTCTCCCTCCTACACAGGCTCGTCTATTTTATCCCAAGTGGATGAGAAATATCGGGCATGTCACGCGCGAGCTCTGGCGAAATTCATCGACTCTCGCACCTGCTCGAGCGGCGCGCGCCTCGACACCCACGCCTCACTCGTCTCCCGGATTACGTTGCATCTACGTTCCAATGTTTCAACCATTCTGACAGTCCTCAATATTTTCCAAATTTTCGCCGACACGACGAAATGACGGATCAAAATTTCATAGGCGGATTAAATTTCAAACATACAAGTGTAGCAATCGAACGGACCATTTTTCTTCCGTCCCGCTAATTTCGCTTTAAAACCCCTTGCTTTAAAAACCCTTATCTAAAACCTATAGATAAGTAATTTGTTATTTTGTGTAATTCAATATAGATAATAAAATGATTCTGAAGAGGCTTCGACCGAAGTTGCAGCACCATTACAATTTACGGCCGCAGCCCCAACAACGTGTTCGGAAATCTAGGCCGAAAATGTTCGCCTTCGTTTTGTTCGTGTTATCATTGACTCGATGCATTAGCATAAATTAGCTGTTACCTCAAAACCGCCGTGTCGAAATGGACTTCGGTCGTTGTTTACGCTTCCAGCGGCAATCACCGTAATCATCCGTTGGAGAGGGCGCGTACAACGGTCGAGTGCGGCGCAGCGATTCGCTTGTGAATTTTCCGCTCAATCTCGAGGGTGTTCAATTTTTAATCGAACGCTCCAACAACCTGGAATATCGACAGAAATTATTAGCAATTTTGTGTAAAAAACTAAAAAAAAAAAAATAGGCTAAAGGACCTCGATCGATGGCCTGTTGGCAATAACAGTATTATCTTATCTAACCAACCACTGTATGGAAAAAAATGTACACATATTGCCAATAAATACAATTACTAACTAACTTAAAAAAATATCTGTACTTGAGACACTATAAGTTGAATACAATTAGTATTTAATTTATGAAATAATACAAATGTTATTGTCGTTAACTCAATTTTCCTTACTCACTGTTGTGTTGTTCACCTGGAATGTATTTACCACCGGGAATCGGGTATCCCCTCGGCGGCGCAGCCTCGAATTAGACGTCGTTCGTTTCCCGACTTCCGGGGAGGAATCATTTCCGGCAACAATTTTCATTAATGCAATAATATATGTCGGAGGGGGCGTGGGGAGAGACGGTGAGTCCCACGACGAGCAGCCGTCATCCCACTCGTGCCTATTCGCTTGTAAATTGTGTTCAATCGCGCGTGTGCCTCTGTTTTCTCTATTATTTCGAGAGGGGCAGAGTCCGGAACTGCCTGAGCGTGTGGTGCCACTCGAGTCGTATAACGATCGCGGCGCACCTCGCGGTACTCGCTATTTTACCTCTCGCTTCGTCGACTTTGATTTTTCCTCCTCTCCCACCGGTTTATCCTCTCGAAATAATATTTCTCCGACATTAATGTTCGGATAACTCGTCGAACGGTCATAACGAAAAAACGAAATAACGATTCATTTTTTTTTTTTAGTTTTGTGGATGATTTTTTTAAGTGGCTGTTTATAACCAAATATTGTTTGTATCTAAATCACAAACCCAAAGAAAAAAGAAAATCCGTGAACATTTTTCAGCATCGCTTGAGAGACCACAACGTCGAGATAAAAAAAAAGCTGGTTAAAGAAGGAAACTGGCCACTCGAGTTGACGATCTTGTCTTCTGTAACGCGGCTCTTCTACTCAGCCCTGGAGCGACGATTTTTCTTTTAATGAAGCTATAAGACGAGACGCCCGCGGAGACACTACACGACGGGACGGGAAGCTCCGACAACGACACGGTGGAAACGTACGGCTGCGGGATGGGTTACAAGTCGTGCGGGGGGCGAAGAAAACAAGCGAAAGTAAAAGGAGGAGGCCGAATGGGGTGGAACGAGGGGAAGCGGCAGTAGCGGCGGATGGCCAGAGAGAAAACACCGCGGGACGACAACCGAGGGGTTGACCAACGTGCTGGAAGTGTCGAAGGGAAAACAACGGGATGGCCTCCCGGGTTTTTCGTCCATAGCCCACCCATAACACGTGAAACATAAAAATGTTCCGCAAACGAATTATACATTATGACGTGATGGATATCTATGTAGTGCGGGACGCCATAGTGCGATCGTTCGAGAGGGTTCAATCGATCATCACCCTCGCTGCTCGTTGCAGCTCCTACTTTTGCTTGTTTAGCCACCGCTTACAGAGTGAGATCCCACTCTGTGCAAGCAACGAGGGTGATGCTCGATTGATAACTCGGTATTATACCTATGACATGCGCAGCAAACTTTGTACGACATCAACCCGAAGAGTCGTGGTATAATCGTCAGGTGGAAAAGGTGGCGAATACTTATAACGATATGTAGATATTTGACAATTGCCATACGTTTCGATAACGATGCTGAAGTTTGCATCGTGGGAATGCAACGAAATTGAGAAAAAATATTAATTCCAATTAATTAATATTTATGCCTAATTTCATCATTTTGGGTAATTAAATTAATTTTTTTTTTCCTGAATTTCGTTGTATTCCAACGATGGAAACTTCAACATCGTCTTGGACTGCAGTGCCGATGGAACGAGGCCATCGAAAATTCAGCTAAACTAGACTACACAAGCGCGAAACGCGAGGCGTTCGGGGTTCTCCTCTCCTCTGTTATTCAACGCAGCGCGATACCATTTTTGTCTGCCTCGGGTTTTCAAATTGAATTCGTGGGAAGACAGAGAGGGGAGAGCTCGCGTGAATAAACGATACGTATGCGGCCTCTCGAAAGTAAACAGTAACGAAATCGAGGGGGTTGAAACGCGAGGAAATTTTAAAAAAGAGCCAGAAGCCTGATCGCTCTCAATGTGTTTCTGTAAATATATAAATGTTTCGTGGAAACTGACGTAAAAATATGAAACGAAAATTCTGTCATATGTTCGCAATTTATTCGCTTGAGTAACAATTTGCATTGACGATTTGCTTGATTTTGCATTGGTGAATTTGTGAGAAAAAAAGGTGGACGTTTTCGTGTGAGAAAAAAAGAAATGTCGAAACAGACATTATGACGAGAATAAAGCTTCCTCTTGCGAGGAAGCGAAAGCAATTAATTTGTAGTAATTTGAGTGTTTCCGAAGCGTAGCGGAGACTGAAAGAGCATCGAAGGGAGATAAGGAATGCGGCGGCCGACGCAGGGAGGAAGAAGCTTTTCAACGACCCTCGGGGCGCGGCGAAACCCTAAAGCAAAAAATAAAGTAGAATAAGAAAACCCGTCGAAACGGAGATAAATATTCGTGGTGAGAAAAAGACTACAGGCGGAAACGCGTGAAAAGTGTTTCCAGAGAGGATTTCTCTCCCTGCGGTTTCTCGCCGCTGCTTCCGTCCGTCTATATTCTTCCCTCGTTCGGAATCCAAGACAAGGGAAGCGAGGGAGAAGCAGCAACGAAAATCAGGAAATACGACGGAGCAGAAGTGGTTTATCAGTCGTGGAGTGGCAACGCGGAGCGGCCTCACTGAGGAGCAACAGTGGGTGGCCTGGAGGCGATTTGGCGAGAGAAGCGAAGGGAGCGAGAAAAAAGGGAAGGAAGCGAGGAAAAAAAAATGAAAAAAATCCGACGTCGGCGTGGCCGCGTGAGAGGCTATCGCAACTCCGACAACGGTTGTTAAACTCGTGACAAACTGTTATCATCGCTTACTCCAAACTCAAAAGCTACTCCGGCGCAGCTGCTACAATGAAACCTTCTCGACAGTTCCTCAAGAGCGTCCTCACTACTTTTTTCATTCCGCCTTATTAATTCACGAGGAACAGCGTCGGACCGGCTCTCTCTCTCTCTCGTTCTCATGGAAATTTTAAATTACCGCGATAATTCGCCTTTTTCCATGAAACTCGGTGAAACGACATTTTTCGCATTTTCATCGAGACACTCAGCGCGGGAAGCGCAACATTTTTCTCATTACTCCCGAAAGATTGTGAACCACACGAGAGATCGAGCGACACCCCCGCGATCCCCGCCCGATTGTGCTCGGGTTTCTTTTTTTAGCCGAACACTCGATGGCCTCATTCCAGCGGTATTTCAATACAACTTGCGGAAACCACCCACCGTGCTGCGCTCGCGCTTCTATCTTAAGATCCGCGGAGGAAAACACAGCCGGTGGGTTTATATATCCTCGAGAAATGAGAGAAACGTAGACGCGCGCGCGGCGCCAGGCCCAAGCAGCGTTGATGGCTCATTCGGAGTCATCAGACGCCCAAATCGCGCGATTTTCGGAGTGGGCGCCTATTCACTACTATCTTCACCCTTCCCTCCTCCTCCTCCTCCGCCCCCTTGACCCACGTCGCCGAGCGTCCCGAGAGAGAGAGGCAACCATCTCTCTCTCTCACTCTCCATCTGAGCCGCAGTGGTGCGAAGCGTTACAGTCAGACGCAGGCGCGTACGATCACCGGCGTCGCGACGCTCCTCTTGCCATTCCCTCCGCCGTCACTCGACGCCCGCACGCGACACCGAACCGACGTGTACGAGGACGGGCGCGCGCGCGGCTCCCTCGCTGCTCTCCGCTCAACGTACGAATCCCCGTTGCGTCGGTAACGCGGGTGGACGCCGGACGAGCCGCTGTTTCCCCTCGTTCCGGCTCTCGTTCGCCTTGCTCCTACGATGTTTTCTGTAATAACGAAAACCATGTGCGTCGACATCAAAAAATAATATCGGTCCGTTTTTCTTTTTTCTTTTTATTTCACTTTTTTCAATATTCTAACTAAAAGACGATTTTGAAGAAAAAAAAAGAAGAAAAAAAAAGTGACGAGCACAGGAATGGTAAAATTCGCGAATTGCCGGCTGAACTAAAATAACAAGTGAACAAAGTAAAAACGATCATGACGCGAAAACGCAACCGGTTGACACTATGAGATCGAAAGATCGCGTGGGTATCGAGTTTTGTTTTTTATCCTTTGGTGACAGATAAAAAAAAAATTCGCCGCGATAATGTGATAGAGAAATCGTAAAGATCGATTTAGTCTGAGTGATTAAATATAAATAATAATAATAATAATAATGATAAAACCGCGGATTTGTTTCGCATAATGAGATCGAGGGATAGTAAAAACGGAATTTCAACGAGTTGTCAGTGACGTCGAGTAAAAAAGCAAAGTTGAACCGTTTCGAAAGTAAGAAGAGAAGTTTGGTGAAAATGAGATGGAAGAACGACGGCAGCAGGCAAAGCCCGAACAGGAGAAAAAAATGATTGACCCGTGAATCCGGTGCCGCCGAGCAGACAGGAGTGATTAGGAAGAAGAAGAGAGAGAAAGAAAAGTTGTGGAAAAATGAATTTAACGTTGAACGACAGCGGCGGGTCGGTGATGGCGCGTCCGGAGCTCGGCTACCAGTGCGGCCCGAGCCTGAACTCGTTTCGCGTGGAGTACGTAAAGGTCCACGGTTGGGCGAGTCTGTTGGTCTGTATATTCGGCTCGATAGCCAACAGTCTCAACATCGTGGTGCTGTCGCGTCGGGAAATGAGTTCGCCGACGAACGCGATACTCACGGGCCTCGCGGTAGCCGATCTCCTGGTGATGCTCGAGTACATACCGTACGCGAGCCACATGTACCTCTACCACCGGCCGCGACGCGACACCTACACCTACGGCTGGGCGGTCTTCGTTCTCTTTCACTCCATCTTCACCCAGGTCTGTCACACCATCTCGATATGGCTCACCGTCACCCTCGCCATCTGGCGGTACATCGCGGTCGCTCATCCGCAGAAGAATCGCGAGTGGTGCAGCTTTCGACGCACGGTTCTCGCCATCGCCGGCGCCTACGTCGTCTGTCCGCTGATATGCCTGCCGGTCTACTTCACCACGGCGCTCATGTCGAAGAACGAGATTCTCGACGCCGACGGACGCAGCGTCAACATGACCGTCTACAACGCGAGCCTCGCCAACGCCACAGCGATGAATTTTCCACAGGATCATTATCACAACTCGACGCTGTGGTTCGTCAATCTCAGCGAGACGATGCGGGTCAACGATTTCCTCAAAACGATGAACTTTTGCATGTACAGCGTGGTGATCAAGCTGATACCCTGCCTCGCGCTCACGATACTCAGCCTCAGACTCATTCTCGCGCTCATGGAGACGAAGAAACGACGGAAGATGCTCACGAGCGCCACCCTCGTCGCGGCCCGCAGCGACGACAAGTCGCTCGACGGCTGCGGCGACGGTGGCGCCGTGAAGAGAACCGCGAAAAAAAAGTCCGCGAGGCTCATGGACAAGGAGAAGCAGACCGACAGAACCACGAGGATGCTGCTTGCTGTGCTTCTGCTGTTTCTCATCACTGAGTTTCCGCAGGGTGTCCTCGGGCTGCTCAGCGTTATTCTCGGCGATGGCTTCTTCAACTCGTGCTACGTTAAACTCGGTAATTATTCACGCACTTTCGCTGCTTTTTTTTCGCTCTCGTATTCTCGTGTTCCTCGCGTTTATTTTTCTTGTCCGATTCGAGGGACACGAGAGGAAAAAATTGAAAGATTTTTTTTTTTTTCTTTTACCTTCGTCGCCTCGGTCCAACGAACCCCGCGATGCACCGAACGCCTAACGATCTTCGTGCGTACCTCACCGAGCCCCACTTAGCACCTCATCAAGCAAACATTATTCGCAGTTAGCTCGCTCGTGAAAATCTCGTCAAAATCTCGTTAAACCCGAGCCACGTAACCCCCGCTTTATTATCAACACGAGATTCTCCGGGAAACATTATTACACGGAGAAACCGGCCGGCGGCCTCTCACCGGTGGATTATTGTAGAATCCCTACTTTTCACTACGTTTCTCCGCGCCGATTTATTCATTTTCCTCGACCAAAGGATTCATCAGCGGGGGAACAATTACCGCGTCAAAGAGTAATAAACCGCGCGCAATTAGACTGTAGAATAAAAGATTGAAAAAGAATAAAGAAACGTCGTTAAATTTTATACAGCTGTGGGAACTTGGCCGCACAATGCTAAACGCCTGTGGGCCTGTTTCTCTCGCACCTAACCTCACTTTTTCGTTTTTCGATTCTCCCAAAGAAACGGCTTCGGGTATCGAGGAGCCAGAAGCTCCGTCCATTTCTGCAATACTCGGGAACATACTCGCAAAATTGAAACCCAACCTGGTTAGTCGCTCGGGAAAAAATGGATTCGAAAAATGTCAGTTGAGAGGGGGGGGGGGGGGGAGGAGTGGATGCGGCGCTGTCTCGCGATTACATCGGAATAGTTTGATTTCCAGCGAGCGAAGCACAAGCGAGTTAGAATATCACTTACATCAGTGATGTGGACTGCGAGGCTAAATTCCATCGGGTACTTATATAGTCCAAGGACACGGGGACTGTGACGCCGCGGATGTGCCATCTAGGTACTGCAGCAGCGATCCACGTGCTACGCCGAGACCTCACTTACTTTCCCCCCCGGCGGAATCCCGAGGGTCGTGAACGCAGCGCGACTCCGTTCAGCCGACTTCTCTCTGCTTTTTTTTCTCTCCTCTTCCCTCCGTCTCTTTTCACTCACTCCGCGGGAGACTTTTTTTCCCCACCGAACTGACATTCTTTTTTTTTTCTCTCCTTTCCGCCGCACGAGACTCCCGCCGAGGCTGATAATAATGTTTGTGTTTTTGCGTCTGTGTGCCGCGCCGCAGGTTTTTCCGACGCAAAAGTTCCGCGCTCGCTCTCTTCGTCCTCCTCACTTCCTTATATTCTTTTCCGCTCTCGTTTTCGCAACGCTCACCGACAGCGCTCGACTTTGGCCGAAAGCAAAGTCTCTCGTACGCCTGGCAGCAAAGTCCTTCGCTGTCTTCTTCTTCTTCTTCCGACGTTTCCAACACTTTCTTCCGTCGACTTATCTGTTTTCTCGCTCTCGATGGACTTGACTATGCGTCGCTCTTCACACTGCAACAGTCGACAGTTGCGTGAGAAAAACTTTTTTTTTGTCGCGCCAGTATTTCTTTTTTTTTTTTTTTTTTTCTTCTAAAAATGACAAAATGTTATAAACAAATTACTGAAAAAATATATTGTTCAACAAATCACCCGGTAAAGTAACTTTTTTTCTTCGTGAAAATAATTTGTTAGTTTTTCTGAATACGTACGATTTTTTTCAGGTTTTTCTTCCATCAGGATAGTCCAAATTTTGACTAAATTTCACGCTGGTTTCTAGTGTACGAAAGGACTGCCTTAACGTGGCGGGACGTAAAATTTCGCGAAAAAAGAGAAGATCCGGAAGATGTAGCCCTTAATTTGCTTTTTACTGCGCACCATTCTGATAATTTTGAAGCAGAGATGCCGGTGGTTCGGAGTCGTAAAGCCCTCGGAGCTCCTTTACGAGGCTTTAAAGTCGCAGCCACGCGGCATATCCCATGGATCGGGGAAACCATCCCGGCGTCCTGATAGAAATAAGACGGTGATAGCGAGTATGGGATGCAGGCAGGCAGGCAGCCTCTTTGCGCGCATCCGATTACAGCGTAGTTGTGTGTACACCGCAACGGTAGCAGCGGGAGGCACTGCTGTGTGTTGTTGCTTCCAAGAAGCTCTCTGGCATACACGCGAGGAAAGCATGCAAGCACAATGGGCCCCCGGCCCTCGCGCATATCCCCTTACCGTAATTCTCTCAAAACATAAAACGGTTATTCGTGTATCGAACATTTCTGAGTCCATCAACGAAATAACCCGTCCTACGTGTATCCAAATTTCCCTAATGGAAGCACACGAACGAAACATTTTTTTTTTTTTTTTTTTTCGTTTTATTTGCAGATTAATTCTCTCTGTTATCGAAACTCAGAAATGTGATAAAAATATTGATGAACAGAAATGTTGAAACGTTGTGAAATATAATGTTGAAGTTTGCATCGATAGAATGCAACGAAATTTAGAAAAAAAAAATTCTAATTAACCCATTTGAATTAATTAGAATTATTTTTTTTCTGAATTTCGTTGCATTTCAACGATGCAAACTTCAACGTCGTTCCAAAATGCTATTTTGCAATAATTGATACGCGCACTGAAGAGTCACCTCAGCATTGACCGAAATGTCCTTCCCTCAAGGATAAATATCCGAATAACCAGGGCAGTAAATAGCCCTTTTTTCATAGCCATCGATTTTCGTCTCTCCACCGTGCACACAACGACGGATACTATGATAATAATTTCCTCTTCTCAATTAATTAGTCGACCTCGGCTGTTTCCCTTTTATTTCCACCGCCGCTTCGTACGCGCGGCGCTCAATTAGTTAATTAATTTTCTTCGCGTACGCAACGCGCATAGCCAAGGCGAATTACGTTAATCCGGCTCTCTGTGTCCGCATTTTCATTAGTAATCGCGAATAATAAAAAACGGACTTCGAGAAGTCCTCGTTTCGAATGAAATTTCTCGAATGAAATTTCTCCCTTTGCGTTAGATAGAGAGATATATAATTTCGAAAACTTGTTTCTCCTCTCTCAGCGAATTGAACGAAATTTTCATATTCATGCTCGCCGCAGGTGTATTAGGCTAGGTCATTTGTATTCACTTTATTCGACCCACCCCCTCGTGGTGTTCATTGCACTGTACGCAAAAGAAAAAAGAAAAAAACAGGGAAAAAAACGTATACAACACCAGCGACCCCGGTGTACGTACTTTCTTCTCCCATGAGAAATAGGGAAGGCTAACAGACACGCGAATGTTTCTTTCACCAGGTCCTACCACGCGGATGTAGACCCACGTGTGTCTTTATACTCCCTCTCAGGAATAATTGTGCCTTAATTATACATTCATCATTTACCTCCTCTACGCCAACTTCTTCGCTTTTGTATTTTTACTCACGTTTCGCTTATCGCTTTATTTCTAATTGCTCTCCAAGTGTTTCCAAAAAACGACAAATATTTTTTCCCCCAATTTGACACCGAAGACCCTCGGCGTGAGATTATTTATTTTATCCATTGAAAATAAAAATTCGCCTCTGTGCCGAATTTTTGACTTTTCACATGCTCTATCGTGAAATATATTTAATAAAAATTCTGTCGCGGCGGAGGGGGAACGGGGGGTGGGAGGGCAAATGTCGTCGAGGCACGTAACGAAAATTCGTTCACTCGTGTAGTTTTCCCGGCTCTAAATTCCAGCCACGTTCGTGACTGCTGAACAGCCAGCCGGAAGTATGAATAGCACAGTAGTAATGAACCGTTTTAGCCAAGCTGTCGAAGCTTTTGCGCTTAAGCCCCGGTTGAGATGGCAGAATTGAGGTTGACATTATTACTATTACTCGAGCTATTTTTTATAGCAATCGCGTAGCTATTTTTTTTTGTATAGGCTGAATACAAAAAAATGTAGCCACTTCAATTAATTTATTAAAATTAATTGAAGTGGCGTTCAATTGTATAACTTAGTTGAATCCTGGAGAAAAAATGTTCCTTGATAAAGAGGCAAAAGGATATCCTGCTGCATGGAATATCCTGTATGCAGGCCCGCTTAGTCGAAATTCGAGATAATTAGAAGCAGCAGAGCAACCGTTATTATCCACATCCATATATTTGCGTGAATATGAGCTCGGGCAGATAGTTAAACGCGTTTGGGATCGAGCATAATGTCAATCGGTTTACCATCAACGACCATTACCCGCAGGGCTAATAGTGCCAGCCTTCTCTTCGCAGCTCCTCCCCTCGTCAGCTGCTACCCATGTACTCCATAAACGACCATACGCAGGTTCATTAGCCTATTTCCAGGGAGTGTCGACGCGATCCGGCGTTAATATTCCATTCTTTTAAACACATTCACCGAGGAGCTTCGACAGATTATTAGGTACATCAATTTAATTAATAATTTTGTTGCATATAAAATAACATTTAACGCTGTTTAACGATAATTCGATCACCTTTTTTTTCTCAAGCTCAGCATTTTTCTTCGCAGGGACAAATTAAATTTGGTCCGTCAGTCGTACTGAGTAATTTTTTCATTTTTTTTTTTTTTTTTTCAAAGACGATATTAACATGTTTCATCCATTTTAAGGGCGTGCTTTACATTTTGTCCATTAAAGTGTTAATTCGATGCAAATGCAAAGGGACCCGAGCCGCGGTGATAGAGTCGGCGGCGTCGCTGGCCAACGGGGAAATGGCGCATGCCGACGTTCCACGTTCAACCCCCCCACACCCTCTTCCATCCCCAAACCATCCATTAATTATACTGCAACCTCACGCGTATCTATATGTAACTACGTTGTGTTCTCCGTGCTTGCCCGGAGTTCGCTAATTAACCACTAATGACTCGGTGGACTCAGTGGTCGAAAGTACCACGAAGGGTTCGAGATATTCGTACGATGACCAACAACATTCTTTCTATCTTATATGTATTTTGGAAAGTTGTTGGTCTGTTTGTCTGTCCCAGCCCTCTTAATTTAAGTTTGCCCCAAAATTAGAAATTGTTATTTATGCTTTTTTTGGGTCTATCGAACCTGGATTTTCTTTTTGTGTTCCAGAGAAAACTCTATAACGAAGAGAATGCCGCAAGGCGGAATGCGATATTCTGATTTTTTAATTTTTTACAGAATTTTAAAGTCAGACTCCAAAAATCTCAAAAATCAGATTCGACCGATAAAAAAAAATGTAACCTCGATTTTAGTGAAGTGACAATCATTATAATTATTTAGTTTAAAGAGCCCACATCGAAGCTCCTGTATAAAAGGCATAAAAGCCTTCGGGCAAGCGAAACCACGAGATAATAATAGTGACGTTAATGTTGTACGGGCAATTGGCAATTTCATCGCGGATTATTAATCGCCCGACGGATCTCGAGGATTCTCTCTCGCTTCGTTGAAACGCGAATGTCGGGTGCGCAGCACTCGTTCACGGATTCGGAGTCACCGGTTGGTAATCGCGATAGTTTGCGGTTTACACGTGACAGCGGAATATTCGCGCACTGATGAATTTCCCCCGCGTTATTGGTTAATAAATCTCGTCGCCTCCCTTTTATCCCCCCCGATATCGACGCAGGTATATCTCTGGCTTGGCTTTCGTATCACCGACATTAGGCTGTGCCGGTTCGGTCACGCACGGCCCAACCGAACCGACATTGAAATCCCCGTGTGGCTTATTAAACCTCTTGGCACACACATAGATGCTGCTTTTGACGCTGATTGCCTCCCCGAGGGGCTTTCCTCAATAACGTGACTTACGCGCATAGCCAACTGGCATCCACCTCTCCCTCCCTGTTGTACCACTGTCGCATGTGGACGCTTCGCAAATTTACATCAACCGGCAAACGCGTATGCAGCATCAGTTCGATAAACGGCTTATGGCCAGCTGGATTAAAAGCTCGTCGTTGCCGTTCACTCGTAAAACTGTCATCGCCACACGTCGATCCGACCAAAACGCAATCGCGAGTCCACCAATTTAGGCGCCATGTGGATAATCAACGGAACTCTATATGAATATTCAACGAGCTGTGTCATCGACCAAATCTCACAAAATCGACCGCTATCCCGGTTAACACCTTTTTACTTCGTTTGGAGAAAAAAAATGTTGGATGTTTTTTTTTATCAGAATTCATAAAACCTGGCCCAGTGAAAAAATACAAAAATCAACCCATCGAATTTTTTTTTTTTTTTCTCAATGTCTCGACTTTCATTCTAACTTCACTTTTTGAGGTAGGATATACATCGATAACGCAGCGCTTCGCGACTCCTCGCTTCGGGGAATCCCAGATGCGGCGACTCTTGTGAAGCCAATAATTCGCTGAGCCAAGTAGTTCAACCCGAGGATCAGTCGGACGTAACAGCATCCAAACTTTCCCACCAGAGGACACTCACCATTCTCCTTTTTCCTTTGTATTTTTTCCCTCTTTTCCCTTATCTCTTAATTCGCTGCCCGTCACTAGTGCTTTACCGACTTCCTCGCGCTTCTCTCCATTTCCACTCACTTTCAGTTCTTCTTTCTCGCTTGACTCTCGTCGTTAATCCCTACGGTTTACTACTCGAGTTCAGCTGTGACTGCAGTTTCGCTCCTTTCTTTCGCCATTCTCCACCAACAATTGTCCTCTTCGAGTCCCCCATGAGATTCTCACACTGACGCAACACCCGCTCGAACGAATTCCACGTGATTACCAACTTAATGGCTGGAGCGAATGAATCCAAGTTAAATTGGATTTCCAAGGAAGGTCCAAGGACCTCTGGAGTCAAGGACAGACGATTTTGTTGAATTAACTGATATCGTTTGTTCGTGTGACGAATCGACCGATTGATTCGCGTATTTCAATCGTTAGGGAATTCGTGGATCGTTGTTCCATTAATCATTAAAATTAATTAATTCCAAGTTAGAATAACTGATTTAGTTTCTGTGCTTAACGCTTGTTCAAAATGATCCCAAAGTTATGTCAGACTCCGCGCGATTGATCCGAGCACAGCTCGTGGGAAAATATCGCTGCGTGTATTGTTCGCGCACGCGGCGAAAGGTTCGACCTCGGCACGCTGTAAAGTTTTTTCCGGTTATAAGAAGCTGTAAAGGCGTCGGTGCTGGTTATGAAAAGCAATCGGAAAATGAGTTGGCGTCTACGCGGGGAGCCCCGTGCAGCACGTGGACACTTGTATGTATGTACGCTTGCATGCGCCAGCCGCGAGGCAGGTAATAGAGACGAGCTCAGCGTTTTCTTCGATGAGGCAAGTGGAAATCGATCGACTCCCCGGCACCCAGTACTATCCCTGTAGTGCAGTCACGTACCCACTCTGCAGGCAGACTTTTCTTCACTACATGAACCGCCCCCCCCCTCTCGGAACGCTGAAAAAGAAACCAATTAAATTTACACTTTACATTCCACGAATTTCTTATGCGAAGCAGGACTTTTTTCATTAATACATTACTTTTTTTTTCACGTCGAGTAAAACTTGTTTTTTTTTTTTTTGTTAGATCGTCGCGGCGGTCAAAACTCCCTTAAATTTGATCGTCAGACCTCCAGACCTTTTTTTTCCGTGACGAAATTTTTAACAGCATTTTCGTGGTCTCCTTGCGGAGTTGAAAAAAAAGAAAAAAAAAAGTTTGGTAACGAAAGAAACACGAAAATCCAAGCGAAAGTTACGGTCGGTCCCCGAGTCCCCGAGTGAAGGATATTTGTTGGTTCAACTAATAACGAGCTCGTCCACGTTGAGTACACAGTAAAGTGGTGGCCAGAGTCGAAATAAGATACATAGGAAGTTTATCGGGTTATCAGGAGTATTGACCAATGGTCACGTAACGTCGTAACTGGCGTCTACTCGGAGCGACCTTGTTCGGTGGCATTGCTCGCGCCGAACAATCGTCGTCAAGAGCACAACCACGACGCGGAGAACGTGCCACCGCTGATGGACAAACATTTGACTTTCCTCGTCGTCCCCAAATGCGAGGTCGACGAGGTGAAGAATGGGGTTTGTCGTACGAAGGCCATCGAGCCGCCCGCCGAGGATAAAGGCCGTGCAACGACCACAGACCGAGGGATGCCGAGGGTTCCGAATGGCCGTGCGTCTCGAAAACCTTCCAATTCCACTTATCGCCAAGACATTGCGACACGACAATGAGGTCGTTAGAGCCACTCGAATGCCACGGCGAAACCGCGTTACGAAACCCCGATGGGGCTCCAAGTACGTGAAAAGACAGAAGAATCGACTTGAAACGAAGCGAGAATATTGCCGCTACGACGATCGAGTACATAAATATCCTCGTCGTTGGGACTGTTTAAACAGTTGTTTTCCCGTGCTCAAAGCCTTGTTCGTTAAGGGATCGTCACAATGTGATCCGTCGAAAAATCACAAATTTTCGCGAATTTTTTTTTAATGGTTAGGATAAACTAATCCGTCTATTTTTTCTTGGTACAAATCGAGGCACTAATGAAGATTACAAAATTATTTTTTGTACGTTGTTTGTAAGTTTATTTATTGTTCAATATTGTTATAGATTATTGAAAAGTACAGTTAAAAAAAGGTCATCCGAAATAGTTCGGATTTCGATTTAAAAAATTGAGAGAATGTTTGTAACAGTGTATACTATCCGATAATGCAAAAAAAACGATTTTTTGAAAATGTCACACTGCGATGATTCCTTAAAATGTCCAATAATTCTTGACATACCCGTTTGTGTGATTTCAGGCGAGGTGATGGACATTCTGGCGCTGATAAATTCGGCGATAAACTTCATCCTCTACTGCGCGATGAGCCGCCAGTTCCGCACGACGTTCAGCCAGCTCTTCTGCAGATGGAAGCTGTTCGGGAAATGGACGCCGGTGCCGCAGCGTCCCGACAACAATGGAAACACTGGAACGAACAATCACACCGTGACGCAGGTCACTCAGGTCTAGCCCCGGCGAGCCGGACGAACGACTTGCTATCCGCTGTAAAGAAAAATCCCGTTGCAAATTATACTTCACAAGACACGAAATTGACACAAGCCAATGTGACGGAAATATTCCTCGCGCGGAACTGACCGTTTCGGCTTGGAATCGCGTCGGCCCGCGAGGAATCTCACACGAGCCTCCTATTTTCACTACTTTTGTCTGGTGTCCAATCACCGTCTCACGTACAACAAACGATAGCGAAGAAAAGAAGAAAAAATGTACCCTGCTCTCGTTCGGTTCGCGAGATACGCAGTGCCATTCGTCGATACCAGAGGCAAAGTTTTTGCGAGTTTATTTCCCAGTTACGATTTTATAACGATTCCCTGTAGCGATTATAAAATGATATGAGAACTTTCGGATAGCCAAAAGAAAAACCAAATTTTTAATGAAATTTTGAGACGAATTGTGCGAAAAATGGACAAGCCCAGTCGTCCATTATTTGTACAAAAATGAGGGCTTTACAACTCTGCATTTGAGTAACCAAACACAGTGACGACGATTCCGCGCGATGCAATTAACTTCGCAATTGCTGCACGATTTGCCCCGTCGCGCATTCGGGAAATCGTATTTCGAAGCGAAATATTCTCTTATCTCCCGCGCCAACGCCACAAACGCCGAGCGCCGAGAGTGCGTGAGTGCAATCGGGCAGAATAGGTTTGCTCGTCGAGGAAATTAAGCGAACAGAAGCTCCCTGCACTCTCGTTTCGTTAATTGCGCCCGCGCGCTTTCGTCTTCCATCGGGCCGTACCCGGTTTAGCGTTTTCGCGTGACAATTACGCTGAAACAGCGAGGGTCGACACAACGTTCGCGGAAACGCGAGGGAGTGGAATTGATTCTATCTCGTACGTGGCTGCCAGTGGTACGAGTCGATGATAATCAGACGAGCGTGTGTAATCGTTACTTCTCTCGGCTTCCACAACTCCAAGAGCCCGAAGCGCACTTTTACGGCTTTTACCTCGAGCCGCGGAGTAATCACTTTGCAGTCTTAACGCACACCAACCGTCACGCGATTAATTGACATTTTGCACTACGAAAACGAAGCTGATTTAAACGCAAATCACGCGGTTTGCCCTCGTTTTTATTTACTTCTCATTTATTTTCCACGGTGCGCGACGATTAAGTATAAATATTCCGTGGACGATTATGAAAACTTTTCGTCACATTTTTCATTCAGTCATCACTGCTTAGCTCAAGACAATTCAACGGAAATACTAAAAAAAATTGCTAACGCTCACTAATTTTGCAAATTGTTGAAATATCAGCAGAGGTCAGCGCCATTAACGGCACCGGTACTCGAAGGGTCGTAAACCATCGCCGCCGTTAAAACCCCGGTTGTGTGTGTGTGTTTTTTTTTTCTCTCCTTTTTTATGGGTAGGATTTACTGGACGTACCGATCACGATTCGACGAAGCTTCGCGAAGCGTTTTCCAGTCCACGCGATGACGATATTTTCTTTCCTTCGCGACATTCAGCCGACAATCGTTGGGCAAAGTTTCCCCGACGCTGGCTATTGACTCGTTCCGTCCATTATTCCCTTCCGCGCGCTGCGTCCCATCGAGGGTTTTTCGTTGACTCGCGAATCGGGCATCGGGACGCGATGCACAAAAGCCCGGAGAGCCACCGGCTGTTCAACGCGGTAGCTAACGGCCTGTTAGAGCGAAAGCGGAAACGGGCTTGGTGACGCGTACATCGAGAGTTTTTCCGGCTTGCCAAACGATTTCCTGTCCATCGTCGTTGACTTTCCGCAGTATATTCCCTTTGCCTGGGCCGTAGCCGCACTTTCATCTCGTTATGTCGTTATCGCAATTCGCTGCAGCGCAGCTACGCGTATTTCACCGTAGGAAAAAACCAGAGAAGCGAACCGGTCATGTCCCCGTGAAGCAACTGTTCGTGAATTATCGAGAGTTTCGTTCCTCGCTGCGCGTTCCAATTTCGCTGGGCAAAAAAGAACTCGAATTTCATTGACCTTTCTCTCGAGTAATTGCAAACGCTCGTAACGCGTTAAGTTCTTTTCTTGTTTTTTTTTCTCAGTGGAAAGAAGCGAACGCGAATTCTGGGCTCTTTTGTCGATATGGCACTGCGATCTCATTTAGACAATCGACACGTAACGAATAATTGTCGAAGCGTTTGTCGTGCAGAGCAACAGCAAAACTTTACGCGCGAAGATAAATAATTGGCTGGATTTGAGGCGAATTGGTTGAGCCAACTAACTAATTAGTTGAGCCAAATAATTAGTTAGTTGGGCCTGACTGGCTAACCAATTATTTCTCCGCGCGTGGAATTCCGAAAGAAAAATAAACAAAACAGCCAAAATCTTATGGAGAATTGTTAGACTGTTGTAGAAATGACAAGACTGATGTGTTTTCTCTGTAAGGATGTCAATCGCAATTAATTGAATCTGGCTCACCGAGAATCCGGTGTTTCGCGATCTAGAGATTAGAACGTTACGTGAGATACGTCGGGATCAAGAGAAGTAAAAGGGAACTTTGAGAGAGAAAAGATTTAAAAAAAAATCAAGAGTGAAAGATTTCAACGGAGCGGAATAGCAAAACGTTTGCCGGCAATTCGTCGTATCTCGATTGTCGATAATAATTGTATAAAATTGTAAATTGTACAAAAACAAGAAACCTCGGAGATGGCGAGAAAAAAATCGGCCTCTTCCGAGCGTTCGGAGAGTCCGAGTCTCCGAGGCTCAGTCAAAGGATCCAATGTACTTACACATGTTTGCATGGTACTACACGTATATTGGGTACTTTCGAGGGTACGAGAGAAGCGAGGAGAGAGAAAAGAAGTCGGTAAGAAGATACGAAAAAGTTAAATTCGATCCGCAGAGTCACGTTCTATCAATCCTCTTTCCTCGCGCCTCGATTTCGCTTCTACTCTTCTCTTGTACCCGCGCGAAACCTGTGGCGTTATGGCGAGCCCAACTTTTATATCCGAGCGCGCGCGCGCGCGCGCGTATCGCTTTACGATAAAAGCCACGAACTTACTTCTCTCGAGAGGCACCGGTTCGTATCCCCGAAGCTCTTTTCTAGCCTGAGGATCCCAGACGTGCCCTCGGCGACGATAGAACGCGAACCGTGACCGAAGAAATCGTCTTCTCGCCGTTGTAACACCCTGCAACAGATTTATATTACATAAGACGAGGAAAAACGCGGCGAGACGGGCTGTGAAGATTTACCAAGGAGTACTTGCGCAAAAAAATAACTCTCGGTTATGTTCCGAACACATTTTTTTCTATATTTTTCTGAGGGGTTCTCTTTTTCCTGTACAACAATTTTTTTCCTCTTCTTTCGATAAAAAAAGGGTTAGGTCTCTATATGAAAAAATTCAGTGACTGTCCCGACGGATTTTACGGGCTGCAAAGATTTACCGAGGACTTTGCGAACAAAAAAGAAACTCTCGTTTACGCTCCAGACACATTTTTCGAACATTTTTCTTATGAGTTCCAGCGTCGCGTTATTTTCCGCCAGAGAGAACGATAAAAATGTTTTATTTCTAGTTTTCGAGCACGTTTTTTTTTTCTCGACATTCCTCTGATTAAAGCCGGTTTGAAATCTATTTGGGAAGACTCAGTGAGGGTCCATAAGGATTTTAGCGTTGCACGTGTATTTTCCTGCTTAGCTAGAGACCCTTAAGGGTACAGGAGCAACACGTTTCTTGAATTTACTGTCCCATGAAGAAGAAAAGCTCTCCGAGCCATCTCGGGGGCCTCGTTCGAGTACGGAAAGCTCGCAATCTTCCTCCCATCTGCCATTTCGGTTTTTATTCCCGGGCCGTACTTCACCGTATTATTGGGCATCGAATATACTTTCGTTGGTTCGTTTCTTTTTTCTCCCGTTCCACGTTCCCTCCTTTAGTGGCTAATGGAGGCCGCCTGTACCCTTAACGAAATTTCATATTCTTCAACACGGCGCACCACCAGTTCCGTCCGCTGCTCCACGCAAAATGAAAACGAATGACGAGAAATCGTTCGATAATCGAACGTCGTTTCGTGTACCACCGGGGTGCACTATTTTTCTCCTTTACCGTTTTATGCTTTACTTTATGGCTTCAGAGTCATAAAGAGGAAACCGAATTGGATGTAAACCGTGGGAAGCCTTTGTGAAATTTCTTATCAATTCTCAAGCCTGCACTGTTTTTTTTTTTTTTTTTTTTTTTTTAAGGGAAGAACAACAGTAGTTTAAAGGAAATAATTAACAAACCGTTTAAGGAAGATTGAATGAAAGAAAAAAATGAAATGAAGGGAAAAGCATGTTTGATCCACATGGAGATTTGATTTCAAGCAGTTCCGAGGATGCCGAACCCTCGATGCAGCTTGTCACGTTGGCGATTCTCCGAACTAGTCTAGTCCTCCTCGGGTGCAGATCTCGAGTGCTCCGCTGTGACATCGAGTAGGAGATCTCGGCGGCAGAGGCAGGTGGAGCGAGAGCGGCGGCGGAGCAGCGATCCAGACACTCGAGCAGCTCGCAGCCCCCGAGATTTCGATCCGAGTAATTTGCATAGATTCCTCGTGGTCGCGACGCTAAGCGTCGCTCGCGCGAAATTCCGGAGACATCGGACTAGTTTCCCACGGTTAATGGGTGGGCGTGGTGGGATCTTCCGTTTTCAACCTTGCTCGGCTTCCTTTGCCGCCCGTTTCGACCCACTCAAGCGGCTTCCCGTAGCTTTGTACTTTGCCGCCAGATTTGAGCTCAAGCACGAGCTACGGATAATCCAGATTGTCGCACAGCGAGCACCGCTTCCATGTAACCGACCAGCGTCGTCCATGTTCGTCCCACGTCGTCGCTTCCCCGAGCTTTATTTTTTTCTTTTTTTTTACCCTAAATATCAAACCCAACGTTATTACAGGAGAAATTGTTTTTAATTCTACGACAAGTTACACAAAAAGAAATCGTTCTGATGGCATCTATTCGAAACAAATAAAATTTATTTGAACGAAATAAAAATTTATTTCATTGAAATAAACTTTTCTTTCATTCAAATAAATGTTTCTTTCATTCAGGAAAATCGGAGGAAATCGGAGAGTGGATGTATCGCTGCGACTTCAGATTCTTTCCTTGTTTTGTCACTCGCTTAAAATTTTCAACATCGCTCATCCCCGGTACTTTCCGTCGACCTAACGCGACACGCGCAAAGGGACACCGACACCGGCAAGGGCGAGGCTTGCATATGAATTTACGATTTGCATACCGGAAGCGAAAGCCGAGGCGAGCGGCGGTCGCAGCGTGGCTTCTGGTAATTCGACGCTGATGAGAAAAAATGCGATGGAAATGGCCGCGGAAGGGGAAAAATAGAGGGAAAGAGACATCGGGCGAACGGGGTGAAACGGCGCGGAGAAATAGGTTTTTAATCATGGGATGAAAAGAAGAAAAAAAAGAAGAGAATAAAAAATACACGAAAGGAAAAAAAAACTGCCGGGTCGTAGTCCAGGGACGCCGCGGAGTAAGAGTATAATAGAGCGGAGGAACGAGCGAGTAAAACGAATGGGGGAAACATCTTCGGTGATGTGAACGCGGGGCAGCGATGCGTGAAAAAATAGATAGCCGAGTAGCGACGGAGCGCGAAGAACGAAACGCACTGCAACCAGCGCGCGAATTAAATTTTCGCAAGGCTCAATTTACATACACATTGCGTTTTCCATGGCGTGACCAATTTTTTAAATTCCTGTTATTTCATTACATATACACTCGGAAAGAAAAAAAAAATTAACAGCGATGACGACTCTCAACTTTGCGGAATTAAATGCAAACGGATCCGGACGTGTATTAAAACGTTACGGTCCAATTTAAGTTCGAAGTTGAATTGAAACAGTCGTCTCCAGTTTATAGGATATTCGACTCGACATCGGGAGGATTATTGTCGGAAACAAACGGAATGTTCCTCACGCGCATTAACCTTGCATCAGGCTCGCATTGAAGTATAACTCGGAATTGTAGCGTTCGAGGGAACGTAGAAACGCTAGGTGGAATTTCGGAGCCTAGTTTCGTCGGTCTGTGTGCGTTTCCTTCCGAGTTGGCGGCCCCAGCAGCTTCGCGCTCGTTAGATCCACACCGGATACTCACGTACCACACGCTATATCTAACGTCGCACACATTCTCATGGGGAACTCGCGACATTCGCCACAAATTATTCACGCCTCGCTCGATACGGGTCCCCTATTATCCCCGTACATATATCCCTCTTGTATATCCCATTCCAACTTGGTAACGACGAACATCGACACCTCGATGTTCGATACCCAGACGAATATACGTATAACGTTGTTATTATTCACACGAAATCCGAACACGAGGTATTATGCAAACAGGGACAGACACTCAAGTGCACAGCGAGGAAACTAATACCAATTCTCGTCTATGAGATATTTCGAGAAATTTTCCTTCATTCGGAATCCCCGATACAATTAGTAAACTCCACTATTTTTTTTATTTTTTAAATTTCATTTCGCATTTTGCATTTTTGTTTCGTCTCATTTAGTGGTAATATTACTTTCTGTACTTGTTCCTATGATTGCATTTTCTTATCTTTTTGTATCACTTTTTTGTGTGCTTTACGGTCCTTAGGGGATTTTGTATCTCAGGACCGAATAAATTGCAATCTATCTATCTATTCGTGGCTCTCCTGATTTTTTCCGATTTTTCAGTGGCAGACTTATATCGAGCGCGGTACGCCCGCAGGCGAGCAAAAAATATTCTTGGTTCACACTTTTAACTTTTTATTTTTCAACGGAAACTCACCTCACTGTAATCGCAAACTTGCTGGCCCGTTACCTCTCTCGAATGTTTCACTTTTGTTTCAGCAACGCCGTTGCTGTTATCTCGAGTCACCGAGGCTAATTCCTGTGCGGGTACTTGCCCATTTTTTTCTTATTTTTTTCACGTACTTCGGTCGTCCGGTTGTTTATTGTCAGCCCCGTTGCCTGTATGCATTCATGCGTAATATTGTGTCATACGCGCGATTGTCCGTTCTTCTGGAATTATAAAAAGAGAATTAAAAAAAAATACAATGTGAACACAAGCGTTGTAATGGGTTTTGTAAATGCGTGTTCGAAAAATACTTGACCGGAATCGTTTTGTTGCGTGCGATGTCCAGACCTCTTTTTTTTCTACTATGGAAATCATAAAAAGTATCATACATTTTTTTGACATTTTTCCTCGCTCAGTGGAACGCGAGTTTTTCGTCACATTTTTCTCTCTATTTCACGAGAGACACGCGCTCGTTTTTTGGTCACTTTTATTTTTCATTCTGTGAAAGGCGACGTTTTATTTTTTTGTTTTAATGTCTCGCGGCTGCCAATGCTCGCATCCCCGAGTGCTTCTGAAAATGGCAGCTGAATAATTGACGATGTGGCGAGTGAATTTTCCAGTAGGCTTTCCAAAGTTCGAAACCGGCGACCTTCAGGTGAGGCTGAATAGTCCCTTGAATTTTGCACCCTTGAAACGTCCGGGGATTCTTGAAATATTGACAGCACCTAATGCGTTACGGGCTATAACAATTTTTTTTTTAATTCAAATAGGGTCAACAGTTTTTAATGCAATTTCGGAAATATACCAATACCTATTTTTTCTTCAGTTCAGCAACGAAATTGAGGCACGCGAAATGCGAAGAAGAAAAAACAAGCAAACAGGGAGAGCGGAGAGAAGAGGCACGCAAATGTAATTTTCTTATTACACGGATCTTATCACGTCGACAAATTGCTCTCGCCGTGTATATGCTCTTTCCGGTAGTCAATCGATCCGACCTCAAACGTTATCCGTCACTCAGATCAATTGCCACTGTTTTTATCCCGGTTGCTACAACAAATAATTTACTGCTATCTAATTCAAATTGAAAAAAAAAAAAAACCGTTGATCGTTTTTAAATCACTTTCATCTATTTTTAGCACGAAATAAATTTGTCTGAATCAACACTGGAATTAAATATCAAAGTTTGAACTTCCGCGGGACTGAAAATTTGAAGAAAAAAAAATCTTTTTTTTTCGTTGCCTGCAAATCATTTTAATCGATTCTCCTGCACGAAAGAAATAGCATTGAAATTCCTTGATTAAAATTTGCCAAAGCTCGAGGATTCTCGGAGTGTTCCACTCGACACAATTTCATTCGGTTATTCCTCTCTCTCTCTCCTTCTCTCTCCCTATTCATCGCTTCTGCAATTGACCTCTCCAGTCTTCAGGAGGACTTATTAAAATTTTATCGCAGCAGTTGCCGACGGTCGCCAGGCGAATCGATTCGCAAGGGGCTCGATTCATCCACGTTTAAAATCACACACGTACACGTACGTGACTGTGTGTCGGACGCATTCTTTGTTGTGAATCCAGTTTCAATCGACGAGCATCGCCTCTTCAGCTGCTCTCTCGCGTCTCACCCGACCGAAGAATCAATTCCGTTCGCACACTCGTTCTGCCCAAGCTTTTTCCACCTGTTTCTCTTGCCAGCTCCGAGATTTATCACCATTTCCTATATCCACACGAGCGTGCAGTCTGCAGCAAAAGTAGGACATTTTTATTATTCATTGAAATATTAAACGGTAAATCACATTTTTCTTCGTCTCCTTTTCTTTCGCGCGAATAAACAAAAATGAAATGAAAGAATCGAGATTGAATGAAATAATAATTTAACAATCTTTGAAATAAAGGTTGAATTTTCGCTCGCAAATTCAATATGGAATTTATTCTGAAATAATTTTTACGCTAATTTGGTCCATAAATCGATAAAAGTATAAAATAGAAAAAGAAGGAAAAATCCTAATATAAATGTGTGTAACATGGGAGTTTACTAAAAGGAAAAAAACAAGAGAATTACCAACAACGGAAGTAATTCCGGATCGTCAAGCTCAGAGCTGCAGAGCAGAAACACCTGCTTTTTCATTGCTCGCTGCCCATTGTACGAGCGATAAACAAGCAAAGTTGGAGGGACTGAAGGGGTAGTAGGTAGGTCGAATGTTACTCGCGATTCAACGTTTTCAATGGGTCCGCAAATTCATGAAATATTTCGCGAGCTGGCAATCGGGCGGCGGAACCGGGAAAAGATAGGGAAGGATAGAGAGGTATAGGAGTTTGAATAGCGGGCGAGCCAATTTACCACCGGCTCCGCCTCGTCCACGGCCCTCGTCGCGCCCTCCTGGCCACACACTGGCTCACCTACAAAATCCTTTTTATTTTTTGTGTTTGTTTAACTTTTTTATTTTTTTTATTCGCCTCTCAACAGCCGGATATTCCATTCGGGCTTCAGGCTGTGCGAGCAAAAGAATATTTTATAGCTGAGCTGTATAACAATTTTTAATTAAATTTCCAAAGGCCCTTGGTGAATCGACAGAAGCGCCAGAGCGAAACAGAGAGAATCACTTGCAGTTAAGGAAAAGTAATTGAATTATTTGTTTTTGTGGATTAACCTCGTGACATATTCAAAGTTATTTCATTATTTCTGTACGGAAAAGCCCTCGGATAATTTGTTTACCGAATATGCGTGACGCTTTTGTTTGTATATTTGGTAGGTGGTTTATCGTTGAAGAATTTTTAATTAACGCTAGAAAATTCGTGCATCGAAATAAACGAATTATTGCATGTATTGATTGATCAAAAAGTTGGTGTATTATGGCAAAATGCCAGAACAGAGGGAATTACCGCATTGCAGTTCGGTAAACGAAATTTAGTTGTTTGCTTCTGTGGATGATTCTCCCGAAGTAATTAAATTTCTTTCGTACAGAAAATTCCTTCAATTTATTAGATTTTGATACGCCGTCCGACATGAAGTTTATCGAATTAAGCGAGTTATTGACTATATTGATTGACAAATCGAAAATATGATGGTTACATTTTTTATTAAATTTCGAAAAGTCCTCGGTGAATTGTTAGAAGCAAACTGGGTCACTAGATCGAGGAATGATCACTTTTATGCACATCAGAGAATGCGTTTTAATCATTTATCGTCATGTGTCACTCTCCTGGCAAATAAACGTTTGTTTTATTTTTTTTTTATACAAAAAATGCCGTCAATGAATTTGGTAACTGGGAACACGAGATGTGATTTCGTCGAGAGATGGTTTACGATTGAAGGGAATGTTTGATCGCCACCAGAAATCTAGTAATCGAATTAAACGAATTATTGACTATATCGATTGATAGATAATATTCATATTTTATACGTGTTGGCTGTTGAAGACATCCTGTAAATAACTATTGGATAATTAATGCGTAATAGGTGATAACACGTAGACGATTGTAAATACAAGCCAAAGTGGGGAACGTAAAGCCGAGTGCTTTTGTACATGCTTGAAACAAAAAATTTGTTATTTTTTCATATCAACGTCATTAACGCGGTTAATTAATGAATAGCCAATGTGTCGAGAATGAAAGAACGCGTGTGGCATTGTACAGCTCTTCGGTTGCATAAATTATAGCTATTATTGTATAGACTATTGATAATTAAAATAATCGCCAGCATATATGTACGTGTACGCACTGTAAATTAACGCATATTGATCGTTAGAATTTCTATAATGACGAATAATCGTTTAAATCCCCCCCGAGAGACGTGCGCGAAACGTCAACACGATGTTGGCTGCGACATCGCATTATACTATTATCATATCGTTCTATAACAAATTATTCAATACGTAAATTATATTCGCGTCGATTTAAACGGAGCGGGACTTCGGTAGCGCGCTTAAAAAATTACAAATTGGGAAACACAACAGAAGCGACGTTGAAGGGTTTTTCATCGCTGGATGCGATTGTCAAACGTCGCGAAAGCTACTAAACAAGACAAACCGGTTTTTGCGAGACACGCAATTTGCTAATGTTCGTGAATAAATAGGAGAAAAAAAAACGCTGCTTCTCGTTACACAGCGTCGCCCACGAGCGGGTGAGAGCGAACGTGTGATAGTGAGTGATTACCAGACGCGTAAAATTGTCGGCTGCAGTGTGTCTATTAATTAATATGACGCCGTGGGCTTATCGAGGAGCAGTGAGGTCACGTTATGAGTGCAAATCGATCCGCGTCTGCCGTCAGCCCGAACCTCCCGTACACGTGTACATAAATATTCTTCGTTACGTTGATTAAGGCGGGACACGAGGCGACAAGTGTAAAAACTATATTCCGATCGACAGACGCCGAGATAGCCGATCGATCGTTGGTCCTGTGTACGATATAATCTCACTAATATTGTCGAGTACATATTGTTATCGCATTGTCTTCAATAGTAAAGTAAAGCCTAAAAAAAAAAGAAAAGGAAAACTTTAATTAAACATAAAATTAATTATATTTATTGTGCCTTTTTTATATACTTTTCGATCTGTTTGTTTTCCATTGAGGAGCTGCTGAAGATCCTCTTTTTTTTTATCTCAATGGATTTTTTCATTAAAAATTATTTAATCGGTTTGCCTTGGTTGGGGAAATGAAATAGCGACGCTCGCGAGGATCTTGGAGCGCCGTTCACTGAGCCCGAACGTGTGTTCCTCGTTCCTCAAGCTCGCGATACTGTCATTCGAACGCGGTGCGTTTGATTAATTACTGCGCCCTACTGGCTTACTTTTTGTTCTGTGATCCGTGTGAGAAATCGTGCGTTGGTTGTACTGCGAAGATCGTTGAGAGATTTATCGTGGCTATGAGTGTTACTTAAATCATTTAAATGACTAAGAAATTATCGGATGTTTCGTATGCTTAATTATGTTTGTATACATGGAGATATATTATATATATAAATTAACCAATACCATATTATATTATATATATATATGTATATATAATATGCTACGTAATTGTATATTTTTAATCAAGACGCTTCGAGATTGGGAGAGAAGAATAGGAAAATTGTACATCGAAATTGGAGTGTGTTGCGAGCTACGTATACTAACGCTGTAATGAAAGAAAATTTGTAAGATACCAAAGTATAATATATGAAATTGATGATTTATGATAAATTTTGAATTATCACTAAAAAAAAAAAAATTATTGCGATACTCTCTATCTACTAATTTTTCGTTAAACTCTTGCACTTTATTTTCTCTCTGCCGAACTATCGTTCCAAAACGAAATTTGTACAGACGTTTTGGAGGCTAAATGATTAATCGCGCAACAAAACGAGGAGGAGCATCTTCGTGCTAAAGGTACGTATATCATGTCGACAATGTATTATTCATACTATTGTACATTATTACTATAACGGTTATCTGTGCATATGCTGTGAAATCGATAACGAGATTCATTATCTTCAACGTTTGTGTGTAGAGCACTTCGCGTTTTGTTGCTCATTGTTATGCCGTAATTTCGTTGATTCGACGAGGCGCGGATCGCAGTTCGAGGGGAACAGGAGCATACGGAAGTGGAGAGAAGCGGTAGACCAAAGATAAGGATATGAAATGGAGGGATTCGAAGTTAAAGGGGACGAGCGCACTGAGCGACGGACGAAGGGCGAGACGGAGAAACATCGCGGTTTGATGAAAAGGAAAAAGAGAGACAGAGAGAGGAAGATATGTACCCGAAAGAGAAAAACGAGGTACCTCTAGGCGAAGGGGAAATCAACGTAGAAGAGATTATTAGGATAAAACCATGATGGTGAATGAAAGTGGAACAGATATGTTCTCGGATAGGAAATCCCTTAAGGGTTCCGATGGAAATCAACGGCGCGATGAATATCTCCTTGGCAAATTGAACCAATGCAAAGGAGTCGGTTTTTCTAATCAATATAATTCGCCGCGAAAAAAAAAGTTTGCGAAAAACGTACCCTTGCATTTCTTGTGAATTTTTTTTTTTTTTTTCTATTTCGTAAAGTTTGAAACTCCTGTCCCAGCGCTCTTAATTACAGTCTGCCCTAAATAACAAAGCCTTGCCCCCCTTAATTTGATTCGAACATGTAGCGAGCCACTACAACTTGCTAGTTAATCGTAATCCAAACCCGTCAGTCGTTGGTAGTGCGGATAAGGAAATGCAGTCGAGCGCGGGAGGATACGTAAATTTGATCTATCAGATCCGTGGGTTCGTTGCGGCGAGACAGTCCCTATGCTCCAGTTTCCAAAACAGATTTGGCGAGGCTTGCGCGGTGATCGATCGGCCCAAACGTTGGAATAAGTAATGCTATGAAGGATTTACGCGGAAGCTTCGCTTGTTTCCGACGGGCAGACGTGCTCTTCGTCTCTGCACATATGTACATTCACTGTATATTCTCTATGTATATTCGGAAACAGAATTTACCAAAGCCGATACACGTCTTACTGTGTGCACCGTAGCCACTGACAGATTATCGATAGCCGCAGAGAAGACCCAAGCCCGATACGTCATGGAACGTCGACGTGCTCTTCTCGCAGCCGGAGCCACCAGCACGAGCACGCGATTATTCAAAATTTGTCTCCGTCCGGCCCTCACGTTCTTCCACTGTATCATCGATGCACCTCGTCGCGTATCGCGGCCACAATTTCCACCCACGTTGAGCAATCGCGTTTTACCCACAATCTCGAATCTAACTATATTTTTCGCGGACTCACAGCTACTTTTTTTCTATATTTCAGGGTGTTCTGCCGATGTAAGCTACGAGATCCTCGACTTGGAAGGACACATTTCGAGTAAGGAGGACAATCGTTTGATCAACGTAATCGCAGGAACCAGCTTGAAATTTAGAAATTAAACTGCACACGAGGGTTATTTAATTTTTTTTCTTTTGTACGTGACTCTTCGCCCAATAATCATCCCGGAATTTCTTTCACCAAATGCGGAGAATATTTATTTTTTATATTCAGATACATTTTACGGCGACGAAGGCACTGATTATAACGAAATTCTCATTCTTGTAACTAAGCACTGAATTATAATATACGAAATAAAATTAAAAAATAACGAACATTGATTTAGAATGGCTGCTGGTGTTTCGTCTCTTTGTCAAAATGCACTGAAAGTGTTTGGTGTACACGATTTTTTTTTTTAATTGACTGCTCACCCAAACGGAATTTAATTTGAGCACGATAACCGACCGTTTTTCCCTTTCTTCTTTTTCTTATTCTACTTACTTTGAGTTAATTATAATTAATCAAAAAAATCATTACTAGAGGAATGGCTTTTGTCCTGGTAACTCTAATGGATAAAAAAATAAAAAAACAAAATAAAAAGGAAGCAACGTGCGTTGCTCGACAAACCAAAAAAACCGCTTTCTATGATACTCGAGGACTAAAAATACGGGACTTTGGTTGTCAGCTTTGGCAGTGCTGGCGTTTCGTTCTCATCCCGACGAACATTTTTCTAGTCGGAGTCCGAGTCTTTGCGTCCTGCAGAGAGGTAAGTATTCGTTTGATAACGAACGAAACGACGAAGTCGAGAATATCAGCGAGACGAACGTGGAAGATTTTTCTCACTTACCTCGATGGGTCCAGATTGGAACTTTGGGCTGTTGAGGACGTTGGTCAGTCTTGATCGGCATTCCGCGTCCGCCTGAAACGCGAAATTAGTTATTACGACCAATTGTTGTGTTAAAACAAAAAGATGCAATTTTGCAATGTTAACATTTCCACAGTTCTGTGATAATTCGGTCGTGAAAAATAAATGAGAGAAGAACATTGTAAAATTTCGTACCGATGATTGGGAAATTCGTGCAGTTGAAGAGCGGCGCTTCCCGGGACATTCCAATCAATGCTGCGCCTGTAAATGTTCGACGGTAAAGAACGATTCGACAAAGCATTCTCGATGTAAATATAAATATCGTAAATAACACGGGAATGCGAACTCACTTGCAGTCGTCGGTTGGCGTTGCGATCTCGGCTGCGGAAACGATAGAATCGGTTTGTTACGAATATTCGATGAAAAATAAGAAATAAGAGAGGAAAAAAAACGTGAATATTACGGGTGGTTCCGTAGCGACTTCGACGAATGGGATTTCCCGTTTGGGCGGAGGCGGACGTTCCTCGTCGTTCAACTTCGAGTGATCAATTATTTCGAGGCTGCAAGCCTCCTGCTTCCTGCGTCTGTCTTCGTCGCGATGTCTCTCGGAAACGCGAATTCTGTAGGCCTCGCTCACCTGCGTGAAGCAACAAAATTCTTGTCATTCGCCGAATTTGTTTTTTTAATGTATAATTTACCGTGAGTCAAGAGAAAAGTTCAACACTCACGCCCGTAGCCGACAAAACGGACGGCATTCGATCGGTGCTCAGCGAACAAACGCTGCCCCGGAAATTCTTCGTATCGGAGGCCGTGTTTTCGGACGCTGGGCAATGGATCCCCGGTATACGTTCGATCTTAAGCGCCGGGCAACAGTTGTCGCAGAACATGAAGCCCCATTGGCGGACGATCGAGAGACTGCAGAACTGGCTCGAGCCGTCCTGCGTTTTGTGATACTAGACGAAAAAAAAAAAAAATATATATATATATATATATTATTTTTATTATTTTCGCCTCGTTTATCAACCAGTCGAAAGCCACGATTTTTCATTGATACCCCTGGTTAAAAGATCGGATTCGAATCGACAAAACGACCAAAGTTCCGATTGAAATATAAATGGGTTCAAACAGGTTTTAATCTTTTTTTTTTTCCAGAAATCGATAGTGACACTAACTTCGCACTCGATGTTCGGAGTGTAAGCGTAGAGATCCTTGGTAAACTGAGTCTCGGCGAGAACGCTAAGCACGTTGCTGTCGGCGTATTCGCTGACGGCGCGAAGCATGATAGCGTAAAGAGCTTCTATGGTGTAAATCTTGTATTGGTCGGGTGACGTGCCTGTGGAGAAGAAACGGGGGAATAAAATGAAGAAAAGGAAAAAACGCGACGAGCAACGAGCGATTGCGGGACGAAATCTCGAGACTAACCGCCGCCGACGGCGATCCGTCTGAAGAGCGACGGGAGTATGTGAGCGATTTTCTTGCTGGTGTAAATCGGCGGATCGCAGTCGTTGATCCGCCGCGGGGCGATAAAGTCGGTGAATTTTTGATTAATGCGGCGCCAGTCGCCCTCGCCCATCGGCAGGTCCCAGTGAAGCTTGTGCGTCTTCTCGCTGGTCTCGATCGCCTCCCGCGTGTACCCCAGATGCAGATCCGTCCTTATTATCTCGTGATAATAATCCGTGACACCCTCGTCCAGCGAAAATTCGGCTATCGCGAATTCCGCCGGGCAAAAGTCCACGGGGCCCGTGTCGGGCTCTCGCATGTAGTACCAATTCATGTGGAGGAAGAGGAACTTCAACGACGGCACCGCTGCGACACGTACAAACGATCATTCTCGTATTTATAACGTAGTTACGCCATTTTTCGTCATTTCTCGCAAATTATTTTTTAATAGGAAAAAAACAGAAAGAAAAAGCGCAAAAAAAATCCAGCAAGCGTTTGAATAAAAGAGAAACTGTATATGAATAAAGAGAAACTTTGGGGGACTCTCACCATTGAACCTTTTAGCATTGAAAATCATGAGTCTTATTTCGCTGTCCATGTTGTGCTTGAAGTCGTGCTGCCGCTGTTCCTCCTCCTTGATCTTTTGAATCGACTCGCCGAGGGTGGTTCGCTTCTCTTTCTCCATGCCGTTTTTGTACTTCTTGGCTCTGGTCTGATACACAATCTTCTGCTGATCCGACAATGCCTGGAATAAACAAAATATCGTCGTAGCGTCGACATTGGACATTTTGTAACTTCAAGCGTAACTCGCGTCCTTTCCTAAATAATATTTTTACAGGGTAAAATATAATTTTTCTCGGTAATTATTGTTATTATCATTTTTCTCGGTAATTATTGTTATTATTGTTATCATTATTCTCGGTAATTATTATTATTATTGTTATCATTCTTATCGTCATTGTTATTAACCTTTTGTTAAAAGTAAAAGGCAGAAAACTAATTAGGAATCTAATTAGGAATAACTTCAGGGATCGGCGTGCGAAAAACTTACCCGCCACGCGTCGTTACAGGCAGGATCGGCTTGGACGTCTCGATAGCCGTTCGGAAACTCGCGACCCTGCGATTCCTGCAGCTCCTTCCAGTCGGACATGAAGTACCAAAAAGCGTTTCTCGCTTGTTTCTTCGGCATCTTGGCGTCAACGTTGTTTTTTTCTCTTCGGACGCGCTCGAGTCGCAACGATGTCGGCGATGTACGCCGGCTGATCCGAGAATGAAGACCGCGAGGATTTTCCTTTGTCCCGAGTCAGCAGTTTTTTCCTCGCGCACCGCTACCGTACGGTCGTCTCGCGCGGCTGCCGCTGCTTTGTCTCCGGGAGGAACGTACCGGCATAGCAGAGCAGAAGCTCGAGATAGTTTGGTAAACAGACGCCGAGGTCGAGCCAACGTTTACGTTTTTTTCCCTTCGTTCCTCGTAATCCGAGAGCCCGGCGCGAGCGCTTGAAAGTTTCGTAAACATCGGCGCCCACCGGCCGTCGGGGACAACGTGAGACAACCGACGAATCACGATCGTCGCAGGAAATTGCGTGCGCGCGAACCGGAAGTCGGTACTCGATACTCACTGTGTGTCGTAAAAAAATTAAATTCTTTTATTTAAGTGACAAAAGCATTTATTTCGTTTATTGTCAATAGCGAAAAAAAAAAAACATACACACAGTTTTTTCTCTCACGACGTATTTTATCGTAAAAATGAAATTCTTCCTTTTATTTTATTGACAAAAGCATTTATTTGAGAAAAAAAAAAAACACATTTTTTTCTCTGACACCGGAAATAGAAAATATATACTTTAATCGCTCCTGGCTCAAAGTTTCACCTCGACAGACACATTTCCGGGCATCGTCGTAAATACTTTGTCAATCCAAATTTTTCATCGAAATTGTATACAAATTTTTAAAAAATTCTCAGACCTGCAGATTCTTTCTTACGAACTAGAAATTCAATAAGTTACTAGATGCATATGTATATCTACGTATCTATTATCATCTACCTATCTATAAATGTCGAAAGTGTAAAAATTCTACTCTGACTCGTTTGGCATTTGTCGTTGTCGTCAAGAACGTGAAAAGTCTCAGCCTCCCGAAGTTGGATTATCGAAGTCGCTTATTGTTTTCAATCAGCCGTTTTTCTCAAGTCACGTAAAAAGTACGTTTTTACGGATCGAATTCACTCGGACGAATCGTCGTAGAGATCGGTAAGTTGACTGAGAAGCTGTCGGGAGAGGGCCCGCTCGACCGCTCGCCGTTCGGCAGGAGTTCCCGTTCTCTCGGCTCGCGGCGTCGGCAGACCCTTGTGATCCGGTGTCTGCAAAAATTTCGCGCACGATTTGATCATCATGTACTCGCGAATCGATCTTTTGCTTCGCGGATCCAACCTGTTGCGCTTCGCCGAGGCGCTCGTCAGCGGCGTCACTGGCTTCGATTTCGCGTGAGTTATGTTCAGCTCCGTCTCGATTCTCGAGAAGCTGTCGTCCCAACTGTCCGGCGAACGCGCCGCTTCGATAGCCGCCAATCGGGCCGAACGTCTTCGCGTTTTCCCGCCGCTCTCCGACCGCTCGTCGTTCGACGCTTCGTCGACGATCGCCGGCACGTTTTCCTTATCGCTCTCCGGATCCACGGCGAAATTTTCGTCACGATTCGTATCCCGGTTTTCATCGAAAATCTCGTTCTGGGAAGCAACGACTCGCGCCTCGCTTTTTTCATTTTCTTTCGTACAATCAACGATCTCTATCTTCAGAATTTCCTCGGATTTATCATTTTTGGTATTTGCCTGCAATGGATTTTCATCCTCTATATTTGCCTGCAATGGATTTTCATCCTCTATATTTGCCTGCAATGGATTTTCCTCCTCTATATTTTCCTGCAATGGATTTTCCTTCTCTATATTTGCCTGCAATGACTTTTCCTCCTCTATATTTGCCTGCAATGGATTTTCCTCCTCTATATTTGCCTCCAATGGCTTTTCCTCGTCTATATTTGCCTGGAATGGATTTTCGTCCTCTGTACTCGCCGGCGATGGCTTTTCCTCTGTATTTTTCGTTATCATCTCTTCGACAACATCCAACATCTGTTTCATGGAGAGGAGTTTCTCCTCGGTCGTTAGAATGCAGTGCTTCAAGTTGTCGCGAAGCCACAACAAGTTTCGATGGTCCGTCTGCGTCGGACCGTTTTCGCTGATTTCGCGATTTCGTTCGCAAGGTTGGACGACGGAAGCAGCGTCTGTCGGTACCCTCGGCGTAGATGCCGCTTTGGGAAATGTCGCGATGTCACGCATCTCCAGGGCGTTCTCGACATTCATTTCAGGCTTTCTCGTTGCTGCAGCATTTTTCGCCGGTCTTGCGATTTTTTGGGTTTCAGCAGGAATTGCAGGAAGCGGTTCTTCGATAATTCTGTCCTTCCCTCGTTCGACGAGGTGCTGGTCGCGTATCGAGTTGGGCGGCAGGAGGCAACTTTTTCTCATTGGTTTCCGAATCGCTGCGGCGGTTTTTGCCGATTTTTCCGCGTTCGGTTTCACGATTTTTCCGGATTTGTGCGGAGTGTTGATGGTTTCTTGAAGCTTGCTCGCCACTGATGATTTTCCCACGACGTTTTTCGGGGGAGCGGGCGAGGGACAACCGGTGTACAACTTGCGACGTACGTTTGTCGTGCGGGTACCGCGGAAGGTGGATTTTTGTCCTGGAAAGCGTATTTTTTTTCTTTAAATTAAACGCAATTTTTTATAAGAATGCATTTCGTTCTATTATTTACTGCACCTTCAGGCTTCACCGTCTGACTCTTTTCCCAGGACTCCATGAGAAACTTTGTCCTAACGGGCAGCAGTTTTCGATCTGAAAACACAAGTTTAATTTTTTTTTTTTTTTTTTTTTTTTTATCAGCAGGAATACTGAAGAGAATTGAAACGTACGATTTATTTTCGCTTTTCCGTCACTCTTCGATAATCCGAGACGGACCGGCTTAGTCTGACCTGAAACAAATTTATTTATTTATTATATAAACTTCCGACAAAATAAAAAGTGCATCCTCGAGATTTGACGAAACTCACTGTTAACGTTTCCATGTAACCTCGTGAAGACTGCACCCGTGGGTTGCAATTCTCCCGCCGGCGTACTCTCGCCCGGCCCATCGGCCGATTCTGGGAGAAGCTGCCGGCGGACGTTTCTCGCAACGCCTGGAGCTAAAGTCGCGCGCCTTGCCGAAGCTACAAATTGCGGTAATCACGATGAATGAGGTAAAAAACGAACTGCTTTATAGATTTTTCAATCGAGCTATCGCGCTGTTAACTCGAATAACAGATTAACTAATAAAGCATACCGCAAGAATCACCCGTTTGTCCATCGGAGGAACCCATCGGGTCGAAAAGATATTTCACTCGAACAGGCTCCAATCGATGTTGCTCTGTAGCTTTCCCGGCGCTCTTGGGAAGCCCCAGGAGTTCGTGGATTCGCATTGGCTTGTTCTTTAGTGCTGTGGGACATTCTTCAATACTATTTTGTATCTGTTTTTTTTTCCAAATTTTTTTTTTTTTCCCAAAAGACGTGAATTATGGATTAAGAAAAAAAGCATACCGAAAGAATTGTTTGTCTGTTTATCGCAGGAACCCATCGGCTCAACGATAGATTTCCCACGACCCGGCTCCGATCGGTGTTGCTCCACAGCTTTCCCAGCGCTCTTGGGAAACCCCAGGAGTTCGTGGATTCGCATCGGCTTGCTGGTGACTGCCGTGGAATATTTTTCAAAATGATTATTTATCATTTTTCAAAATTCTTACCAGCACGATTAATACAGTATTAAGACTCACGCTTTGGCTGCTCCCCGATCGCAGCGTTTTTGGAAGCGCTGAGAGACTCCATCGTGCTCCGATTCGTCAAAGTTGTGTCAGGTGTAAGAGAATCTCATTGAAACTGCAACGTTTTTCTGTTGATTGCTGTGTGTTTTGAACGGTCGTTGCACGTTCGAACGGGGGTCACGTTCGAGAGCCGCCGACGCTCGCGCCCTCCGTGCAAAACACGAGACGAGCAAAAAGCTCGGCCGTTGAGGATTTTAAAAACGACGGCCGATTGACACGGTAAAACACGGGAACGGCATCGTGTTCGACGAGTCGAGCGATGACAATCGATGTTTCGCGCTTGTCGTGTGATTAATGTCAGTTTCGATGACTCCGAAGTGCAACAGGTACGACGAATATCGTCTAATAAATAGTCGGCACTCGAGTGGTTAGTTCCACGATCCACCGGCAACCTAGACGCTCCGATTCGACCGCTTCGATTGACTTTTTGTCCATTTGTCGACAAACAGAAGAGGAAGAAGACTTTTTGCCGTCGCAAATTTAGTACAAGTCGTCGGAATTTCTCTCCCAACTGCTAACTTTGCTCGAGAGATCGCGAAGAAAAAAAGGTGTCGGTACGCCGCGAAAGGCACGCGGTGTCTTCCGAGGCGTCGAATACATTATTTATTTATTTCGTCGAGAGTATTTGTAACGCCATTCGTCGGATGGCGCTGCGCAATAATTGCTCGAGACAAAATACAACGTCAGACTTCGTTTACACCGGAAGCCGCCCCAACCGACGTCGCCGCAACCTCGAACGCCGATTGGTCGTTCGCTCGCCGAACGGACCAATGAGGGCGCGCGCCTGTCCCACGAGCACCGGAAACCCTCGGATTTTCATGAAGCATCCTCCTACCGCCAAAAATTCGCCTCGCTATTGTTTCTCCGTCCAGATGAACAATCAACGCGCGTTGCATCGTATCAACGGGTGACTCGACGAGCCGAACGAGCGCGTGAATTGGACGGTAACAAGAGGAAAAAAGTGCATCGGCGACGATAGTCGCGTATGCCCGATGCGCATAACCTGTAGCGCAACCCGGAGCGCAGTCGATGCACCGCGCGGCGCGCGCCGCAAACACGTAGCGCACGTCGCGCAACCGCCGCCATTTTGTTAAATTTTATTTCCAAACGTGCCCCTCCCCCCCCCCACCCCGCCTACAAATTGAAAACAACCGAAGGTCGACGCTGCGCTCCCGTTCTCGATCGAGTATTTTTGGTTAGGTTGGGAGTGGTTGGCTGTTGCTTCGAGAATAAACACAACTTAAAAACGAGTAAGTAAACTTTTGATGTGGGTTACGAGGGTTCGGTGCTCGGGGCTTCCGCGATATTCCCGCGGGTTGTGCAACACGAGTGTCGGCGAGTGCTCTTTTCACGAGGTTTTCACGCAGTTTGTCGTCGCGCTTACGCGCGATGCCTCCGTATCCTCCTCGGCTGTGGTGTCTGTGCGACGAACGGGAGAGGCTATGGCTGCTCGGGGCTCTCACTACGGCACCAAGGATACGCGGCGGAAACTTCGCGTAGCGATCGCGAGCCAAACGGGAACGTCGCGATCTCGGGCTTTTTCCCATCGACGCCTCGCGCTCAACGCCGTCGCGAGAATCACCGCCGGCGAGAATTATGCAACGCTTCGACTCACTTGACAAAGCCTCTTTTCTTTATAACCTACAAACTCATAACCTATTCGATAAGCGTTAACCCTCGTACGTCAGAATCGCGCGAGAACTCGGCCGTTCGCGACGTCCTCCACCAGTCTCTCGACCGCTCGTCGACGATTCAGCGGCTCGCGATGCGAGGTACACGATTTTTCCACATTTTTTCGTCTTCGTGGGCTTCTTTTTTTTTCTCACTCTCGTTTGTTAGTTTTCTTTCTGGAATGTCCATTGATTTTGAGGAAAGAGAGATTGTTCGCGAGTTTTTATGCCATTTGGCTTTTTCTTTCGTGACGCCAGTGGCTGAGAACATTTTTTTTTATCCCTGCCACTGTATATACTGTATTTCGGTTGCGCCGTTCGCTTGTCAGAAATGGTCGCGGTACTTTCCTTTTTTAGAAACTCTTGAGTTTTTTTTCTCATTTTCTTTGTTTTTGCATCTATGTTATTCAATTATCCAAGTTGTGCCGTTGGATTGTGAATCACATTTGTACGTGTCATTTTCTTGGCTCATAGATTGTGTGAGTCACAAAACGCTTTAAAAAGAACTTCGTACGTGGATTCATAATTTATGTGCCGGATGAAATTGCTAGATTTCGTAGGGTGATACAACATTTCTAATTTCTGAATACTTTATATCAGTATTTGCATTTGGGTGGTGAAATTCTTTGTTTTTGAATGGTTGAGAATTTTTTAACAAAATCTGAGTAAAATTGGAGTAAAAATTGTAACTTGTAGACAATATTTTTTTTTTTTTTTTTTGTGGACTTTATTTAGTAATCTCTCACTCAGGATTCAAAGTTATTCAAACCTTACTAAAAGTGAAAGCTGCTCTGCATTTGTATCTTGTCTCTGAAGAAAATTTATTCCATAGCTCTACAGAGATATTTAATACAAATCCAGTGTACTTTATCAACTATTTTTGTGCAATAGTCGTTTATGCATTTTTCATAATTTTATAACATATTTCAAAACCTGATTCCTGTACATGATTCCTACAATCATACAATTTGACCGAGTCTTGCATCAGCAAACTTTTCAGCACCATCTGTCCAGGCTGTACCGGAGTGAATCAATAAAATGTAGACTCTACGATTGAATCAAAGTTTAGACAATAAAAAAAGCATTGAAAGAGAATTTAGAAATTTTGGTGACAGCATTTTTTGAAAAGGCAATTTTTTTTTTGTTTTCAGTGATAACGGTGATCAAGTAGTCTGGCCACAGTGAACGATGGACGTGTCGGGGGATCTGACGTTACAATGGGTGGAGGAGGTGGGAAACGTGATTCACGAGGAGGTGATATGCGGCCTCGAGGCGGAACTCGAGGCCCCGGAGGAAGAGGTGATCGGGGCGTGTGAGGAGGTCTGCATGGAGGAGACGGTTCAATCGGTGCCGGATCAGGAGACGGTAGCCGGCGACGGGGACGGGGATACCGAGATAATGATGGTGCCGCAGCCGAGCGATATGGAGTCCATCTACATAGTTCCGCAGGATCAGGGACACGATTATCTGAATATTCAGGTGACCGAAGAGGTCATTACCGACAATTGGGACAGATCGGGTCCCGACGATGGGTAAGTTTCTCTTTTATTTCACTTTAATTTTCGATTAACGAGGCGTTGAAAAATTCTCGACCGTGAAAATATTTTCTCTCATCGAAGGGTCGAAATCCCGGAGACGAAAGTTTCCCACGACAATTTGCTCGAGTACGACGACATGGAGATTCCCCTGCCGATCGACCAGGATTCGTACACGAACACCCGACCCTACCCCTGCGACTTCTGCAGTCGGAGGTTTCGCAAGAAAGCGAATCTGATGAATCACATGGTCGCCCATCAGACCGATCGCCCGCACGGTTGCAACCTCTGCGGCGCGCGTTACGTCCGCAAATGCGATCTCATGAATCACCTGAAGATTCACGCTTACGCGCCGTCGCGCGACGGCCTCGAGGACGATCTCGTGGACGAGGACTCGCTCGCGCAGGAGGAGGAGGAGACGACCAAGGGACGACGCAAGAAGGTCCAGTCGAGCGCCCCGCGAAAGCGGAAAAACAACAACGCCTCGGCAGCCGCGGCCGCGGCGGCACTCTCGAAGCGAAACAACCAGGAAGACCCGGGGAAACTCATCGAGGCCAACAAATTCGTGAGCAAGTCGTACGACTACGTCGACGAGGACATGAGACTCCTCGAGGAGATGACCAGTAGAAACACCACCGGACGAACCGGGAATTACGCCTCGAGCTCACGCTGGACCGAACAGATGTCGCCGATCGAGGAGCCGCAGCCACCACGATGGCCCATCACCGATCCCACGAAACCCTACGTTTGCCAATACTGCGGCGTTGGCTTCGCCAGGGAAAAGGCACTCGCCTCACACGCGCGCGTTCACGGCGGCGACAGCCCCTTCGAGTGCACCAATTGCGGCGACATGTTCTGGGACGTTAATGCTCTGCGCGAACACGTCAGGGTGAAACACGGCGGCGCCGGAGGTGGCGGAGGTGGAGGCGGCGGTGGAGGTGTTGGAGGCGTTTCCGTGCCCGCTCCCGAGACCGACGAGTTCGAGAACAACGACGCCACCTACACCGGCGACGAGAGATTCGGCGAGTTCTACTGTGATACTTGCGGCGTTCCGTTTCATCGGCTGGATCTGCTTAAACGTCATCGAAAGTAAGATGCTTTTTCTTTTGTTAGTATGGAATGTCGAATTCAACACTTCACAAAAATCGAGATTACTTTTTTTTTTAAGAAAAGTCAATAACGAAGATAATGCCGCGAAGCGAAACGCGATATCTTGAATTCTGAATTTTTTACCGAATTTTAAATATGAACCCTAAAAAATCGCGAATTTTTCCCTTGGATTTTTTTTTGTCTGGCTTTAAAATTCAGCAAGATAAAAATCCAGGTGCGACTGATCCAAAAAAAAGAAAACCCAATTTTTTTCACGTGACGAAATTCCGAAAAAATTGCAAAGAAAAAGAAGAGAGAAAAAAAATTTGGCCCCCTGATTTTTTCAAGAGAAATTATCCTTCTCAAGTCGTATATTCTACCCCCAAAACACTTTTCAGCCTGGTCGTCTCTCTTGAGTTCAGTGCATGTAGAGTTTAGTGTCGTGTAAAAAGGCATAAATCGTAAAAACTGTTTTCTCCCTCTCACTCTCTCTCTCTCTCTCTCTGTCTCTCCCCTCCACATTTCGAACGTTCTGTTATAGCCTGTGCTGGTAATGCAAATTCCAGGCGGCAGTAACTCCCTCTATTGACGAAAAAACGCGATAAAACGATTGTTGTCTGTGAAATGTGTACAAGGTGTTAGTTGTCATTTGAGGAAAATGAAAAAGTACTTATCGTAGCAATTTACCAAGAGAAATAGGAAAAGAATGGATCTGAGATCGTTATCTTGGCACAAAACGAGATCGCGAAAGCTCAAAAACGCCGCGAAATGCGCGATCGCTCGGGAAAGTCGATGGAAGAAAAAACTAGGGTTAGACGGTGACCCACTGGCTCCGGATCAGTGGGAAACGTCAGAACACGGTTTGTCGAACTGTGTCAAAACAATTCACAGAAGTGCCAATGACTCTTTCAACGCAGAGAAAATGACAGTCCTAGAAAGCCCGCATTTTGTTAACATTACAAATTTCTCAGTGAAGATCGATCTCCAGAACAAGTGGAATGATAATTTATCTTCAGACCCTCTCAGTGGTGATCTGTGTGGAATTAACCATATTTTTAAGACAGAGGAAGTCTATGTCACCGAAGATTTTCATTATCCACAGGAGATTGATGAGTATGTTAGAGATATTTAATTTAAAAAATTACAGATACAATTGTTTGATATAGAGAGAGAGAGTAAAAACAAATGACATTAAACATGAAACTATACATGAAATATTGTAGGGATGATTATTCTGAATAATACATTGACAAAAAAAAACCATAAACAAATATACAAAATTAAAAAATTGTTCTCTTCTGTCATCACAGAATACACGTGAAACAAGAGGCAAGCGAGATGATGGAAGGATCAAGTCAGCATCACGTTTGCAACGTCTGCGGCGAATGGTTCGAGGAGGCTCTGGCGCTGTTGGCACACGCGGAGTTGCACGCAAGGTAATCGATTGAACTCTAGAGGAAATTAAAGACGCGACAATCGATCGCGATTGACGGTTAAATTTAAGAGGAAAAAGAAGTTGATTAATCGCTGCGGATTAATTGTCGCCAGATCGCCGACCCGACGTTGTTTATTGTGCGGCGAGCGATGTCGCGACGACGCCGAGGTCGCCGAGCACGTGCGCCAAAATCACGCGGAAGACGCGCCGCCGAACACGTGCACGATGTGCGGTAAAACTTGCAAAGACAAGCGAAGTCTCTTGAAACATTCGTGGGTACACAACGCGGACAAGACCTTCGGCTGTACCAAGTGCGGCAAACGCTTTCACAGCAAAGCCAGATTACGCAGGTAAAATTGGGAGATGACGAGCGTCGTAGTTACAGGGTGGCCACAGTCAGGGACATTTTTGTTCGGTCGAAGTAATCGGAGCGTCTCGATATCGGTGAGAAAAAAATTGACGCGTTAAAAGGCTGGCGAAATAGAAGGTCGGTTGGTACGCGCAAACGAAAAACGAATCTCATCGTTGTGTTCCACGAATTAGTCTCTGTTTTTCGTCGCGATCGGTTAAATGGGTTGTAAAAAAATTTGCGTGGCCACCCTGAGTTCAAATAATTGATTATCGATAGATCGTAGAAGAGAAAAATGTGGAAGTTGCGTTATTTTAATGCGAACCGCGTGGGTTTTGGTTGTTTTATCTGATTTTTCAGACACATGGTCTCGCATCGCAACAAAATGGTGGCGTGCGACGAGTGCGGCGAGGAGTTTCCGGACGGCCGGGCGCTCGTGAGTCATCGTCACTCGCACAACAAGGAGCTCGGCGGGCGATCGTTTCCCTGTCGCGAGTGCGGCAAAACCTTCGGCAGTCGAAGCTCACAGCAGATACACATTCGCATACACACCGGTGAACGTCCCTACGGCTGCAGATTCTGTTGGAAGGCCTTCGCCGACGGCGGCACGCTCAGGAAACACGAGCGCATACACACCGGCGAGAAGCCCTACGGATGTGCCATTTGTCCTCGCGCCTTCAATCAGCGGGTACGATTTTTACCAAACTCGCTACATGCTCGAATCAAAATTGGAACGTTAAGTAAATTAACGTGAAATTAACATTCAAACTTTACGAAATGGAGACTTTTTTTTTTCGATTTCGCAAATTTTCAGAAGGGATTTTTTTTTTTGTTTTTTTTTGCGATTTTTTTTTTTTTTTTCGCGAAAAACGCAACTCAACTTCCGGCTGAAAAATTGTGTGAAAAATGCAGAAATCAAGATCCGACTTTCCAAAAAAATGTATAAGATTCACCGTGAAAATGATCATTAATCAATAGTATTATTAAAAGAAAATAACGAAACGATGCCCGTCTGTCCCTCAGGTGGTTCTACGCGAGCACGTTCGAGCCCATCACTCGGGTCCCGACCCCAAGTGTCACGGAAGCATGACGCCCTATCTCTGCAAAGTCTGCGGCGACTCTTACGCGACCTCGGAGGAGATCGTCGCGCACATAGTGCAGCACTGCGACGACAACACGGCGTTGCGTCGCCAGCCGCAGATAGGACCGCGAAAGTACAAGCGTAGACGCAAGCTCAAGCCCCACGAGCCGAACGCGGTGGCCGCGGCTCTGCCGGTCGCGCGGGCCCCGATAAACGAGAACTACAACGCCCTCGAGCCGGCCTCGGATTCCGACGACAACACGAAGCGAAAGCTCGGCCGGAAGAACAAGCAGCGCACGAACGTCGAGGACGACTATCAGAATGTCCTCAAGAGTTTCGAGAGCTCGCTGCAGAACATCAACTCGATAGTCAGCAACACGAAGCTCAAACCCGCGAAAACAAAGCTGGCGAAGAAGAACGTCCGGGCGAAAGCGGCGGCCGCGGGCGAGGACAAGAAATCCTCGGAAACGTCGACCTCGGGACAGCCGGGAAGGCCGAAGATGATTCACACGCAGAAAACTCGGGTGCCGGTCGAGGTGGGAAGCGACGGCGTGAAGAAGGGACAGAAGACGAAAACGATGGTGACGAGAACGCCGAAGGTGATGCCGAACGAGCACAAGACCGCGGCCTTTCCCGGCGGCGAGAGAAATCGCCCGCGCACCAAGAACGTCAGTTACCACGTCGAGGGAAGGCTGCAGCTCGCTCCCGCGACCTTTCCCAAGCAGAAGGAATCCTCGGTGGAAAAAACGACGCCGAAGAGCGGCGGCGGCGCCGCGGGTACGAAAAAATCGGCGAACAATCACGCGAACAACAACGGCACGCTCCCCGAGTCGTCCGAGAGGTCGGAGCAGCAGCCGCAGCAGCAACTGCAGCAACAGCCGACGATACCGCCGACGACGACGAAAAAACGAGCCGGCGCCCTCGCGAAGAAACAACCGGTGAAACGATTGCGGCATCAGGTGATGATCAAGCAGGAGCCGATCGAGATGCCGGAGGAGGAGGAGGACGAGGAAATTCGCGACAACAACAATTCCGAGGGTATCGTGGATTCCAGCCACTTCGGGAGCGAACAAACGATCGAGGACGGGAATATGGGCTACGAGCCGAGGATACTGAACGCCCGGGAGGAGTGCATACTGCCCGATCTCGAGGAGGACGTCATTCGTCGCGAGGAAATGATGAACGCGGGAAAGATGAAGCTGAGCGTGAAGGTCGAGGCGGCGGCCACGGCGGCCGCCGCCGCCGCCGCTGCCGGCGTCGCCGCCACTCAGAGGATCATCGGCGAACCCCGCGGCGTGACAATCACGCCCGCCGAGGACATACCCGAGACTATTATTCCCGATACTCTCGAGTACACGTGCGAGATGTGCTCCGCCGTTTTCGGCAGCCGCGCCGAGCTTCTCATTCACGTGCCCATACACATTTGATTCCACTTTATCGCGGCCGGATAACTCCGAATCCCGCCACAACCCTCGACATCCGCGATGTTTCACGCGAAATTTCATCACATCCTTTCACAAGTTTTCCTCACTGTGTCCAAAAAGCTTTCGGCGCACCGTGTCTACGACATCATTCGCACCACTTTCTCGCCGTTTTCTTAGCTTCGAAGACGCTCGGTTTATTTATTCGTCTCGTAAATAGTTTCGCAGACTTCGACCGCGGGCGGAAATGTTTTTTTTTTGTCCGTGAAAAGAATTTTAGGGAAAAATTCTTACGATTGTTCGTGGAAAAAGAAAAAAAAATCCTGGTTCTGAATACATTTTGTGGGAGTTTCATTTTTTTATATCCTCTATTTTTCGAAAATGTAAATCCTACAATTTGTCCTTGTATTCGGAATTGGGATTTTTTTCTTCTAATTATCTGATGTTGAAAACATTGGTAGCGAACAATTTGCGGTTGAATTTTATAACAAAGAGGAAAATGTTTAAGGAATCAATAAATAAGGATTAGGAGTTCGAAGCTAATTGAACTGGTTCTCGTTCTGCAGCCTTCCGCGTCCCACAGTATCGCGTTGTTCCCCCAACTCATTTTTCATTTATCTCGCGAAGTTTTCTTTTCGTGGGGTTTTCGCGAAACGTTTTTCGCATTGAATACAAGCAGCTTGATTCGATTATCTTTAACGTTGGACTCGTGCGTGTAACATAATGAAAACTGTGACTTTTGCTTCTCGAGAGACATTTGGGCTTGAGATTAATTTTTCTTTTTTCGTTCCTCATTTGATTACGAGGACGCACGTATTACGTTCACGTTGATGGGTTTATTTCGACCAAACGTTGTCAAAAATGATTTGTGTAGAGTTACATCTAAGACAAAGAAATGAAAATTCTATTTTTCCGACGATTAATCGTGTAATTTTTAGGCACACCGATTGCTAGTTAGAATTATGTGTAATTAATGAATACACGTTATTAGAAGTAGTTGTATCGCAATGTACCGTGAAACTGTAATTACACAACACTAATCGGTACTCGCGAGTTTTCTTTTTAACTCGGAATGGCAAATTCGCTCGAGGATCCAATTCTTCTTGCGAGAGGGCAAAGTTTTGTTTTTACTGTACTTGAAATTCAACATCCATCGTTAAGAATAATCGGAGAAAGCTTCTCGCTGTACCTCGGAAAATGCGAGAAATCGAATTTCCCAATTACTCGTTCATTTTATCCCGTATCTAAATCTTGTTTTCGTTACGATTTCTCGTTAAGCTGAATTCCAATTTTGATTGCACGCCGCCAGTCTCGAAACATCTCGTTGGCAGATTTGCGAGCCTTCGCTTTTTCTCAAAACATTTGTTTATAATTCATTTGAGAATTATTGTTTCATATTAATGAGAGGACTGCAAATCTCGATTTACCGAGAGATAATAATTATATAACGAATTATTAAGCATTTAAAAAATAACGAAGGTTCCCAATTCTGGCCTCGAGTGCTGCCCGCTTCTCTGTTATTCGTTATAACTCCGTTGTAATCGTCCGTCCCCGCTCCTTCAGTTTTGCCAAACGAGAAAGGAGAAAAATTAATTTTTTTCTCCTTCGCGAGCGACGAAGGAATTTGTTGTATTTTTTTTTTATCGACGGAACGGCACAAAAGTGCGCTCGTGGATAAGGAATCTGGATCGTTCCTTGACCAAAGAATGTACATCTCTGTTTTTTAATGTACAGCATCCTCAACTTTAACCACTACGCGGAATCGTTATTCCGACCCTGTAAACGCGACTCTTCGGGTGGGACCCGATCGAACAATTAAACGTTCTTCGATCGTTCGCGCAAATAATTAACGACGCTCCTATTCGAGACAAACGTGAGATTTTGCGACACAAAGTATATTACTATCGAGCAGCAAAGAAAAAAAAAAGAGTGAAAGTGAACTCACAGCTTTCGGACATTCCGCTTGTGGAAAGAAAAAAATCGTAAGAATTAACTCACAAACGCAAAATTAATCTCTAAGAGTTTTGCTGTGCTATTTTATACTGTTTATATAACGTAATGTCTACGAACGAACAAGTTTTTGACTTTGTCGAAGGAAATAGCGAGGGAGAAAGATATTGTGAAGAAAAGAAAAATTCTTAGTACAAAATCAAACGCAAACTCCGATTGCCGATGAATTAGTATTTTGCCTTGTACAGTTTTAGATCTTTCTAACGATCTGTCACCGTACGGCGTTCGAGACTCGACACACGTTTCAGACGAAGAGATATAAGAGACCGTCATAACAAATGACCAACGCGACGAACAAATTGTTCACTTTTGCAACTCTATGTAAATAGATATTTACATATTAAACTAACTGTCGAAGACGATTGAGGATGAAGTGAAGAAGAAGAAAAAAACCGAATCTTCGCCCTTTATTTAACTTAAAAACAAAATAGAAAAAAAAAGTATCACCCCATGCAGCCAGTGGCAAAGATAATAAGTGTAGTAGTTATACAATGAAAAAAGGGCGGGCGAAGGGGATATAAAAGAAAATAGTTAAACATCGTTATAAATTTTAATACGAACTGTGCGTAATCGTAGAAAAGACAAAAGATTTTTTTGCCGGTCACGATCGAAACGGAAAGAAAGATAGAAAGAGAGAGAGAGAGAGAGAGAGGAGAGAAATATCGTGAGCTTGTAAGTAACTGTGCTTTATCTTGAATAACTCTCGGTTAAGTGAGGATACGATTAATTTAAGAATTAAGTCTAGATCGTAATAAGGACATAACGTGTTGCATGAATAAATTTTAATTGAATCTGTGTGAGAGCGAACGCGCGAGAGATGGAGCGAAAGAGGAAGAGAGCGAGAGTGTGAAAAATCTTACGATATGCGTTAGAGACATAGTCAAAGTATAAATACATAGGTGACTAGTTAAAACGATATATTATCGAAGCTGTATTGTAATAAGCTACGTAGTTAAATCACACAGACACACAAAACACACATGATTTAGAAATCGATCGATGGTATATAAATATTACAAAGTGCCGATTTTTATCGGTTATTAATTATTAAAATATATTGATTAAGGAGAAGATGATGATGAAGAAGAAAATTAAAGATGAACTGGAGGAGAGGAAGCCGCGATTGCTTATCACCGGGGACGATGAATAAGAGACAACAAATGTTAAGGAATAATGGATACGTAGTAGTAAATTGTACATATTGTCAGGACTTGGTATGGTGACGCAATTTACTGTTAATCGTAGTTGTATTTTTCTTTGAATAAATGATTAATGGATAACGTGACAATTCGTCAATTACGGGGCAACGTTCGGGGGCTTAAGACGACGCGAGACGTCTGCAGATGCGCGGAGCGACTGGGGGAATATATTTCGTAGCGTCTTAGCGACACGAAGAGAGGACGCTGATACCTATGTTTCCGCCTCTCGCGCGGACGACACGTCGCTAATCTTCCTTCGATAACACCAGATGTTTTCTCAGCGTCAATCGGCGCGTACTATTTTTTTATCTCATGAAAAATCAAAAATCAAAAATCAAAAATATTATCCTTAATTATTTTACGTCAATTTTTCATTGTCAGTTTTATTAGTCACAATTTCAAGGTGCAAAGTATAAAAATGATGTAACGTTGATTTTCTTGTTTTTTGGTCTAATTTCATTTAGGGAATGAAGTCGCATATTCCGTAAATTTCTCTCTCGAAGCCCATGCACATGACGGAGGCGAGGATGAGGACGGCGCCGGCGATGCTGGTGCTGGAGGGCGACTCGCCGAAGAAGTAGACTTGGATGACGTACGCGAGAATGATATCGAGCGAGCGGGTGACGGAGACTTTGCCGGCGCCCTCGATCTTCAGGGCCTTCGTCACGAGGACCTGACCGGAGAGTCCGGTGACCGCGACGAGGACAATGAGGCCCCAGGTGATCCAGTCGTGGGGAAACATCTCGATGTGGTGATCGGCCTCGGAGACGAAGAAGAAGAAGAGCAGCGCCGAGCCCAGAATCCACGAGGAGAGATTGAAGACGAGCACGGAGAAATGAATTTCCGAGCATTTCCGCATCACGACGATGTTCAGAGCCGTGAAGACCGTCGCGAGGATCGCGAACACGTAGCCCATTACGTCGTAAGGTACGTCGTGATGCGTCTGAAATTTTATATAGCGCCAAAACATTTTTTTACTCGACTATTTTTGGTGAAACGATAACAAAAAAATGCTTACAGGTGGGGAACGATGGTTGAAGAAAAATTACCTGAAAGATGAACGGCGGCTTGGAGACCAAAACGACGCCCGCGAGAAGCGCGCATATCACGACGACGCGCAGCAAACCGCAGGGTTCCTTCAGCAGGAGGAAGGAGAGGATGATAACGATCACCGGCGAGCTGAAGATTATCGTCGTCGCGTCGCCGAGGGGTAACTTCCTGAAGCTGTAGTACAGCAGCGCGAGAGTCATACCACCCACGATCCCCTAAAATCGAACAAGAAAACGTAGGGAGGATTGGTGAGTACGGATTTTTCGTGTTTTTGTGTTCTGTTTTATAAAATCAATTTTTTTACTTTTTTTTTTTATAAAATCATTTTTTTGTATTTTTTTATAAAATATAAAACACCATTGAACGAGTATATTTTCTATGAGAAGAAAAAGGTGATTTGTTCGTTCGCGCACTGACCTGAAGATGCAGCAACCACCTCGAGCCCTTCGGACCGAAGAGGCTCTGACGCTTGATACAAGCGCAGATCATCATAACGGTCATCTGCAGGACGGCCCTTATGGCGAGCAAAATCATGGGATCGACGTTCCTGATGGCCTTGACGAGGCCGGCGCTTATAGTGAAGAAGGCGCCGGATATGAAGGCGAGAAGTATACCGAACCACTTGGTGCTGTCGCGATACGACGCTATGTTGTTGTCGAACTGTTCGGTGTACTGATACGCCGGATGAATACTGTTGTACGAGGTCGTGCTTTCGATGTTGAACTTCATCGTTTCCTTCTTCATTCGGGACACTTTTTTCGGGGTAAAAACGGCGGGAACGGAATTTCGACTCGTCTCACGAATTTTCCAATCGAACGAGGAGACGTCTAATGTTGAATGGAAGACATGAATCGCGCTACTGGGACCCTCGGTCGGCGTCTGGTCCGCCGGACCGAAACAATTAGCATACAGCTTTCGCGTACGTCAAGAAGCTTAAGGGGGATTAAAAGTAATGACTCCCGGTCTGTGCCCTCCGCATTGAGATGTCGCGCTGGTGCCACAACGCGAGGCGCTATGTTACGTGAAACATCACGAGAGAGAGGTCATGAAATCCGTTTGCGCTCCAGTTGAACATCGCGACCCGAAGGAATACCTAATTATTATTGTTATTATGTAAGCGCCTTTGCGAGATAACGCGAGTCTCGTGGATTCGCGGAATGCGCGTTATTTATGCGCAAGTACGCGCTAATGCGTCGAGGAATCGACGATCAGCTATGCAACGTTCTGTTGAATAATTAGTCGGTCGACCGGTGGAAAGTCTTCTCGGAAGGATAACCCGAGAAATTTATCGAGAATTCGTGTGCGAAGAATTTCCTCACTAAGGCGAAAAAAATGACTCGCTTTCTGTGCAACGCGTACTTTCGCGTTATTTATTGATCGTACTCGTAGTCATAGGTAAAAAAATATAATTGAGAATTTAGTCTTTTCCGAAATCCAGTTGTTTGTCGTCCTGGTCGACTCTTTGGAGCTTGTCGGCAACGTTGAAGTATCCGAGATACTCGACGGTGTCGGGAGTCGTGTCGTTGTGGTAGTGTCCACCCTCGTTCGCGTGCCCGAAGCTGTGGAAATGCTGGACGCGAAGATCCAGATCGGTGACGGCGCTCACGAAGGTGCCGACGTTGATCAACGGGGCGGACATGTCGTAGAATCGCAGCCAGTTGTTCAGATCGGTCACGTTCTTGATCGGTGTCTTCGAGAAGTCTTGCATAACGTGCTGCTTCGCTTTGCCCTCCTTCAGCAGAAACGTACCTCCCAATCCTGCAAGATAAATAATACATTATTATTATTTATCTAATTTTATCTATCTAATTATTATTATTTACCTAATTTTATCTATCTAATTATTATTATTCATCTAAAAAAATTATTTTTAAATAATAAAGTAATATTATTTATCGTGACGGAGGTAGGAACGGAAGTGAAGTTGAAGGAAGTTGGAATTAAAGGTGAAAGACTCACCGACTAGTTTGTCGGTGTAGTGGGCCTCCAGAGCCTTCTGCATCGTCGCGATAAAGTCCCGCTCTCCGGTGCGTTTCTTGGCGTGAACCCGCAGAACTTTGCCGGCTTTTCCCTCGGTCGCGAAGAGATTCGCCAGGAGAGCGAATCTCGTTTCGTCACCGATGTTTTCCTCCAAAACGCATTTTTCCTTCTCGTTCACCCAGGCCAGGCGCGTCCCGTTTTTAATGCCCCCCGGGGATATCATCAAATTCATCATCATCTGGAAATGTCGATGATATTTTTTTAACATCAAATTCAAGCTGATTTTTTTGATAATTATTTTATTCAATTTCAACATTTTCAAATTTTTTTTTTTTTTTTAGTGTTTGATTAAAATTAGAAAATAGAATAAAAACAATGGATCGTTACCTCACAATTGCGAGAAAGATGAGGCCATGGTCCAGCACCGGCACCCACCACAAAAGCTTTCTCCCCGTAATTAATTTTGCTCAGTATTGTCCTTAGGTCGTAGAGATGACTTCTTTGAACCAGAGGAAGCAAGTAGCTGGGGCCTCCGACTTCCAGTATCGTTGGCTTTCCTCCCAACCCTATTTACAACATTCGGACAATGCAACCCTGAGCCTAGAAAAATATTTTTTCTCCTACAGGAATAAAAATGAAAAATACCAGAAGCTGCGAGACCAAACGGAGCCAACGTCAAGTCTGGACAGTCGACAATGTCGACACTGTATTCCTCAAAGTTCTTAGCCAGCGCAGGTGCGACGACTGGATAACAAAAAAATGCATCTCAATATTTTGGACTCCTCACGATCGATTGAAAAATTGAAAAAATAGAAAACAATTATTACCATTCTTGATTTCGCCCAGCTGCGGAACGTGCAACGTCCTCTCGACTATCTTCAGTGATTCAGCTGGAATTGGAGTTGCCATTTTTCCAGCGATAGGTTAATGAAAAAAAGCGGTATAGATCGACTGTTTCAGCCCCGAAGTTGCAACTAACTAATAACGAGATCCCTGATCGGCAATATCGCAGCTGTTTTATGCGGTAACGAAGCGCAGATAGTGAGTTACGAAATGTTATCTTATCGTGTCGCGGCCACCGCAAGAGATTCCGACTCGTCAACTGAAATCGAGTGCTCCGAGTGCGTGGTATAGTTGAACCGCAACATCCGATTTTGATGTATAGTTGGCTTTGTATTCCAGGAAAATTTCACGTGACTCGCCGCGACAATTCGCGAACGACTTTCCTCCCGCCGCAATTGTCGCCGATCAATCGAGTTGCGACTTATAGTTAGTCCAAGTCCAGAGGTTTGAAAAAAATAAACAATTACTCGTTTCTCAATATTAATTTTTTTATTTTTTTATATACATTTATTTATCGCAGACACAGTTGACCGATGTTTTTTCGCACAGCTGGAGGCAAACGTGACTCTCGCGTCACGCGGCAGACGCACAAGACTCGCGCACGCGCGGTCGACAGTTGCGCGATTAATCGTTCTTGTTTACGTAAACATGAAAAAATATGTTTTATCCAGTTTCAATTATTATTATCACAGTTATAAATTGCAAGAGCTCCACCCGAGCATGGACGCAAAAGTTGGATGAATTATCTAGGATGATCTCATTATTATTATAATTATTGTCATGATTATTACCGTTATTAAATAATTAAATAACCGCGTATAAAGTGAACGGTATGGGAAATACGAATTAGGAAGAAAAAAAAAAGTGGAAAAATGAAATTTGCGCTTGCGCAGTGGGACGGAAAAGTGGCGAGTGCGCGCGGCGTCCGAGTCAGCGGGGTAAAATTACGCAAGAGGAGGGTCGCGAAAAATGAGCGAAAGGGCGAGATAATGTTTGGAAATTGAGGGAAAGAAAAAAGAAGGCTGGTCGCGCGGCGGACGTCTCGGTTTGGCGGGCGGGGGGTCGAGCGACCGAGGAATCGCGAGACCGGCGCCGGGTGCGGAGGCGCCGAGTTCCGAGAAACCGGGTCCACCATGTTAGTGGACGTTTTCTCGTTCCAGCCCTGAGAGATCGCTCGAGTGTCCGCCGTGTCGTTTCCTTATCTCTCGCGAGGCTCCGAGTGTTGTGACAAACGCGCGCGACTCGCGATCCCCCCGCCCGAGCCGAGTGAATCGAGTGCGCCCTGCAGGATTCTCTTCCGGACTCAACGACGATGGACGACCTGGGTAAGTGTGGAACATCGAAAACTCGGAAAAATCTGCTGATCCGTGCGGGCCCGGTCTAACCTCAAAATATCAAACACGTCGAATGCTCGTGGATATTCGATATATATCGGCCCGATTTCATTTTTTCATTACACCCGCCGCTCGTTATCGCTCGCAGCGTTTATCGCGCGACGCGCTGACCATAAGCCGATACCCAGCGAGGTGAGCTTTTTACGCCCCGTGAGGGATTTTAAAAAGCGCATATCATGTTTGTCAACTCGGACGGGCGGTTATCGGTGCTCCTCTCGATCACTCTCGCCGAGTTTGCGCGCAAGCGACAAGCGAGATTCTCCTTTTGGCGGGAAATTCAAAGATTCTTTCGATACGTAAATCTACAAACGACTACTGTTTCCGCGATAAATCCAAAGAGACTTTCGTAACTCACTTGGGGATTGGAATTCGTGTAAAAACACGAATTCCAATTAACTTACGAGTTCCCTCGTGATTGCGAGCAGGCGCGAGGAAACAAGTGGTCGAGAATTGGACGCACCGGAGATAGACAAATGGTCGTCGAACGGCGCGAGAGAAGGAGCATGACTGTCGTCGCGTGCCAGCTAACACGCTTATATTTAGTCACGCGCGGGAGGCCGGAGCTTCGCACTCTGTCCCCGCCGTGGAGCGGCGGAGCGGAAGAGGAAGGGACAAGGCTCGCGAGGGGAGCGGGAGAAGACATTGCATTGCGCCCCCGCGCGCTTGAAATATAACCGCCGCTAGGTATTAGCTAGTGGCGATTGTCGTTGCTCGCGCAAACGTTCGCGCGGTTCCTGCAATCGAACATATCGTCCAGCTGATCGCTTCCAGCTTTGCGTTTATATCTTAGACACAAAATACTCAACAGCGATTACCTGAATATTTTCGAAAATATTCATATTTTAGTATATTTTTATTTTTATACTAAATATCTTTTTTTTAAATACTATAGAAAAATCAGAATATTTAAAAAATATTGTTAAAAAATACTACAGAAAAATCAAGACTCGGGAAAACAAAAAACAATTTAAAAAATCAAGACACAAGAGGCTTTGAAAAGAAATTGAGATCCACGAGAATCGCCGGGATAGAGAAGGAAAAAAAGTGCAGAGGCCGTGTGAAAAATTATACGCGAAAAGTCGAGATATTTCGGTGGTTTTGAAAGTGCAACCGATACTCGGGAGTGTGGGTCGCCGCATAGCGCGACAGCGGCGAAAAGTCGTGAACCTCCCTCTCGTTCCGTCTCGCTACTCCCACGAGGGAGATTCCCTCGTCCGCGGCGGTGAGAAGCGACGCGCGGCTTTCGTTTTCACTAGGCCGCATCGCGTCAACAAGTGGGTGGAGAGAGAGAGACACACACGTGCCTCGCTTCGAGCTTCACGGTTTTATTTTTTATTTTTTTATTACCATTATTTTATTTTCATAATAGAAATTGTTTATTGAAAAAAAATAATAATAATAATCTCCGAAATATTGGGTAGAAACTCGTTTTTTTAATGTGCGGTGAAACTCGTTTTTTTTTTTTTTTTATTGACCGATGAAAGTGAAAAGGTTGAAAAAATCTCCTCAACTCTGATATTAAGCTAATCGCTCGCGAAAGTTTGGTAAATAAATAGTTGTGACTGTGCCGCCGCCGCCGCCGCCGCTGCCGCCGCGAGACGGCGCGAAGGATCGGGTCGTCAGTGCCACTGAGGAATGAGCGAACGCCTCATTTACACAGTTATTTAAAGAACTCGGTGGCGATTAGAGCGAGAGGGAAAACTCGGCTCTCGTAGAAACTTTTCTAGCACCGTCACTGCCTCATTCTCACTTTTACCGTCCCGCACTTTTTCGCGCCGACCGCCGAGATCAAAGTGAAGAAAGCTTAAAGAAAATGTGAAGAATTTTCGTGATTCTTTGGGTTGAATTTAAAGAGCGATAAAGTAGCGAGAGAAAACGTGGTATCGTTCGAAGTGAGATGAATCGTTGGAGAAACAAGTGACGACGATGGCCATGGACAGATCGATGTACGGGAAGGTCAGGCCGGGACCGACTTATCAGCCATACAGAATCACGATGGCCAAAGGCTCGTCCCCTGGTTGTAAGTTATTGCAAATTAACTGAATTATCGATTTATATTTTACGAGCGATTGTTTTTTTTTTTTTTCTTTTTTTCATTAGATAAATTAAACTAATTGCGCGAAAATTAATCGGAAAATTGTTTCGTCGTAATAAAATATCGAGTAATAAAAATTGAATGGAAAGGAGACTGGAGGATGGAAATTAGTTGCGACAATTCCGGTTAACCAACGCGCGAACACATTACAGCGGGATTACACGTAGTTTATAAATATCACCGCGTGCATTCGCAAGTGCAGCGCGCGACGCGCGGAAAGGGAAAGAGACACGCGTAGGTTCTCGCGCGAACTCGACGAAATGACTGAATAGACGCGCGTCGTCGTTGCAATCTTCTAAAGTCTTTCAACGCGGTGCAAATTGGCCGTTCGCGCTTGCACGCTCCGCACCACTCTCCGCACTTCCGCAATGTCTGCAATATTTTGTCGAATAAAAAATGCATTTCTTCATTCGCTGAGCAACGAAACGAATCCTTCGTTGACATTTTTTTTTCTTTGTCTTTTCTACCTCCGCAAAATTAAAAAGAATTATTTAATTTTGGCTTAATGAGTAACACAACATTAAAAAAAATGTATTTAATTTTGGCTTAATGAGTAACACAAAATGAAACAAATGATTTAATTTTGGCTTCATGATTAAGCCAAAATAAAGAAATAAATAATTTTATTTTGGCTTAATGAGTAATTAAAAGCAGAATACAGGGATTGTAATTGCGGTGTAAAATAGGTTTGAGTTTATAGGACTGCAGTAATAAAAGCTCGTGCGACCGGCGTTCCGTCTATGTTTGCCCGCGAGGCTCGCGACTATACGGAAACGCGCGGGCCGGTATTGTCCCGCCGCGCGGAAACGAACGAAGCTACGTTTATTTTCGTGCCACTCGAAACTTTGCCGTAAACACGTGCGCGGCCCGAGAGATACGCGATACGAGCAATTATTTCATCGAGAGAATATTTCCTAGATCCACCGATGAAAAAACAATTGTAATCGTATATTTAATATTTCGTTTCATTTTTTTTTCTTTTTTCATTCGGCAAAATTAATAATAATCGTAACAGTAAAAACCATTAAAAAATGTTGGATGTTTTTTTGTCTGGACTCGTAGAACCAGTCGAAAAATACCAACATCAACCCCTCGAGCATTCAATTTTTTTCCTTTAAATATCGACTTTCAACTTGTATACCTTTTTTTTTTTTTTTTTTTTTTTTTTTTTTTTTTTTTTTTTTTAATGACCGTTGCTCTTCTCAATAAGCCTCACTGAGCCGCAGATGTTCCTTCCTCCACTGTTTACACGCGATAATGGAGAGCAATTGTTACGGTCGGACGAATTAACCGCGGGAGAAGCGATGAAAAAAAAGAAGAAAAATCTCTGTGACACGATGTCGAAGCCAATCGGCTAAATCCCGCTGTATTCGTCACGAGTAATAAGACATTCTGCGGAGAATCGGCACAGCTGATTTCATAATCCGTTGAAAAAAAGAGAGACGTCGGCACGCCGATATTCGTACCATACATGGAATTCGCGCGGATACAATTTACCGTTATTATCGTGCGCGTTGCGAAATACAACCGATGCGAGCTAAATGAGTCAGATTCGCCCTTCATCCGCACGGGGTTACGTCGTTTGCCTTCGTACAGGGATTCGCGAAAAACAACAACGGTAAAAAAATGAACGAATCATCGAATCGAAATCGGCGAAGAAAGTTTTCAAACAGAGTTGAGTTCATTAAAACATCATTCGGATGATGCACGCGCGCAAAAAAAAATTCATCTTTCTCCGCAGTCGATAAGACAGGACACTTGTTTACCGTCGTCGATAAACATATTTTCTGTGTATTTATTACCAAGGTACGAGAGAAAACACATTTTTTTGTGTGCTCTCTTTTTTACCGACGGTAGATCAAAATTGTCAAAAATAATCATAAAAATAAGGGTTTCATATTTTTCGTAGTAAACTCACCGAATTATTTCTTCTTGGCATTTTCGAATGCGACTAAAATGCATTCGAAAAAATGCATGCGAATAAAATGTTGTGAGTGGAGCTCAATGCACTCGAAAGTTATAGCTGAGCAACTTGCTTTCGGTCAATGGAATCCTGACGTGACTCTATTTTTCCTGGCTCGCCATATAAGCGAACGAACTTGCCTCCACACGACTTTCGTGTTCCGTGTGAGCGACAACTGTGCGTGACAGAGACAAACAAAAGAAGGGGGCGAGCGAAATTCATGATAAATTCGTGAAATAATTCGTCACTCATAGAGGCCGGAAATTCCTCAATGGGAAAACCACGTAGCCACACAATTTTTCTACTCCATTTGTAACGCCGCAGCTAGATGAATAACGTTGATTCATCCTTATTGGATGTTTTTTTAATCGATGATGCCTTCCATCGATGACACGAATTGTGCAATTTGGGCTTATCGCTCTCCGGCTGTTAAAGGCAAAAGGCCATCTTGCGGGTGATGTCGTCGAGTCTAAATATAGACGGAAATTGGCCAAGTGAGACGTTTCGTCCCAAGTGATCGAGATAACTTGGAGAAAAATTGGGGCTTGTTGCTAATTCGGTCACTCGTCTTATATATTTTTCCACGACCCAAAGAATAGCAATGATACCGATGGATTTATAATTTAAAAAACGATAATATCTTTTAGATTAAATTTTTTTTTACTAATAGATTTATTTATAATCATAAATTAATAGATTTATTATTTTAAAAAAACGATAATTTATGATTTAAAAAGACGATATATATATGAAGCGTTTAACGGCAATTGCGGAGAAACGAAAGGAAGAAATTGGGATACCGAAGCCATACGAGGTGGACGGCGATCGGTGGGTGTGTTGCGTGGTCGTCCCGTCCTCGTGCGGCTCGCTGTAATCATCTCTCTTGTCGTCGTCTTCGTGTATTCGAGCACAGCGCGCGCGTCTTCTGCTCATGGACGATCGCATAATCAACGGACATTGAGCGAACGAAATGAAAAAGCGCGCGAGGCGAGTCGCGCGAGACCGATCAGTCTCGTATCGATCGTCGCCAAGATTTTTCGTCCTCTTTGCGTAACTCAACGCAACTAGAAATAATCAAGTGAATCAGTAAATTTACCAAATTTTTTTTTTTTTTTACCAAATTCAACTATCATTATTTTGCCGAGTGTCTGTGAGTGACTGTGTGGTTATCCTTAAAAAGTCCGTAAAAAATTGAAAAATCAAGACATCGAAAAAAAAGTAACTTCGATTTTAGCGAAGTGACGAAATTTTGAAAAAAGTGAAAAATCATTTTTTGCATTTATCTCGTCGAATTTTCTATTTTTCGGGCAAACGACGGTGCTTCTCGGAATCAGCGCGAAATTTCCCATATTTTGTTTAATCGATAATTGTTGACGTTGGGTAATTGTGTGGGTTAATCGAGAGGAAGGTTGATATCTCCGTGGACGGTTTCGAGGCGTGGACTCTCCATATGAGGAGCGATCAGTCTAGTCTCGCTTGTGCACCTATCTCGTGCCCACGCCTAATGAATATATCGACGCGCCGCCGCCGTTGCTCGAGTTGCCGCGAAAATCGTCTCGCGACGCGTCTCGGCCGGTGGAAAAATCGAAAACGGGTTGTATCGGCGAAAAATGCGGACGACCAAGTCGAAAAACATCGCTGGACCGCGAGAGACGTCGCGTTGTTCGCGCGATATGCGCAACGAGGCTCAATAAAACAGCTGGAATGAAGATTAACGAGCGACATTTCATGCTCAATCTAGTCCGCCAACCGTTTCATTCAGGAAGCCGTAATTTCTCAATGACGAATGTTAATCGAGGGGGGCTACATTATTTTTTAACTATTTAAAAAAATTGTAGGAGTTAAATTTTCTATATTATTATTTTCGAAAAATTTGAATGTTTTGTTGTCGTTGTTATTGTTGAAAATACGGGAAGAAAGTGTTAAAAGAAAGTCGCTACACTGACTCGTCTCGGTTTGGCCCGCAGAGCGAGAAGAATTAGTGAAATTGGGCTAAGAGGAGAGGAGGAGAAGAAGCTGGAAAAAAAACGGTTGCAACTGGTGCGCGGTACGCTAGCCCCGGGCCAGTCGGTCTCCGGTCCGACGTCAGTTATTTCTGGTTCGTCCGCCAGCGTAACTAGGTGAAAACTCCTAGAGATCCCTCGGTTTTCCCTCTTCTCGCGCTCTCTTTTTCCCCGTCTTTCTTACGCTGCGACTTGGCTCCAACTTCTTCTTCTTCTTCCTCCTCTTCTTCCTCCTCTTCTTCTTCTTCGGCTACGTCCGCACAGCGCAAACTTTGTGGCGCGGCTGCTGCGGCTGCAGAGAGGAAGAAAACATATAGATATGTGGAAAAATATATAGGTGAGTCGGGACGGCGGGCAGAAATTCACGTAACCGGCTATAGGTGGGATTCGGAGCCGCGGAAGGTGCACAACGTGAAACCACCAGTTCCGCACGTCTCGCGAGACACCTCGGAACTGCCTCCGCTCGATCTCGCCCTCGTTTATACCCACCGCGTCTTCTTCTTCTTCTTCTTCTTCTTCTTCCCTGTACCCCGCGCCTCGAAACACCCCCCGACATTCGTCGCTGTCGCCTTCTCCGTACGCGCTATATTCAATATTTTCCCCCCCGCGAGCTTTTCAATCCGCGCGCCGCGTCCGATTCACCGATACCAACAGCAAGTTCGCGGTAAACAGATCTCGACGGGAGACTCGCGATTTTCCTCTGTCGCGCTAATTTCGAGTGTCACATTTTTTGTCTAATTTTTATTTATTTTCTTTCTCCATATTTTCGTTTTTTTTAATTTTTTTTATTAATTTCCTTGTTTTCAAACTGAAATGTAATTTTTATGGAACGTGAAGACGATTGGAAAAGTGATTGAAAATTGAAAAAGCGATTTTGCCCTTTTTTAATTTTTTCACTCTTGTTAGACCGTGAATTTTGTGTGTGTTTGATAGTTGAAGCTAAAATCCACGAGAGCAGTGTGTGTGCGTGCCACGTAAAATCGTGTTGGCAAGTGTCGCACGCGAGGGGCCGTAAAAATAATTCAGTTGCCAAATTCGTGTGAAATTTATTGTCGTCGCGAAATGGCGAGTCTAGCGAGGCCAATGTCGCCAATTAACTCTATAAGTCCCGTGCGTTTGGCGACTATCCAGCGTCACGCCTCGTGGGAACGTCATATGGGTGAGTTTTGAGTTACTTTGCGAATAAAAAACGCGATTATACAAAAGTCGTTTTTTTATGACTTTTATGTTTTTTTAATTTTTAGTCAAGACTAACATTTAGAAAAATGTAAGTCAAAACGAACATTTAAAAAAATGTTAGTCAAGACGAAAAGATAAAAAAAAATGTTATGACTTCCAGCGCGAGTTTGGTCATCGACTCTTTTCGAATTTGCCTCTTCGTCATCTCGCGTCCCTTCCATCTCAGCTTGTTTACATCGCCCGAATGGAATCCACGTGTGTTCGCCCCACGGCTCTCGTTCCAATATTTCACCCGGAGACGCGAATAACGAAGAAAATACAACGAAGACCGGGAGCCGAATATTTGGAAATTATTTGCAGCTGGCGCTTGACCCACGGGATGCATCTGACTCACCAAAGCGAACCGAGTCGCCAATGGAATTTAAATATACATTTTTGTTTACGTCGAGCGGGCGGCCGGACTTTTTTCCTTTTGTTTTCGCTTCTAAAGTGATGAAAAAAAAGAAATAGTTTCTCGAGTATCAGTGATTCTCGATGTGATCCGAAATTGAATGAAGCGGCCGGTTGGTTGCCGAGCGCACCGAGCGGAAATCGCGTCGCGAAGACTCAAAGTGTCTTCCGAAGTCGCTTCTCTCGGTTACTCACCAATCTCCCACCTATTTATCCGCGGGTGTCGCTGCCCGATAGCGAGTCGAGCGATACTGAACCGCAGGGCAGCAGCTGCTCTCGGAAGTTCCGCTTCCAGCAACGTCGATGACGTTTCTGCCTCCTCAGCAGCAGCAGCCGGGAATTTTCTCCCTCCAGTCGCGAATCCAGCGACTCGCGGCTGGCTCTCCTCTCGTCTCCTACTCCGCCTTCCTGCAAACTGTACTCGCCGACTGTACACTCAACCTTCGCGTCTCGTGTTTAGTGTTTTACCGGCTTCTCCAGTCGCCACGCGTTCATTCATACGTTTCCCGCTTTCCCGCATTTTATTCTTCTTTTTTTTTTAATAGCGTCGGACCAAAAAGTGATTTGAACGAACATTTTTATAGTTCATTTTTGAAAGTTGCTTTGTGTGTTGTTATTGAAAGTGAGTTATCGAAAACTTTCCCTGTGAGAGATTTTCGTAGTGACTCGAGGATACAATTTGTTCTTGGCTTTCCAACAGCTGGACAATTTTTTTTTCTTTTTTTTTAAGGATCTTCAAAATGCTGCACCTTGGTGAGGATTTGGGATATTCTTTCTTTTTTGCTATGCGAGATTCGTTGGTTCAAATAATTGCTAATAAAAATGGTTGACTCCAAAAGAATAAATAGTGAGAGAAAAATAATCGTAGAGTGTAAGAAAAATTGTGGGAACTGGGCGTGTCGTGTGGATTCCTCAGACTGTTTACTTAGCTCGATAGGCGTCGAGGAGAGAAAAAAAGCGCGTCTGAAATTCGAGAAAGAAAGTGACGTGGGGCTCAGGTGTCAGAAGTCAGCGAAAGCGGAGCGAAATATATATTTGTCGAGAGCGGCCCGCAGCGTGGCACCCGCGTAGATTTTCGTGGCCTTGAGGGGCCACTGGAACGCGTCGAGGACGACAGACCGTCGACACTCGCGAGTCGCGGGTGCATCGATGATGCCGTCATCGCGAAATAACTTCGCTGCCCGTTGATGCATTCATATATTTCAATCAAAGTCCCGACCGTCGACTTTAATGCATACGAGATTGCAATTTTTTGTTATTACATTCAAATCGTTGATTAAATATATTTTTAAACGGTACAAATGGTTATGGAATAAAAACAGTAATTTGTGTAATGATAAATATTACAAGTTTGAATGTATCATCGATATTATTTATAATTTTGCAATTTTCTTTGTGAATTACAGACGCACTGCTGGCCGATCTGCAGAACACGGTGTCCTCCGGGCCGAATCACGTGAGCAACAATGCGACGCCGGGATACGGATCGCTCAACGGTGCCAGGAACAATCACAGCACGAACGTCTACAGAAGCTATGAGAATCGGACGTCACCGTTGCCACCGCAATCGGTCAGTCAAGATACCGCGGATTCATCGCGATAAGACGACAGGAAATTCGGCATAGCCGTCACAAATTCATGAGAAATTCAGATTTTTTTTTTTTTCTTTTCCAAGATCCCTGATCTTATTTATTTTTCGTAATTACATTACATATTGAGGTTTAAACACAAGTGTCAATGGAAAAAAGAAAAATAGAAAAAGAAAACAAGCGCGCGCAAAATGTACGGATATCAGACAGCAAAAAATGTCCACACGATGTCGCTCACGTTTTAACGACGGACAGTCATGAGATCTGTGTCATCGGCAATCACACCAACCGCAGGATTGGCCAACGATCGCATGACAAACCGAGCAAAGAAAAAAAACGGAGCAGACGCTCGTTTTCCGGTCGATATTCACCCGAACGGTCGACCTGAAGAGATCTGCATAAATGCAGGTCGGTCAGAGGGAGTCGGGAGAAACGTGGAAAGAAGCCAGAAGCGTTTCCGCTAGATGGCGGCGACGTTCGCGACTTTCCTCGGTCGCGTTCGTCGCGCGCGACGTTCGCGACTCTTTGCCAAGACATTGCGGAATTTTGCCAACGACGAGAGGAAAAAAAAGGAAAGACGGAAGAAAAACGAAAACTCGGACGAAAGCCGAGAATCCTTTGCGATTGCGTTCAATTTCAAAGGCGAAAGATGATATTTCTAAATAGCCAATGGACTTGAAGAAAAAAGTGGTCTTTCCGGCCGATTCGCTACTTCTGAAAAGTCGCGACCACGGGATTCACGAGCGCCGGGCATTCCCGGTTCTCCAGGCCAACCGGAAATAGATCTGGGTGTGGCAGCTCTTCCGACGAATTTCGTAATTTGTTTTTCGCTCCGAATAGCGGACGCGTTATCAACACTCCTCGAGTGGCGAAACACCCCGGGAAAAAAATGTTGCCGCGTTACAATTGCATAAAACAGCGTGAGCGTTGGTTGCCCGCCGGTGAAACGTTGAGGCCTGACCTGTGGGAACATCGATCGCTCACAACTTTCCGGCCCAGCACCTGTTACCTTTCCCTCATAATCATCATATCGATTCTCGTTGTTCCTAGGGCTACGCTTTATTTTATTATTCATGGGGACGGTCGCCTCGGTACTTTTGTCAGGTCGATGCAACTCGCTTTGTCTTTCTTCGTGCAAAGCATTTTTCTTTCTTTTTTTAATGCCCCAATAAGTCCTCAAACTAAACAAAAAATAGCTATAAAAATCGAAAAACTCTTCAAGTTGACTTTGCGAATTAAATATTGAATTATATATTATCGAATTAATTGCAGCACTTGAAAATGAAAAAAAGCACCTGTCCCGTATCTCGAAAAAATCGACAGAACTCGTCGATATTAATATACAAAGTTGGCGCGAGGCATCGCGAAACTGGTTTATCGGTGATTCACGTCTGATTTATCGAATTTAAATTCGTATCCGCCGGGTCCGCAACGCGAGAGAAGTCGCGACGACGCTGCGAGCTCGTAAAGAAAACCGTAGCGCGCGCTGTAGTTTCGTGTGTAGGAAGAGTCTCATGGACCCTCACGGCTCCGCGTTATAATTAGATCATATTATGTCTATAAATAGCCGGTTAGTCAGGAGGTTTCGAGCCGAGAGGAAAATCAGGGCTGTTCGTCCTCGTCGGGACCTTCCATGCGGATCGGTTGAGGACATTTTCCGGGGATTTAACGGAAAATCCGTTTCGCCAAGTCGAGTCGTAAAATCGTGCAACACGTTTTGAACATTCGAACGAGACGGAGGCGAACATTTATTTTTGCAAGAGCTCCAGATCTTCGGCAATGAATTTTCGTCGTCGACGAAGACACAACTCGACGGTCGCCGTTCGGCGGTGTAAAGCAAATATTCATCGCACACCGGGATGCAATATTGCAATATCGCACGAGAGCTAAAATCACACGTGAATAACACGTGTTCGGAGAGAGATTTAACGACGAAGCGTCGCGAGCATCGGCGGACATATTAGTACGAATTAGCCGCGGCATCAGCTGCCAGGACAAACGCATAGGACGTGATTAGAACGCATTAGGAAACTTAATAATAACGGATCGGTTTACTCTTGCGCACTCGGGTATTAATGCTGAGTCTCCTCCTCTACGTTCTCAAAGCTTTTACTGTTCTTTTCATTTTTTTTTTTTTTTTTATTGGCAAGAAAAAGAATTTATTACAAGATTCCCTCTTGAAAAAATCAGTGGGAAAAATATCTCGCATTTTCGATATAAGTATTCTTGTCGTGTTGTTCTTCTGAGCAACCTTCGGGGCTTTTCGGAATTAGCCCGAAATTTCCCATAAGATTGGATTTTCATACTTTACGAAATCAAGGATTTTTTTTTTTTTTTTTTTTTTTCCGCGAAAAAAGCAAGACAACTTTGGGCTTTAAAATTCGATGAAAAACTCCGAAATTAATTCTCTTTAATGGAAACGGAAATAAATCTGCGAAAAAGAATAAATACTTATCGTGAAAATGTAATTAATGATCAGCAGCCGTTGGTGATTTTGTTTCCGCTCAATTTGGATGCCAAACGAGGCACGACAGTTTCCAGGTCTCTATCGAGATCTCGCGGGCCGATAATCGGAAGAAGAAGAAGAGAAGAAGACGTTAATTACACTCAAGGTTTCCTTTGCGACGCGATGACTGCATCACTTCGCTGATATGTTTATCTCGTTTTCACCCTGACATGTTTCCACCGGTCGGGTATTTTTGGCTTGACATCGCTTCTCGGTTAGCCCGCGGTTAACACCGGATGTGCGGTTTCGTTGCGTCGAAAGATATCGAGCTGTGATGTATCGAGACCAACCGATTTTTCAATTTTTTTTTTTTTTTTCGAAGGAAACATTTTTTGGACGAAAATAATTATGAAAATAATTATGAAAAAGTTGGTTGGATGCAATCCAGCTAGTGATGTTTTTTTATGAATCACTTTGACCTGTTGAGAACGGCCGCCGCGTTCAATTTGCATCGTTCATTGACGAAACATTGCGAGCTCCAAATGAAACCTGCGTCGATGTGGTTAATTCACAGAGACAGAGTCGCTCAAATCGAGACGTCTAACCGTCGCGCGAAGACGACGGCGACTCTGACATCAGCATTTGGAATAATGTCGATGGTACGAGGGCGTCGTTGTTGTTGTTAGACACTCGAGTTTTCGTACGTAATACCATTTGGCAAACGACCGTCCAAATGCATTTGCCGAGAACTCGAACGCAGATGCAACGACTCGCCTTGATTTACACCTGTTTTCTAGTCTTTCGACACGTCTCTTGTGTCCCTCTTTATAGGTATCCGTGCTGTGCTTTATGAATGACGCCTGCTTTCCGTGGATTTCTTTAAAAAATCGTCGATAAATTTTTCCCCCGAGAAACGGAAAGTTTACCCCTAAAAAAATGCCTGAAGACATTTATTTTGCTCATTTTTCGTGCGATAGCATTTAAAATCAAATGAGAGGGAAAAAAACGTTCCTCGAAGGAGCTAATTTATTTGTCAAGGAATTAATTCGACAATGTCATTTAATTGAATACACGTTTTACCTTATTGTGCAGCCGACTTACCAGAATCGAGAGGCCATCGAGGAGACGATAACGAAGAGCAGCAACGCGGGAGGCGGGCAGTACATAAGTCAGAATCCCGGAAGCGGAGGCGGTGGAAAGATGCCGTCGTTGAACAACAATTTGTCGGAGCTCGACACTTTGCTCCAAGATCTGAGCAACGCCCGTTACAACACGCACTTCCAAGAGCGTGGTACGAGTAAAAAAAAAATTATCTAGTTTCCAAGCTGGAGTATAGAAATGAAAAAAGGAAGAAAAACACCGAATATTTTGTCACTGTATTCCTCGAAATTAAACACGGCCGCTCATGTCGAGTTAATTGTCAAATCGAACAACGTTGCTCAAAATAATTGGCATCTCGCCACGCGACGAAATACGTTACAAATTATGTTGTGGACAGTCGATCCCTCAATCCACCACGACGTCTTATCCAACGCGCTATTAATACGAGCTTTGTAAATGATTTTAATCTTGAAACATCTTCCGAATTTTTTTTGTTTTTTTTTTGTTACAAAATTCTATTTCTAATCCCTTGGGCTTTCGACGACGACGACGACGACGATGTCGAGTTGTCCGTTTTGGTTTTGACCTTCTCGGAGTACGTCGACTGTGAATGCGCGACGAGTCTTGGCCAATTTGGAGTATCACCAAATTCACGATGACAAGTTATTAACGAGTCGCGTCGCAAACTTTGTTCGCTGGACGCGTATTAAAACCTCGCGAATTATTGAAAACAGACGTAGATTCATTGACCCAAAACCGAAGCCGCGTATTTTCGTTTGATTGATTCTGCCGCACGCGCGATGATGGATAAACAGAAATATCAGTCATCGCTCGAAAAACGACGTTTCTCCCAAATTACGTCGAGCAACTCGCCAACCGTTATTGACTCTAACGAAATATCAATTTCAGAAGCTCTGGGATCATCAGGTGGTGGATTGAACGGTGGAGCGATAAGTCCGATGCTTCGGTCGCCGAGCAGCCTCTCCGCTTCGCGTCCCACCGTCGATTCGTTGCTCGAGGAATTAAATACCGCTGTTCCCAACAGGTGAGTCAATCAAATTTTTCCCTAGTTATATTTATTTTGCAGGTTTCCATCGTACACAGCCACTTGAATTTTCAGGGCTTTAATCGTTGCTCCCGGAGCTTTGATAAATATTTTATTCCATCATCATTAATTGTGTGACTTAAATCGACAATTTTCTCGGTCATTTGCGCAGCGAATATCCCCACGAGGGACGCGTGAAGGTGACGATCCAGGAAACTTCAACCGAAGTTCAACCGGTCTACGAGAGTTATCCGTCGAGCCAAAACAATTCGCTCAATCGTTCCGAGCAGCAGAGAAGCTACACCGCGAATGGACACACGGCGAGCAACGCAACCAAAGAGCTCGACGATCTTATGGCTTCGCTCTCGGAATTCAAGGTACGAAACTCTTCAATAAGCGCACCAATTTTTTTTTTTTTTTTTTTTTTTTTTTTTTTTTTTTTCACTTACTCGTTCGTTGTAATGCTTTTGTGGAAAAATTCGTGAAAAAGTTGTTCGTCGCTGCTGGGAAATTTTTATTAGCACGCTACGACAAAGATGGATGTGTCTTGCAATATATATTCGTTGTTTGCCCGTGAAAAAGAGTCAAAGAGCATCGAGGCAAGCTCGAAGAATTCGCGAAACGAGCCGTGCAAAATGTTATCAACTACGTCGCGAGAATTTGTCAGCCACGTGTAAACTTTGGTCGCGCCGGGCCGGATACCGCGGGAAAAATATTGTGCATCGTCTCGACGTGTTGAGGAGCAAATAGGGTGTTTGCTCATCGACGAATTGTCGCGACAGGCGCGAACCGAAAATTCCAACAGACATGCGTTTTCATTCGTGGGCAGTAGGATAATAAAACAGTGATGTTAAAGCGACGCTCCTGCCCATTCTTGGCTGGCCAAGTTACCGAAATAACTATCTATTCCAACGATATTGCGGCCGACACGAGTGTAAGACGGGGCGAAAAGCTTTAGAGCCGAGAATCAGCCAGTGTCCCTCTGGTCCCTCCTACTTTCGCTTTTTCTTCATCCACGGCTTCGTTATACACAGCGCACGACTGACGCGAATGATCTTCGGCGTCTCCTGTGGAAGCCGGTGGTTGTGGAGGGGGGCGGAAAAATCGTGCGTTTGTGAAGCTTCGAAGGTGGAGGGGAAAATCAAGCGAACACCGCGAGCGGTCCACGAAAAAGCTTCTCTCAGTCAGTCTGCAAGCTCGAGCTTCAAGAGTCGACTTCGAACGTTATTCTTCGCAATATTACGTACGGTTATCAAATTATTTTCACAATATTTTACCTCTCCACCGACGATCCGACAACGTTGCTCAACGCGTTTAATCAATTTTCCCTCGATTCGCCTGAAAAAAATTGTTCTGGTTCTTTTTTTTTTTTTTTTTTTTCTTTTTTTTATTCGTTGTTTCACGGAGTATTTTGCGGCACCGGCGTCGTTTGCAATTATTTTTACTGGACTCGCGGATTTTTCGATGTCAAACAGTGAAACCGATTTTTCCCTGAAAATGAGAAAAAAATCGCGGAACGTCAAATTCCATCTGTCACTGTCACTTCCGGGGAAAATTCAGCTGCTACGCTTCGGGAGTCAATCGTGCGTTTGCCGAGTTGAGAAAAAATTTGTCAAAAATATTCGTTAGAAAACAGATGTTAAAATAAAATTTGAAAAAATAAAAATAGCGGCGCATGTAAGACGAAATTAGCTTTGGCTCGGTCGACAGGAGTCCACAAATAAAATGAGAAACCCCGAAGTCTAGAAGCTGGAAAATTACAGACATATTGGCCTACTTCGATAGGTGCGTTAGCGTTCCGCAAATAGCTCTCGGATTTCGCCACCCACGCCTCGTGAAAAGCACACGGCTCGCTTCGAATTGCCCCTTCTCCGCAGTTTCGCGGGGCGTATTTTCGCCGTTGGAAAGTAAAGCGACGAGTTGAGGGAAAGAGAGGAGGGAAAAAAATGGAAAAGCGTTTAACGAGCCGTCGACATTGGTTTTACAGATCAATGGTAGCACTCACCAGCACCAGACGGTGACAGATTCCCCGTACGCGAAGCCGAACAAGGCAACGAAGAGCTCGCCGTCGCCGGTGATTCAGGAGGGCAACAGCGGTGCATCATCAGCAGCGGCAGCGTCGGCAGCGGCAGCAGCGGCGGCTCTCAGTCGGATTCACATAACCGAGACTCACGCGAGTCACCAGTACCAGCCGCAGCACGGAGAGAGCCACACTACAACCGCCCAGGCCACGACTCACATCGTCAAACAGAATCAGTTGGATTCTATGCTAGGAAATCTACAGGCGGACATGAGTCGTCAAGGTGTCAACACCACCCAGAAGGGATGCTGCAACGCGTGCGAGAAGCCGATCGTCGGCCAGGTCATCACCGCCCTCGGGAAAACCTGGCATCCGGAACACTTCACGTGCACTCACTGCAACCAGGAACTCGGCACCCGCAACTTCTTCGAGCGCGAGGGTCATCCCTACTGCGAGACCGACTACCACAATCTCTTCTCGCCCCGTTGTGCCTACTGCAACGGACCGATTCTCGATGTAATTCACGCGCTTGCCTTCACGACCAAATATTCCGAGTCGGTTTCGTTGAATTTTTCGCATTCGCTTAACTGCAACTTTGGTGTCCACAGAAATGCGTCACCGCGCTCGACAAGACATGGCACACGGAGCACTTTTTCTGCGCCCAGTGCGGCAAGCAGTTCGGCGAGGAGGGCTTCCACGAGAGGGACGGAAAGCCCTACTGCCGCGAGGATTACTTCGACATGTTCGCACCCAAGTGCGGCGGCTGCAATCGCGCCATTATGGAGAATTACATATCGGCGCTTAACAGCCAGTGGCATCCGGATTGCTTCGTCTGCAGGGTAGGAGAAAAACGACATTCACCATTATTACATCCTTCTTTTGTATTGCAGATATTCGCCTCGAAGATCCTCGGAGCGCATCGACGATTAACCATTTACAAAAAAAAAAAAAAATGAATTTAGCTTGAGTACGCAAGACGGGAAAAAACACAGTTGCTTGAGTATTTTGAATTGCAGGACTGCAAGAAGCCCGTGTCCGGCAAATCCTTCTACGCGATGGAGGGAAAGCCGGTGTGCCCGAAATGCGTGGGCGTCGACGACGAGGAGGAGGAGGAGGAGGAGGAGGCATAAGTGTCGCGCTCACCGACCGCTAATTTTTTTTCGTTTTTTTTTTTCTTTCCACATCTCGCGATCCGCGGCGTCCTCGAGACAATCCCGCGACCAGCGTTCTTCGATTTATCGATGCAAAGAGCGAAACGCAAAAAAAAAAAGAAGGAAAACCACGAAAGTCCCGTATGCCCCGGGGGCTCCGGAAATGCGGAGCCCCGAATCCTCCCCCCACGCTCGATAAAAGCTGCGAGAGGAACGCTGGTCGCGTTGCGTCGCTTTTTCTCGGGAACACCGAGGACGCCGCGCTGAGCGGGAGACTCGAAAGTGCGAAGAGAAAAAAAAATCGCGAATTCACTTTGTACCGAAAACCTCAACTTCCCGCTCGAAACCCGCAAAAATGCGCCCTCCGGACGCAGATCCCGAGACATCAACACGGGAGCACAAATCAGAGAAAAAACACGCACACGTAAAAAAAAAAATGAAACACTTTTGTATAGATAGCGAGAGCAGCGAGGGTTACGAAGTGGCGAGGAACGCGAGAGCGGAAAAGCGATAAAACGATAAAGTATAAAATCGCTTTCTCGCCGCTTCGACTCCGCTTGCGATGATTTTTTGCAAATGTTTGAGAAAAAAGAAACTCGAGAACGCAGGTTCATCCGCAATCGCGTCCAGATGTTGTACTGTACGAATTAATAAATGTAAAAAAAAAACAAAAAAAAACAAAACAAAAAACAAACAAAAAACAAATAGACACACGACACACTTGGCGGGGGAGGAGACGTGAGAGGCACGTGAGAGTCTCGAGCTCTCGCGACCCGTGTCCGCGGCTCGTCGCGCTTCGCGCAATCGTCCGTTCAGTCGGATCCAACCGAGCGCGACGGGACGACGCCCTCCGCGCGTTATTGTCTCTGATTTGTGCTCAGTCGTCCGTCATCGATGCCTCACAGCGACATCGATTTTTTTCTCGCTCAACTTCCTCCTTCTTTCCTCCGGACTCGCCAACGACGTTCCGATTATCCTGAGGAAATATCGAGCGCAAAAGAATCGATGACCTTGAGAATTTTACAGGGTTGAGAAAATTCCCGCGGCCGAAAGCGCCCTTGAATAATTCGAGGGTGATCGCGAATTCCCCTCGGTGGCCCCCGACGAGCGATTTTCGCGGACCTCCGCCTTCTCCTCGGCGCTCGTCAGTCGCGCTTGGATTGCCAAGCCCGCGACGGGCCTCTAGGACTCGCCCCGCGAAATTCTGGCTCAATGCCAGAAGCTTCGCCACTCATGCGTTGCTTTATAAGCGACTTGTCATTTTTTTTTATTTTTTTTTTTATTTCTTGGACTCGCTTCCGTTTCGTCCGAGATTTCTGTGGGTTGGGGTGCAAAAAGACTCGGGGCTTTTCTTTTTTATCGCGTTTGTTCCGGTGGTTTAAAAAATATGTAAGGAGGTCGGAGCGCACGACTGGTCATTTTTTTTACAACATTTCATAATTATTGTTCAAGTTCATTTGACGAGTGCGAAGCGCCGCAACCTCCTGAAAAAAGCTCGGTCGACCGGGCGAACGTTGGGAATTTATTTATGTTGGCAAAGACCGATTTCTATGCAGAATTATGCTCCACGCCAATGTTGCAAAACAAATCGTCGATTCGAGCGACACGAATACGAGGAATGTTTATCGAGAGCATCGAGAGATTAATTTCAATTTTTTATGAATAACGACAATTCTTTCCAGGATTGCCGGCAAAAATTCCAGGGCGGTTCGTTCTTCGATCATGAGGGTTTGCCCTACTGCGAGACCCATTACCACGCTAAACGAGGTTCTCTCTGCGCCGGTTGTCACAAGCCTATTACAGGTGAATTATTGATGAAAAGAGCGACGTAGAAGCCGTGCATAAAAATGATTAGCCTTTGACAACACCGCCTGACCTGTTCCGTTTTTTTTTAAGGCCGCTGCATCACCGCAATGTTCCGCAAATTCCACCCGGAGCATTTCGTCTGCGCTTTCTGTCTAAAGCAACTGAACAAGGGGACATTCAAGGAGCAGAACGACAAACCCTACTGTCACGGTTGTTTCGAAAAGCTCTTTGGCTAAGAACGAGGAGAAGAAAAGAAAAAAAAACGAGGGAAGTCGCGAGAAAGGGAACGAGATACTAATAAGTCTTAGGAACAGAAACGAATTCAAGGGTCGATTTTATCGAGGTATTAAAATTCAAGTTTTTCCATTAATCAGCCAAGATCGGGTCCGGACGGACCTGACTATCTTTTTTTTTTTTTCACGATCCTGATTTATAGATTTTGCAGTAAAATTAAAAGGCAAGAAGATCGGACGCTTTGGCGTCTCCAAATGGATGATACAGTTATATATTTATAAATATATATATATATATACGTTTTAATGCATCGACAGGATATCGAGCCTGTCGAACACTCGGATCTTTTTCTTCGTCACTTGACCTTATTGCCGATTTGTTTCCGAATTACGAAACACCAATTGGGTGCTAATCACGATGTTTCAATTTTTTTCTCTCTTTTTATTGACTAATAATCTAGTTGCCGAATTTATTTCTCCATTCGTCGCGGCAGATGCTCAGGGGCTTTTTTGTACGCTATTCTCGTGTCCGCGATCTGTTACGTTTTACCAATTTATATAATGTACAGTTTAGCCGATAGTTTTCACGAATGATTTCCAATTCATTACTTAATTACTCGGTAAATGCCGAAACAGAGAGAGAAAGAGGGAACGACAAAAAAATGATCGAAAAGATTCACGAGACAAATATTCCGCGCGGCGTTGGGCCACGTTCTTCCAACCGCAATGATGTTCACGCGTTAATCCGTCTGCAGTTGATCTTGATTTTTTTTTCTCTTTTTTTTTATTACGTACACGTAATATAATATTGCTAAAAAAACTTACGATAGTTACGAATATTTACGTGCTACAATCGTCTTCGAGGGGAAGACGCTATAGTTTACCCAGGGATGGGAGACGTTCGAATGCAAAAGTATTTTGAATACTTTCCTTTCTTTAACGAACGATTAGGGATTACCGAGACGAAAGCTCGTTGCGACAATTCATCAGTTAAAAATATATATTTCAAATGCTTTTCCATTCGAATGATTTTACCGGTACTACTGATACTAATAACACAGTATTAATAACCATTCACTAACTGTTGATTAATTGACGATGAAAGCAAATGAAAGATAACGACGGGCGCGCGACAAGCGTTTCTACGACGTTGCCAAATTGGTCGCGAGCCCCGTGTAGACATACAAAGTTTTTAATAAAAAATAAAAAAAATTAAGAAAATCTCAGAGCTTGGGTCTCTCAACGATATTCTCATTTTTATGGCGTTAAAATGCGTAAACTTTTATTTTAATCGAGGATTCTGGATTCTGGGAAGTTTCTTGAGATAAATAACTTCAAATCGACTGTATTTGGCATATTTTTTTTATTAATGCACGAGACGATAACGTCGCGAACGCTTTATACACCCTCAACGTTCAATAAATATTTATCTCGCTTACAAACTAAACTCATCCGTCGACATCCTAACCGTATCGAACGAAGCCTTACGACGAGGCTAGAAAAAAAAACCGAAAAGAACCCGCAAATACATTAGCGAAAAATTGAATTATCTCTCGAACGAAAAAATATATATATGGACCGATGAAGAGAAAAGAAAATGACAATAAAGTCTATGTACAGTTGAAGATATTTCGAGCGGTGCACGCGAGGCGCTTGCGGAAATAAACTTGAAAGCTACGCGCTTGATGTAGCGTCGGTCGCCCACGAAAAAACGTATTTCGCGGGCGATCGACGCTCACGCGAAGTGTTGAAGGTGGAAAAAAAAATTCTACCGGTCTTCGTGCGCCGACACATCGAGTGCGATTTTGCATATTCAATGCACGTTAGAATAAAAAAGGCTGATGATATTGATAGACGAAAAAATGACGATGTCCACTGTTCGTCATGTCGCTTACTTATTATCACAGACGGAGTACAAAAATCTCGGAGCAAGAATGTGAAAAAAAAAGAAAAAAAAAATTAATGGATTTTTCACGCGAGGCTGGGAAACAATTCCGAGAAGCTCTCGTGCCAGAGATCGGTGAGAGCTCCGTTATTCGCGCTGCTCGGGACGTTCGCGTTTGCGCTCCTGACGGTCGCGCCTTTGTCGTGCGTCTGAATCGGCGAGTCATGCGACTCGTAACCGCAGTCCGAGAGATTTGCGTCCAATTTGTACGGGCTGACGATTCCCGCGTCCGAATCGTCGGAATGGATGCTCGAGGGCGAGGATATCGAGTCCGTGAACGTGTAAGCGGGCGACAAGAGATAATTGCTGTTTACAGGGGTTTTTTGACCGAAAAGATGCGCCGGTTTGTAACTCGATGATTCGTCGGTGGTGGAATTCTCGCTGTTGTTGCTGCTGCTGCTGCTGCTAATTTCCTGGACGCATTCCTGTATCCTGACGCCGTCGTCCTCGCCGGGATAAATAATAGTGATGCAGTTGGTGGCCTCGTCGTAAGTGCCGTAAACGGTGTCCATATCGTTCGCCGGTGGTTCCTTCTTCACCTCGATCTCTCGTTTGAACGGGAGGCTCGTGGTCGTCGTCGTCGACGTCGTCGCTGGGACCTGAGCGTTCTTTCGCTGAACGACGCTCGCCACCGCTTTCGTTCTCGTGCAATTAATCGGCAAACTCGCGATCGCCTTGCCGGGCGAAGTTTCGATCGCGAAATTTCGCGGGTAGCTCAGACCTTCAACGGCTGCACCGGCTTCCACATTTTCTGATGCCGGCCCCACCACTCCTTCTGTATCGTTAGGTTCTTCAATGGTATCTTGCTTGAGCGCGATCTGAAAGGAAAAGGAGATTCGACATGATATAAAAATGCTTTCACGTCGAGCGAGAAAAAAGTGAAGAGACAGAGGTGCAGAAATAATGACCTGTTCATTTGATTTACAAGAACTTGCTTCCACTTCTGCGGTAACTTCTCGCAGAAGGCTTTCGGCGAGTTCCTCGAGTCGCTCGATGTAGTCGTCGCCTTGGAGCTCGCCGAAGAGCTCCTCGAGAGGAGGTAGAGCGTCATGATCTTCAGGATTATCGAGGCGTTTGTGCTCAGGGCCGTCGGGGACGGTGCCGGCTGCGCTGCCCCACCCTGCGGCAGAGGGTTTATCGGGGATACGGCTGATCCCAGTGTGGGAGCAGCGCAGCCGACACGACCCTGACATGCCGAGCAGAAGCGCTCCTGCTCGTCCGTCCGCGTCGTTGTCGTCGACGTCGACGTCGTCGTCGCCGTCGCTTTCGCCTCGTCTCGCTCTCGCCGAAGCCTCTTCGACTCCGTCAGCAGACTCTCGTTCTGCGATCTCAGCATCGCGCACTCTTGGCTCAGCAGGTCGTTGCTGTCACGCAGCGCCTTCACCGTGTCCTCCAGCTCGTCCAATTTTGCCTTCTTACGATCTCGCGATGTCTGCGCTGCCACTCGGTTCTTCAATTTTCTGGTAAGACGAACAAACAAACGAATTTTCATTAACAAACGTATTAATGAAAAAAATCAATTGTTCAATAAATTACCCGTCAATCCAACTATTAAAAAAAATTATTCCCAATTTTCACGAATTTTTTAAATCACGGTTTTCACCGAAAAAAAAAAAAAAAATAAATAAAGCGATTTGAAAAAAAAATCGAGAAAATTCGGGAAAAAATCATACGTATTGGCACAACGGAAGAAAGGTCGGACTCTTACTTTCGCTGTAATTTTTCCTCCCAGGTCAAGTGATCCAGTCGCCGTTTCTTTCCTCTGAGCCACATGTCGGGTTTCGCCAGATCCGTGTCCATGGGTATCGTCTCCTCGAGCTCCTTCATCGTCGGCTTACGTTCCATCTTGGCGTTGGTGTTTCTCGCGGTGAGGATGGACGTCGTGAAGTTGAAATTGGCGCCGTTGGCTCGCAGCTCGCCACTCGAGTTTACGCAGCCCGGAGCCTTGGTGAGGCTCTTAGGCAATGTTATTATTACGCTCTTCAGAGAACTCATAATATGCCATACATCGGCGGCGATTCGTTTATCACGAACGACGTTTGTTATCCCCGCTCCACTTCCACTTCCACTTCCGCTTCCGTATCAGGTTGATTTTACTGCTCCTGCAGTGTCAACTCGTCCTGCCTGCGCAACGTGAACGACAAATACGAACTTCAGCTTTAAACATATTTAAACAATCGATGGATCCCGATTACGAGTTAGCTTCGGGAAGTGACTCTAAGATTCCATGTTTTCATCGCGAAAAATCGCAAAATTCACGTAATCTCGAAAATTCGACACAGTCCATATGGATACAGAATGAACGGAGAAAAACAAATGGCAGTGACCGCGGTAGTTTCTAGAAACCGGACGTGCACGCCCCGCTCGAACGGCGCAAACGATTTTCAGCGCGTGTTATTTACCTCAATCGCGCGAACAACAATCACGTCCGGTCGCGTCGAGTCCTCGAGACCGAATACGACGGCGATGCCTGACGAAATCCTCGGAGGACGCTGCTCTTCCACGGTGTTTCTATCCCTACCAGAGTTCCTCGTACACTCGGGGGAGACCAGTCACTGTCTTGTCCAGCTGACGCAACGTGTTTCACGTACCGCACCGCAGCGTACCGAGCGCCCGAGCGCCGAGTTACGGCGGTGTGGATGACACGAGAGCGTGGGTAGCGCGCGAGACGCGACTGTGTTGGTGTCGGCGAACGCGTCACGCGCCGAGAGCCGATGTGGTCTTTCCCGATTGGTGGACGCTCAGCGAGAGAATGGGACGCGACGCGAGCGAGAAGGCAGCGTCGTCGTGGTTACGACAATCGTTTACGCCCGTAAACACTGCGCACTACGGGCGACACGCCTGACGCCGCGCACACATCGACGCCGCGCGTCGCCCAACGAATACATACTCGGTGACGGGCACGAAAGTTCGTTCATGCGGTATCATTAATTCAAGACCTGTTGATCGACCCACGAGAGACACAACCGCGGTCGCGGGTGGGGGCGGAGAGGTTAATGCCGTCTCCAGGCTGTTGATGTTTGGGATGCGCGAAAAACCGGCTTTTTCCCGTTTCGCCTGTACTTTCCATACATTTTTCCATCAATTTTTTCCATCGATCGAGCTCTTCGTCATTGAGCAAAGTATTTAAAAAAACATTCTTTTTAGACTACTTTTGTCCCGCAGTATTCGCATGTTCGAATCGAATGTATATTCGTGAATTTAATCTCGAACTGCCACTGAAAGATTAAATTCAAGATCGCGATATTTCGTTGGAATCGATCGCGTATCGAATGTCGCGCGGCGACATCGAGCAGTGGCACGAGACCCCGGCCCGTCCGGGGCTTACGCAACATCTCGTGTTTTTGCCACTCGCGGTGACATCGCGGCATCCCGAGCGGAGGGAAAAGTCGGTTCTGCGCATCCTGGACGCACAAGTGGCGTATAACAACAAGGAGACGTCGTTATCGCGTGACGTCACCCGGCGAGAATGACTGTCCGATAATGAAAATACATGCATAACCGCGGCACACGTTGACACGGTACCTAGGTTGATTCTATTCTCGGGACGCCCGACGCTCAATTTATCTCGCGTTTTGCATCTCTCGGCTAAAGTTTTCTCTCTCATCGTCATCGAACGGTATCTCATTAGTCATCGCTTCGTCAGGCCGCCGGCGACGAAAATGCTGACGAAACAATCGTGCCGGTTGGGAATCCCTTCCGCGCTTTGTTGCTGCTGTTTTTCTTATTATTATTATCACTATATATTACGTAAAGTCGAAACTGTAACCGCGGTCGCGCAACAACGCAAATTGCATATATTAAATTACGAGCTTCGAGGCTTCGCAGATCGATAGATAGAAAAAGATAGGAGAGGATGTGGCGCTAGAGGCGAAGCTATATATACTTTCCGAAGTGGTCAACTATATTTTCACGCGAGCGCGAGCTATGCAGAATGCGCTACATCGATTGACACGCGCTCCGACCGCTGGGGGTCACGAAAGGTCTTTCTCACTGCAGCGCGAACGGAAAGTCTCGCGAATCCCTCAATGTCATCGCGACCCATCGGCTGCTCAATGATTCGTGTGTTTCTTCCGCTCGCGTCTTATACGCAGAGCCATCTATCATCTCAGTTTGTATTTCAAAATATCCAACTCTTAACACTTTTTTGCTTAGTTTAGAGAAAAAAAAAAATTCGATGTTTTCTTCGCAGAATTGATGAAACAGGGCCCGCTCGAAATCGACCCTTCGAGCATTGAACTTTTTTTTTCAAAACATCGTCTTTTAATTACAGTCATTACATTACGTGAATACGGGGTACTGAGAATGGAAAAGAGGTGATAACCGTGGCTCCCGCATCTACTTCGACTAAATAAACAATATATGGAGAGTCCAGGCACGTGGCGCGGCGATATATAGATTATATACAGGTTGACTAGGTTTACAAGTCTGTGTACAGGCATTACATTGGCCTATCTAGCCAATACTTGAATTTTTTTAACGAAATACTTTACACGTAGTTTCGACAAATTGGTATTCTCATTGTTGTCACAGCCGCCACGGCAATCGGACGACTTTTCGACGAGACACCGTCAAATTCGTATACAGACCGAGGAGTTACAACGAAAACGGAAATGATGCTAGCTTTTTCGTATCTTCTCGCGCCTAAATATACAGTAATATCGGACTAACCGCGGAGCCCCGAGCACTCGCGCGGCGCAAAGTGTCGTGGAACGTGCGAGTGACTCTATACATTTGGCAGGCGACGATCGCGGGTGTACTCGATCGTTGTTGTTGGCCCCAGAGTCTTGGGGACTCGACGGCGACGATTATCTCGGTGTCTTCGAGGATGAAAACGCCGCCGTCGCCGCCGCGAGCGGAGGACCGGAGATCGAAATTCGTTGGTCGGAAGCGCTGACGACTGTCGAAACTCGAAGCTGCGCCGGCGAGAAGAGCCGCTGCTGCCGCTGCTGCCGCTGTTGCTGCGCGCCAGGAGGGTTTTTCTGTCATCCGCGAAATCTCGGCCGCTCGACGACGTTACAAGGCGCTGTCAGGCTCTCGAGATCTCGTTATCAGTGACTCGCGCGCGAGATAAACGAGCGTGGGCGAGCGTGCACCGAGACCCACCCCCGAGCCTTCCCGAGTGACGTACAACTTGTGTTCCATCGCGAGATCGCTCGCCCCGTGCCTGCCCGTCAAATTCTTCTGAATGGAGAACAACCTAACCTACAAATTTATGCTCAACGTTAATGGTCTCATACCGAACAACATATTCGACGACATGGCTTGCGAGGCTTGTTCCATAAAGTTTACGCTATTCAAACGCAAAGTGAGTGCATCTCGTCCCCTCCCTACGGTCGATTTTTCGAGGGCCGAGCGAACGAAAAAAAAAAAAAAACAATACAAATTTTGTGGTTCTCCTTGCAGAAACAATGCAGGGACTGCATGAGATATTTTTGCACAGACTGCGTCATCAAGAGAGGCGATCGAGTACTCAGCTGCGACAACTGCAGTATGTTGTCCAGAAGGCCCCTAGTCAGATCACAGGTACTTAAGATGAGGGCCAAAGATCTCAAGCATTATCTCGTTGCCAAGAAGATTTCGCTCCGGGGATGCGTCGGTAAGAGTCCGCCGATTGTTTATTACCGTGCAACTTTTACCGCAATGGTGCGACAAATAAACAAATTATATCCGTACCTGTATCGGCTACGTTTATCATTCATTTATCGATCCAATTGTTTTTTTTTGTGATCCCAATGTCTCTCGTTTCTTTCAGAGAAAGAAGACTTAGTGAATATCTTAATGCAGTACGCCAACGGAGGGGAAAGTCTGATGAACAACGAAAGACCTCACAGTGCACCACCGAGTCCGGAGTGAGCATTTTTTGTACTTGAGAATCTTGGAATTTCGTTAATACGATTTTCGTTCGATATAATTTTTTTTTTTTACTCAAAGATTCACACAACGCACGAGCCAACCGCAGCCATCGCCTCCGCGAAGATCCAGGAGTCCGCCGGCGACCACGAGACCACCAACCGTTCAACATCCCGAACCCGAGACGCCTCCGGCGTCGCAGGACGATTCACCAACCCTGACGCGATCGCACGACGTCGAGATCGAGGAAGTTTCCGTGGAAGACGCGAGCCCCACGGTGAGCAACGGCGGCCCGGAGCCTCTGATAACGGAGCAGGAAGTCGAGGAAACGCCCGAGGAGGCTTCGAACGATCAGCAATCTCCGATGTTCACGGAACTACCCACGGTGCGAGGAACAGAAATTACCGATAATGACAAAATAGAATCTGCATTGACGGAAAAACGTGTACCCTACGATAATTTTTTCGCTCTTTTTCCGATCAGTGGTCGGGTAATGTCAAGTTGTCGCAAATAACGGAATGCACCGACCTCGAGTATCTCACGGTGAAACAGCTGAAGGTCCTGCTGCAAACGAATCGCGTGGACTTCAAAGGCTGCGTCGAGAGAAGCGAATTGTTGGATCGAGCGACGAGACTCTGGCAAGCGTCGAAAAAAACCGGTGGCGGTGAGTAAGCGGGCAAATCGAGGCAAATTACGAGACCCTCGTAAAAATTTCGGTCGTTTCGACGAAACTCTTGTCTCTTTCAGAGTCCGAAGTGGAGGGTCCGTACGACGAGAGCCTGTGCAAGATCTGCTGGGACTCGCCCATAGAGTGCGTGATTCTGGAATGCGGTCATCTCGCCTGTTGCATAGACTGCGGCAAGCAGATGTCCGAGTGTCCGATATGCAGACAGTACGTCGTGCGCGTCGTGAGATTTTTCAAAGCCTGAACGGCGCGGCGATCGAGAGAGGAAGGTCAAGAGAAAAGGGGAAAGAAAAAGAAATTCCGAGAATCGACAGACTGGCGAAAAAAGCAAAGACGCGAATTGAGTTAGTAATTGGATCGTCGAGAAAAGATTTACGGGAACGAAAAAGCTCGCTAAGGGTAGGAGCTGCTTGCTATACTCAATGACAAGAAAACAAAGATATAAATATAGATTATTATGTTATAGCGTCTAAACACGACAGATGTATAGGGCATGTATAGTTGTATGTATATTGACCACCCGAGATCGGTCACTAAAACGTTGGCTCGACATTTTCGACCACTCTCACTGAATCTTCGTACACGTTTCAGCGGTGGAATTACTTTGACAAATCGCCGTCGATATTTCTCGACCCGTTTGCTGATGGTGCGCGAAGAAATATTTTTTCTTCCGATCGTGTGAAAAAAAGTCAGATCTGATAATGACGAATTGTGGATGTTTCATTTATTTCGATAATCATTCTTTTTTTATTTTTCTATATAAAGAAAATTGAACACCTTCAATCGTTCATAGTCTGACCTGGACATTTTTTTGCTACATTACCGGAATGTCGTTGTGGACAATCAAAAATGGGGTATCGGTATTTTTTTTTTGTGCGATAAGAATTGTCAGAAAATGTCATGTTCTGCCACGCGAAATACGTAAAAGGTATCCAAAGAGGTTGGCGAAAATGCGTAGCTTTTGGTGACTCGTCTCGTATACAAGCAGGTATATATATATATATATATATTTTACAAGTCAGAATTGGCACTGGAATCGTGCAAACTCGTGATAAGGAAAAGTAGAATCCGCGGCGAAGGCTATAAAAAAAAAAACGTTTAGCCTTCGCGTCCTTTTCCTCTATTTTTTGTTCGTTGGTTTTACTGAACGAAGCTTAGCAATCTAATGGACGCTACGCGCGAATATTACCCCGCCGGTGGAACGCAGAAGTGTCGGGAATTTATGAAGGGAAAATCGACCTTTTGTTTTTTGTTAAGTCGAGACGTCGAATAGATTTTCACTCATTTTGACTCGAAATCGCTAACTTTTTGATCCGCGCGGTCCTCGTATATATAGACAACATATCAGTGGATTTAATTCTTCGCCCGCGACATCGTAAAACTTAGAGGAAAAAAGCAATCTCAACGCTCCGGAAGGAAATGCTTTTGAGAAGTTTCGAGGATTGCCTCGTTGACGACACGATCCCTCGCTTTGACTATCCGCTAAATGTTTTCAACAGAAAAACGATGTCTTCGAGTCAATTATGTAATAATCGAAAAGAAAATAATCCGTCGTTAACTGTGCGCGCGAATCCGCGAATCTTGTACATGAGCTGTATTGTAATACCGCCGTCGTTTTATCGTCGTTAATACCACGAACATACGTATTTTTGATGCAGGTGTTCAATTTAATTCATAAAAAACGAAAAACGATGAAATTCGAGTGATTCGTCGAATCCAATTCCCTAATATTTATTATTTCATTCACTAACAAAGTTACAGTCTTCGTCGTCGCTCGGTCTCTCGTGACTTATTCCCTCTTTTTCTTCTTTTTTAAATATAATATATATGTATATACGACAATCGGAGAGGTTTACGGGAATCGCAACGAGTTTGATACTAAACAAAAAAAAATTAGATAGTCGTCGACAACGAGACGAGTGTGTTGATCGTGCTCCTCTAAAAAATCTCAGGCTGTACAGGAACAGAATAAAGTCGAAGAGAAATGCAAGAATTTCCAGTCTCAATTAGTGGAATTAAGGTAAACGTACCAATGGCGGGACGTGTCCCAGTGGCGAGACACACCATGAGTGTGAGAGAGACGAAGCTACGATTTTCAATGTATGTCCACGGACTAGGACCTCACTCTTAAGTGTCCCGCCATTGGTACGTTTACCTTACCGCGGGATTGCGACAGAGCCCGACAATTAAGACGTACGATAGACAATAGTTCGTCGAGGCAGAGACAAAAAAAAAAGAAAGAAATATTAATAATAATAATTGTATGTTTTTCACCTCAGAATCTATAAGGATCGATAGACTAGTCTCGTCAAGTTCTTCCATTCGCCACAAATTTTCACAATGCTATTTGTTCAACAAGCTCGTGTCGAAATTTCGCAAATTCCGACGAAACGTTCTGTAAAATTAAAAAATAAAATTCAGCTCTTGTCCGATATTTTGAACAGCGACACTTCGATAGTTTTGTTTTATATATTTCGGGAGTCGATCTTTGTTGGCTCCTTGACGAATATTTTTCACTTTTTTTTTTCATACAGAATATGCACGAAACATAAATACCGACGAATCGAAAGACAAAATATATGTTCGCATCGACGACGGAAGTTGGCGACGATTTCAAAGGGTTCCGACGGAAACTCAATGAGATTCTCGTCCGCGTTAAACTCCTTTTACTTGAACATTCTGTCGTGGGTGTGTTTGTGTGTGTTTGTGTCTGTGTTGGCTTTGTTTCTGGGGTGTCTTCGGGTTTGCGTGTACGCCTATCGAAAAATTATCATTGGCTTATCGCTGAACCGGCGGGGCCATTGGCATGCCCGAGCCAACGTTCGACATGGCTGTGTTGGGACCAAGCAGGACTTGCTTCTGTTGTGCCCGTTGGGCCTCCTCCATCTGCGCTCTCTCGATCTCGAATATCACCGGGGCGAAGAGGATCGCGGACGAGCTGAAGAACAACCAGGTAGCCGAACACGAGAATCCGTACAGTCCTGTTTTGCAGAGGACATTGTTAATTTTCAACAAATTGGACACAACACATAAATAATTTGTTAATCAATTGAGGTACATAAGAATTTTTTTCTTTTATCTATAATACATTTTTTGACAGAAAATAAAAAATCAATTCTGCTGCCAGTGACTTGCAGTTGCCACTTGGACAAACATTATTATGGCAATCAAATTCAAGAATATCTGTGAAGTAAATACAACAGGATTGTTGTGCATTTATGTCTTAACATCTGTTATGAAATTTTTTAAATATTTGTGTTTGTCTTTTGACTTAATTTTTTTTTTTTTTTTTTTTCAACAAAAGTTTTGTCAACCAAAGCATAATCACCTTTGACGCATCGGTACAAGCCAGAGCCGAAGTTGTAACCAAAGTTGCGCACCTCCTCTGGAAACATTTCCGTAAGGCCAACGAGCCTTTCCCCCAGGGTTTCATCCTGCCAAACACAAAAGCAGAATCTCATTATACTATCGATAGACGATAATCGATCGACGAGCATCGCGTTTCAAGCGAATCACCAACCACCCAATACTCGGTAAATCATGACACAAAAATATATCTTTCGAAAACACTGATGACATGAAAAAATCTGTGTTTCCATGATGAACGGTGGAGGAGGAAAAAAGCGAAATTACGTAAGGGCTGGAGCGCAACATAAACGAATAATCGTGCTCCATTTCGGATTGATTTTTTTTTTGGAGGTTAGGTCGCGATCTATGGATCGTGGAATCGGCCGAATGGTGATAATAGCGCGTGTCACGCGTCAGGGTTTGGATAATCGAGCGAGCGGGATGAATCTGCGAGTGACGAGGATCGCGGCGGATTCGCGGTTAGTTGGATTTGGACGTGTTTTTTTGAAAATCGAGCGGGCGGCTCGGCGATTGCCCCGCGGGTTGCGGGTTCGCGAGAGGGTTAAAGATCGCCGCCGCACGTACCTCCTCGTCCTCGGCGTCGTCCGGCGGAAGAATTGATTTCACTTCGGGCGATCTCACGTCGCTGCTTCCCATTCCGCTGTCGAGAATGTCGACCTCCTCGATCGAAGCCATAAAATAGCGCTTAACGCGGTCGCCCGGGCGTCTTGTTTCACGGGTCTCTCTTCTCGTCACTCTCCGACACGGCGATGCACGGGGACTGCGAACTGGCCGGGACACTCGGAAGTCTCTTGCCGTGTGTGTCGTCTGTGGTGCGCGCGGATAAACCCGCTGCCGAGGATCCCTCGTGCCTCGAAATCGCCGATAGGCCGACTGTGGGGCAACTCCGAACCACCACGGAGTTTGGGAGAATATCGCGAGAGTCCCATTGGCCGATCGACGCGACTGTGCTAGTCAAGTGTTGACATTAAACGCGGGAAAATTCAAATTTTTTCATCGGCCTTTTAAACGGAAAATATTCCGATTTCGGCCATGTTTTGCGATGGGCTTACGCGGCAATAAAGACACTCGGTGTTCAACTATTAAACGTATAATTGATTAGTTTCGTTTCTCCGCGTAATACATAAAATATTCTTTACATCACGGTAATATATCTGTCGGTGACGATGGTGTAAATGAATAACGCGTCCATTGATTCATGAATATAGCATCTAACGTCCGGGAAGCGCTACTGAGTTTAACACGACCAACGGAGAGCCATGGAGATAAAAAAAGGAGGTGGTCCAGGCTCTAGTCTTGTTTTTTAATTTTTTAATATCGCTTCGAACAATTCCACGAATGGAAAGATAACGCGGAGACTCGAGAATCGCGGTGACGACGCTGTCGTTCTGCTCCTCCGTAAACAAATAATCTTCTCTGACGAATAATAAATATGCTATGACGAGGGGGGGGGGGGGGGGGGGGGGGGGGTATAATATTGTCTATCTCACTAATTATAGATGCCGTGTACGAGTTTTCTGTAGAACGAAAAAGAAAAACGTGCGTACGCATCAGCGACTCCGAACTGAAAAGGAAAGGGAAGCCGCTCGTTCGCTTTGATCAAGTCGCTCGATAAATTGCACAATGCGAGATAATCTTCGGTCTATACAACACAAACAAAACATTGGGCCTTTGCTATTTTTTGTTTGCGGAAAATCCGCGGAAACTGCGTTCCCGCTTCATGAATGTATGAAACCGGGCGACGTGCTGTAAGAAAATTTGTGTATATTGTGACTGAGCGAGTCGTGCTGCTGATGGGGAAAGGACGTGTCCATAAAGTCATCCTCGTCGGTCTCCTCCGCGGCGGCGGCGGCGGCGGGCGACGCCGTATCCATCGAGCCGGTGGTAATCGTGCCCTGATAGTGAAGATAAATCGGCGCTATTCTGTGCTCGCTTCGCTCGAGCACGTAAGGATCGAAGGGGAAGAAGGTGTCGAGCCACGTGGCGAAGCGATTGCTCGTCTGCAGAACCGGAAGATTGCTCCGCGAATTGTGCTCGATCACCGTGTAACAGTAGGCCAACTGATAGGAACGCGTAACCGTCGCGAAGTGTTGGACAACCGCGGGCAAACACACTCGCAGCGGATTCAGCCGGCAGGTGACGATCTTCGTCAGATTTAGACTCTGCAGGAACAACAGATCTGTCGAGCGAAAAAACGAATTATTCGACAATATATTCTCGAATTATTCGAATATACCGACAATGAGGAAACGTACTTTTCTTCGTGTCGACGAGGTCCTTGTGCCTGAAGCCAATAACGTAGAACATGGCTTGACAAACGGAGTAGAAAACCGTGTGAACTCGGACGTCGCTGTTGGCGCACTCGAGGCTGTCCTGGGCGGCGATGTAGCTGTGAGTCCACGTTACCATATCGGAAAGTACCCTCGTCAGCGTGCTAATGGTTGAAACAAACGAATATATAAAATTAAGAATAACAAAAAAAATATGCCGCAGAAAAATGGATAAAAAAAATAGGTTCTCACTTGATCGGGAGGAAAGTCGCTCGCGCGAGAAGACTGGCGACGTAGGCGACCGCGGATTGTCGTAGAACCGGCGCGACGTTCGGATTGGAGACTTTCTGCCACAGCCAGTTGAGAAAAGCCTCGGCGACGTTCGGCTTGAAGCTACACAGGTAGAACATGACGAATTGCACGTGATGACTCGCCCACGTGGGCAGTATCGTCGTCTCGAAGACCTTGAGCAGATCGAGGTAGAGACTCTTGAGGGACTCGATGTCGAGGGCGTCGCGCGGATGGCAAACGTTGTGCACGTACGACAGGAGCATCTCCATGCAGACGTCGAGCGTGTGAGCGAGCGGATGCTGCGCGCTGCCTCCGCTTCGCGGCTCCTCGCTCGCTGTCTCGTCGTCCTTGTCCGTCACCGAGTCTATCTTGAATATCGCGTCGGATTCCTCCATCTCGTCGTTGCAGTAGTCCTCGATCTCCGAACGCGGCGCGTTCACGTCGAGGACGATCAGTCTTTGTTGGGAGAGAAAAACAAAATCGCTCGTTCAAAATTTCAATGTTAATGTAAATATTTCGTTCGCTGTATTATTTACCTGTTTATTATCAAGGACAAAATGTCCGATCGCAACTGCGGTGCGTATTCCAGTATCTGTAGCAACGCATTTAGGTAAATCTCGTGCGCGTGTGTGCCGCTTTTGTGGTAGGGATAGCTCGTGGAGAGGGCTTGCAACAGAAGTTCGCTGCACCTGTTGTATCGTTATATCATTAGTCAATAATTGAAAAAACTATGAGCACATTGCGAATAACAGAGGTAAAACTTACATCGGGACGATTTTGAGAAATTTGTAGAGAACGTCATGAATGTGAAACAACCGTCGCGTGTCTTCCTCCCGTGGTTTTCCGTCTTCCCACTCTGTCGCCTCCTCCGACGCTAAAGTTACAAATATATTTTTCTTCATTTCATTTCAAAACAGCCTCATTTTTCTTTATCCACAGTGCCCTCCAAATGTACTCACAGGGCCTGAATTGGCTGACCAGTTTGCAGATTACAAATTTGCAGTGATAAATGTGAACGCAAACGAGATCCTCCAGGAGTCCTTTGTAGGCTGTCGTGGCTTCCGGCGACCTGTCCGTCCAGCTTATGTTGAGGAGCGCTTCGACAAAGAGTTTGTGAGTGGGTCCCAGCAGCGATATGCATTGTCGCACATCGACTATCAACTCTATCAATTCTTTGTCCTAAAACGGGAAAAAAAAATTGTATAAAAAAAATTAATTACAATTTGTATGTTTCGAGACGACAAACCTTTATCTTGGCGTCCCTCAGGATGCAGATGAGATCTTCGTAGACCTTGCGATCGCATCCATTGTCAAAGTTGAGCAGAATTGCCTTCAGATTCTTTGGAAGCTTGAAATTTACCGTCTTCTGCAGTCCCACGAGTTTGGCCCTCACACCAGGACCTTTCAGGATCGAGGCTACGCTGCTCGAGCGCGAGGACACAACGGACATCTGCAGGAGGGAAAAAAATATAAAAATCCTGAACGATCCTCGCCCGATTGCAAGAAAAAAATCAAAGATTTTACGTTTCTTTAAAAATGTGTTTCGGTGTACATGGAAAAGCCACCGAATTTGTCAGCAAACATTTTAAGCGGTCTGTCATCTCCTAAGACCAAGAATTATCTGAGATATCGTGAAAGACAACATGACAATATTTTTGCATATGGACGTCCCAGTGGCTGACCACTTGCCGTCGCGAATTGATTTTCCCAAAATGCCAACAATTTACACAATGTTTTTCGCGTTTGTCGTAATTCTGTTGATCTCCAGTTCAGCAGTCAGCGCGGAGAACGCAGCAACGTTTTCTTCGGCGTTTCGGAATATCGTGTTGATATAAAAAAATCTTTCGCGCGGTCATTCATGGGTACAGACGTTTTCCGTGTATGTCGGGCTGGGAGAAATAGGGTTATGTTTGCCTGTGAATGCAATAGGGGTTGAGTGAATGATGTTTGACGGGTGAATAATCGTCCACGAGCGACTTACAGTGTCAGAAACGACTTGAGAAACGATAACCGAGTGTCGTGGACGAACTCGTTCGATCGAGCATGCGGCTCGCCGAGTTCGCCGTAAGTGAGGTTACGACGCAGATTTCTCAAGTTGGAAGAAAAAAACTCACCTTGCTTCGTGAAAAGTCCTGCTATAAATGAAATACCGACGTTACACCGAGTTATACGAGGGCGGAAAAAGTTTGACAGCCGCGTATTTACACGCGGGGACACGCGAATCGTGGCGAATAGACGACGACACAGTGGCGAGGCACATGTGTCTTTTAAAGGGTCACAACAAGAGTTGCGGCGAACCGTGCAATCGCGGTGTACGCAGGCCGACGCTTGCCATGTGGTCGTTCGGCGGCGAATGGCGTCGTCGTGGACGGAATCGTAGTGGGAGGCTAGACAGTAGATCGAACTTGTCTAAAAAATTATTTGTAAAGACCCAACGTGAAATCGCGTGTAGTTCAAAAGCGATCGCCGCCGGCACCACGCGTGCGGCAACTGCGACTGTTGCATATGTTTTTTAATATGTATGTGACATACGAATTGTTACCGTCGAAAGCAAAAAAAAAAAAAATGACTAAAAGAAAACTTAAAAAGAAAACATTCGAAATCGAAACCTCGTTTCAGTCCGATTTGACAAGTAAAACGCAGTTATACCGAGTTGCTGAGTTTGCACCGAGACTCAAGCCCGTGGAAACTCAAGAACCCAACGTCGAAGCGGCATCGAGCCGGCAGAGGGTGCCGCGCGCGGCTTTTGCCCGTAGAGTTGGCGATAAAAATGTACCGCGGTCTCGGGGACTTTACAACCGCTGTAAATACGATCGGTTCGCCGCGGAGGCTACGCGGCGCGGTGGCGGCGCGAGGGTATAGTGCTCCGTGTCGCTCGGTACGGGCGAAGCGGAGGAGGCGAAGGAGCGGGAGAGGACGCGGAGGCCGCGTCTGCTCGTAGCTTCTGTGCGATAAAATCAAGCGAGAGGAGTTACCCGTTCGCGGATCTAAACGAGGGAGTAGCCGCCGCGCACGGGGATCCCGCGAGCCGGGACGAAGGGGTACGCGAGAGATAAAGAGAAAGAGAGTCGGTAGACCGGCCGCGGTGCCGGTGCGGAGAGGGAGGCACTCTCCCCGCTCTCCCCCGGAAAGGAAACGAAAGATGGAGAGAAAGCGGAAATCTCGGGTTGCACGCGAGAGCTCGGGAATATAGTCTCTAGACGCGCGCGAACGAACGTTACGAGTCTCGTCGCCCTCCCCGTCCTCGGGAAGCTCCGGCAATATCTCGAATATTCTTGAAACAGAGCGAGTGGAAGGAAACCACCTCCCGCTCCAGCTATTCTCCACACTCCAAGCGAAGCCGCATGACTGTGGAAAAGAGACGAAAAGAGCATCAGCACTTTATGTTCGGGGAATATTGTAGATAAGATTTTCTACCTTGATCTCACGGCACTCGTGATATACACTCGATCGAGCCCCGATCATCTCGAGCGTTCGCTCGGAACGATGACGATCATTGAACGTGGAAAAATAAATCACCGGTGCACGCGAATATACAGCGCAATGAATATATATAGCAAAAATAAAGGTGGACCTCAAAGACAGACGGAGACCCGAGCCGAGATGCGCGCAGCCCTTTTTCTTCATCAATGTCCCTAGACACAGATTTCGGCAAATGAAAAACTATTTCACGACTTTCGGCCCCGGCCATCGCTGTATGTCACTCCGGTGTGTCGTGTCTTTGCGGGAAAATGGAATAGCGGATGTCATACATTTACCACGATAAGATCCAGAGCAAGAAAAAAGATGAAAAAAGGAGGACGAAAAGGAGGCACGGAAAGGTCATCCATCGATGGCTCAGCTTCCAGCGTTAGCGAAAAATAGACGATAGAAAAAAAAATTAGGAAAAAGTAACGAGTGATACATTAAAGAAATTAGTAAAAAAAAACCTGCACGAAAATAGTAAACAAAGAAAAACTCCACCCGAACGTCCTCGATGGTTTTGGATCGGATTACACGGGAGTTGCCAACTCGCTGTCCTCGTTTTATTTACCAACAACCGCGGCGCCCGGAATTCGTTAAATGAAAACCCATTCGGCGTGGTTCGTTCGTGGCGGTCGCGTCGCTGTACATCACTCGGTGCGGTTAAATGGAAAGCAGATGTCATAAATAAACCGCGATAAGATCCACAGACGAGGAGGAGGAGGAGCAGCGAGAAAAACTGGCGGCAGAAGGACGAGGATAAACCAGAGAGCCGAGAGAGGTCGTCGACCATTAGAAAAGAGTGAGGAAAAGTCGAAGCCCGAAGGCGGCGGAGGAGAGCCACGAAAATTTGTAACTTATGGATATATCGAGAGTGCCAGGAAGTAAAGAAGCGAGGTTGGCCTGGACGGGCGGGGGGTGGGGGGAAGCGCGGGCTGGAGAGCTTTGTGTTCGTCGCGCGGCGTTACCGATATCGCTCCCAGTCCCGTGTGGATGAAGTCAAAGCGCTGGAACGGGTAAACGCGGGTCGTGGGGCGCGGGGGAGGGGAGGGAGGACAGAGAAGGAGCGCGAGAGAGAGAGAGAGAGAGAGAGAGAGAGAGAGAGAGGCCGATGGAACGGGTGTCCCGTCTGCTTGGCCAAGTGCCACACGGGTAAATACACCGACGGAGCACGTCAAAGCTATCTCGCCAGGGGGAGCGTGGAGCGCGAGAGAAACAGCCCGAAAAGCCCAAAGGAGTGCGAGAGACCGGAGTGGGAAAAGGGAATTTACGATGTGGAGCGTAAGCTGTGTGGACCTTTCCTCTCTCGCGCGTGGCAAACTCGTATACATTCGCAGAGCGAGTAATACCCATTATTATATCACGGATCTGCGAAGCGTTCCAGGGAAACGACGCGCGCGCGCTCTCTCTCTCTCTCTCTCTCTCTCTTACTTTCCGCGAGAGAGAGAGAGACCGATTCTGACTTTCGGTGATATCCTTTTATCGCGATCGGTGTTCGGTGTAATTCTCAGCCGCGGTGTATGATACACGACGCAACATTAAGGAACGCGAGAGGCGAGACAGCGCGACGCGACGGCCGGCCGAGGAAACACCGCGCGAGATCCATAAAAGCGTCGCCCCCGCGTCCAATCAGATATCGACGGGGCATTAAAGCGTTTGATGGACTTTTTCCGGGCGCTCTCCGCGAAGACACCGGCTACGCGGTACTGAAATTAAACGGTTCGTGCGGGCGAGGACAACGTCGAGAGCTTTTTTCTTTCTCTCACCGTTTTCTTTTTTTTCGTCGCGCGATAAAGAAAGGACGCTTTTATGGGATTGTAAAAATTGTGTACAAATGTCGCGGTTGCTTTTACCGTCTCGTTGGGCGCGAGAGGATTTACGACCGCGGTCGCGCAAAGTTGCCGGTCATTTTTCAAGAAAACCGATCGTGTCCCGGGAAGTCTACGCGTAACGTATTGTCAATGTTTTCACTGGCGCCTCTTCGCATCGTTTTTGAGAAACGAATTCTTTCTTCTTGGATTTTTTCCTAGAAAAAACTTTGGGCGAGGAGATAAATAAAAAAATTGCGGAAAAGCTGGAGACAGCATCGAGATGTTACGCGAGGCTCGACGAGTGCAACGAAGCGCGGCGGAGGATTTTCAATTTTACGACGACTTGACTCGTGGATCTGAAGAGAAAATAACGCGTCTCCCGATGCGGCCGGATAGCCCGAGATCGCCTTCCGCTTGAATTCTCTCGCTTCACCGCGCGAGTAACGTGCGTCGATGCAAGTGCACTCTGATCTACGCTGAATATTCCGTATATCGTCGCGGGAGCTCGCGGTGTTGTTATACCGCGTGGCACATACATTCGGTCGCGGAGACGATAGCTTGTAGCGCCGCCGCCGCCGCCGTACGGCACATACAGATACACTCGTCGCACACTCGTGATCCATAAGTGAGAGCGCGGCGGCGCTGTGTGCACCCGGGCGAGGTTAAAAATATTTAATGCGAAGCCCGAGCGCGCGTCGCATCATATTTTATATGTATATACTCGATAACCCGTGTAAGGGGTACATGAATAACGGTGCCGTTGGGCATTTATCGACGATAACCAGGGAGCCTCGCTCGTGTGCGTCCACCGGGATTCGTAGAAGAGCCGCGCGCTCCCTCGCGTCTTCTCCTCTCTTTCGCCTTCCCCCTCCCCCTCCCCCTCCCCCCTCGCTCCATAACGCCCCAATAAACTCTCGCTTTCCCCCCTCCCCCTCTCGCTCTATCGCTGTGGTGCAACACGTCATACACCTTATTTTTCCTTCCTTCGAGTATCCCCGTGTATCGGAACTCGGAACATCTGATCCTCCTTCGATGTTCGCCCCGCGCACACTTTATGGATTTGCCTAGTGAATTCGACGTTGGAAAATAGGAAGCCTGCGATGTGGAAGACGAAAAAGGAAGAAAAAAAACACCAAGCTACGAGAACCTTCGACACAGCTGCTCAAGTATTTTTCTTTGCAAATTACAACCGCGCGCCCTGTGAGAAAGTACGATACTAAATTTAGCGGACTTTAGCCAGGAAATAGAATCTGGAAAAAAAAAAAAAAAAAAAAAAAAACGAAGTAACGTTCGAGTTTCATGCATTTTCATCCGCTTTTTGTTATCGTCGTCGCCGTCGAGACGGCTTGCACCTCTCGCGATTCCCAAGGCTGAGTGAGAAAAAAAATCAATGAGCCTGGCGTCTTCGCAATTAGCAATCTATTTTACGGTCTCCGACCGTAGGAATAATAACAGTCTTTGAATAGTGTCTCCCAATCATCCTCGGCTGGACGGTCCTTTCCCTCTCGTAGCGCGGTTCTCATATCGCCGTTAATGAGAATAATTGAGTCGGCGGAGGTTAGCAGTTTCGAGCGAATTAACTCGCGCACGGCCGGCCGACCGGCCGCCTGAAGTTATACTTGTTGCTGCATGTCGTTGTCGTCGTCGTTACACGAGAGACGCTGCATCCTGATCGCCAGCGACTGGAAAAAAAAGACATCGACACGCCGAGACTGCCTACAAGCGGATGAAGAAACGGTGCTGGACGACATTTTCCGGAATCGCTCGCTGGTGCTACGCTCGAAATCATTCGTCCTCGAAGGGGTCGATTTAAAATTGCCGCCACGTTGCGATGGCCGAATGAACGCGAACGACGAGTCGGTGAGGGTCCGTAGCCAATAAACGGAGGAAGAAGACAAGAGTGAGGCTGGTGGTCGGGGGAGATGCTGCGCGCTGCTCGCCCCGTGACTCATGAAAGATTGAACGCTCGTTGGTCGAGCCGAAAGAAGTTGGCGAAGAAGCGTGGATGAGACTCGTCTTCCTCATCGGAGTCGCGGAGACTCGGTGAATACGAGCTCGGCGTCCCTGAGCGCGACGAGCACGCGTTCCCCCCCTCCCGCGCGCTTTTTCCTACGAGTTACATTTCCTGGCGTGTACAATTCACGGAAATTAGCGCCGCCTGTCCCTTCGGCCGTCGCCGCCGTGCGCCGCCGCGCGCGCTTAGTGCTCCGAGTTACCACCACTCGTCGCCGAGATCTCTCGCGCGCTTTGTTCCTGCCCGCGGGCAGTCGGCATTTATTCGCATATCGGATTATCCTTCTCGGAAGGTTAAGGAGACTCGAGGCGGCGTCGCGCTCCGAGAGGAAATAATTAGTCGTGCGGGGTTAGGAACGTTTCATTTCGTTTACGCGATTTCATTCCCCGCTCGAGACTGTCTCGCGTTTTTTTTTATTCGTGTTTAATCGAGTGGAAGGTACCTCTTGATATTCTCGGATTTTCTCGGTTTTTGTCGTTGATATTCGTCAAGCCGATCCCCCCACACACCGGCTCGGCGGTCCGCGCGCGCACGACTTCCGAGATTAGGTTAGCCTGGCGAATACTGGATACTCGATGGGAGGTCTCGATGTACGTCCTTTAAAACGGCTCTATCTTCGTGGGAAAGCCTGAAGAACCGGACGATGACTCTATGACCGTAAGCGGACGGCGTATTGTTGTCCCGCTGTCTCGATCGCTCACTCGCCGCGGGCTATCAGCGCGCCGATGCGCGCTCCGAGGAAACGCGCGCGGCGCGACAATTAGCCGCGCCGTTTCGTTCCTCGGCTCGTTACGATCTCGGGAGTGAGCGAATTTTTCTCTCCGCCGCCAACGCGCAACTCGCTATTTCGCGCGCGGCATGTGGGGGAGGTGCGGGCAAAACGGGACAGCCATTTTTTCACTTCCAACTATTTTCCATTTCGTAAAAATCTCGTCAATATGACACAATTCAACGCATGTTAGCGGAGTATAAAGATTTTTTACAATTTTGAGTGTTTTAAGCAATCTGGCTTTTAAAAAGTCACTTTGATTTTTTTTTTTTTTTTTTTTTTTTTTTTTTTTTTTTTTTTTTTTTTTTTTTTTCATGATATAACCATTAAGAAGTATTACCGAGTAAAAAAAACCACGAATTTCCGAATTTGGGGGTCTGTCCCATTTTGCCCGCACTTTTTTTTTGCCAACGCTCAAAATTGATGGTTGAAATCGAATTTTTGGATCAAAAGCAATCCAAGTAGACTCTGGTTTCGTCGTAAAACCATTTTTCGCTTACGCGTCCCGTTTTGCCCGCACCTCCCTTACACCGAGAGAACTCGCGCGTCTGCACGTTAGGCGAATTTCACGGGGCCGTTGCGGAGGCTCAAGCCGCGTGATCGATAGCTCCGAGTTTCTCCCCAAGACGACTCATCCGTCTTAATCAACTCCATTAATCCAACTTTGAGCCGCCAAACTGATGACCCCGACTGTACGCTCAACTGCAGCGCGATCGAACGGCGAGTCGCGCGACTGCGAGCAGCCGCGGGAAATTAAATTAAAATAGCGCAGACATTTTCTTGACTTCCGTGCGGCTGCGGGCGCGTTTGTTGCGGCGCGCCCAACTTTCGTGCATTTCTTTTCAAACTCGCGGTAGTTAACTCGGAACGCGCTTGAGGATTCTTCGCACGTGCAGCCGCCGAGTTTCGATCGATTGGAACTTGAGTGCGGCTCGCGGCAAGTGGAAAATCTCGAGGAAAAGATAGAGCGTTGTGCCTCAATGGCGCTAATGCTAATAACGTTTTTGCTAAATTCGACGAAAAAAAAAAAACGGACATGAATGATGTACGAGCCAGGTGGACGGTAATTGATACATAAATCTCGCCGACATTTTCGGCGCTTCTTTAGTATCTCGCATCCTTTTGATTACTCGTAGAGTTTATGACGGGCGGCTATAAATTACGCTCCCGCGGACGTGCGCGAGAGTCCTCGGGATAACAAGAGAAAAAGAAGCTGAGATGTTTTTTTCGAGCTTGATGTTCGCTCGATCGGAATATGGTAATAGGATCCTTTGAAGAGAATAACATTTCCTGCCACCACACTACGAGGCTCAAATCAGCGTCTTAAACGGAATTAATTTTTCCTGGTGACGGAATAAATTTTTTGGCGTTTACGTCCTTCCATTCGAACGAACAAATTGGTTTAAAACAGCCAGTGTCGACTCTCTTTAGAGAGCGTAAAAAAAGGATTAAAAGAAGGAGTGCGCGGCGGCTATTCTCCTAACCCATCAGCCGCTGCTGCCGCTGCACGTGGACAGCAATTGTATCAAGGGGCCGCGGCTGACATCCGTGAAGCGATACATTGTAATCTCGTTCGGTTTCTCCTCACGTTCCGCGTAATTCCCTCGCGGATTTGATTCGAACCGATGTATCGTTACGCCGTGCGTGCAGCAGTTTTCCAGCTTTTTTTCCAACCATTTTCTTCCTTCTCCTTCGCAAACATCTCAACACGACAACCGGAGCAGCCACACTTTTATCGCTGGACGTTTGTCTTTTTCTCGTTAATTCTTTAAATATTAGCTCGCTACTTTATTTTCTCCAGGCACTTCGGCTCGATTAATGGAACGGAGCGAGGAAAAAGCGGCAGAGGGAAGAACGAACGAGTCGAGGAAGGAGCGAAGGAAGCTCGGACGGGAGATAAGCGAGAGAGTGAATCACGAAGAACCAGTCAAAGATGATGCCAGGTTGCGGGAAATAAAATTGAGAAAAGAAATAAATTATTATTAAAAAATTGTTAAATAATTAATTATTATCATTTAAAAATGATAAAATTATTAATTATTAGTATTTAAATTTTTTTTTTAATTATTATTATTATTTAAATTGTTGGGAAATTTCCTACTTATGAAAAAAGTCAAGATTTTTTTTTGATTTCGTCACTCGACTAGAATTGACGTTATGGAAATAAATAAACGAGTGATTTTTCCAGTAATGTATAAAAAATAGCGGAGACAATCGGAAGGGTTTGAATCGCGTGGCGCGAGGTCGGTGCATCGTTACCGCGGTCTCGGGGTCGCGCATACATGCCGATAGTGGACGGAGGGCCTCGTGTCTCGGGGCCCGCGCTCGGTGCGCTTGCCGCGCTCGTCGCTCTCGCCACTCGCCCCACCGTGCCGTGCCGGTGGCGTACGTGATCCCACCGTCGGTGCTCACCGGTCTGTGGTGCTATATATACACTCAAGAGATTCTCCCGATTCACCGTCGTCGTCCCCGTGGCCGCTAACTCTTTCCGATTCCCTCACGCACTCTGCACTCACGTGCGCTCTCGGGTCTCGTGACGATATCGAGGAAGGAGCCGCCCGCGCGTGCTGTGACACGGAACAGCCGGGACTCTCGTTACTCTCTCTCTCTCTCTCTCTCTCTCTCTCTCTCTCTCCTCCTTTTTGTTTCGAAACTTTGAAATTCCGAAAGAAAGAAAAATCCACATTTATGGATCATCCGTCGGAGAAGGAATCGCTCGGTGGTTGCTGTCGATTGTGACTCGGAAGTGGCTGCTACGTCTGTGGAACAGAAATAATTGTGATTTTTTTTCGTTTTTTTTTTCGTGACGCAAATAATTACCGCGTGGGTGAAAATGAGAAGCGCGATCGTCGAGGTTGTTCTGGTTGTCGTGGTTTGCTGCCGGGGAATCGACGGGAGGCCACAGCAGACGAGACCAGGCGAGTATTTTTTTTTTTTCCGAAGAATGGATTTTTCTCTTTATTTTTTCCTCGCAGGGAGCGAGAGAGTCTTTTGAGTCTAGTTAGGCGGCGACGCGCGGAAGTGACTCCGGGGCGTCGGGTTCTCGCGGGGCCGCTCGCTCGCTCGCTCGCTCGCTCGCTCGCTCGCGCGCGCGCACCTCGGAAACGGTAAAAGCCCAATCGAATTACGTTTTGCGGTGCGAACGCTCGCGGGTTCGCGCTCGGCTCGGCGCGGACGGATGAAAAGCCGGCCGCGCGAAGCGGGAGCGACGCGAACGTGGAGAAACTGAAAAGGCCAATTCGCGGTACATCTAATTTAGCACTTCTTTTAACGCTTTTGCATAACACTGCAGAGAGTACCAGACACTCGGCTAAAGCATTTCGAGCGAATCCTCTTTTTTTCTTCCCTCGTTTTTTTTCTCATCTCGCGCAACTGGCAATTCGATTCGTGTCGGCAAATTCGCCGCGCATTCAACAGAATTTTTATTCACTCGTGTTTAGTGCCAAATGTTTTTACAATAAATTGCGCAAAGTCGGGCAAATAGAGTGAGTAAGATTTTTTTATTTAAAAGATTAAGACTGAATATTTTATTTAATATTAATATTATTAATAATTTCAATATTAATATTTATTTAATATTAGTATGAATAATTGGGGGAGCAGTTGTATCGTTAAGTTTACTCGTCAATGATTTCGGGATTTACAAGTGTGTGCGTGGAAAATGGCCAATACGACGTGGATCCTTCCCGCACAGTCCGTCGAATCGAATTTGCCGGGACACCGCGCGGTCCCCACGATAATTATCGAAAGTTTAAAATCCACCGAGGCGAGACGAAGCGGAGAAATCGAAAGAGGTCTCGATAATCGCCGAGCACTCGTGCGCGGCGGCGGCGGCGGCGGCGGCGGCGCGCCCGCGTCCCTAATTACTTGTACCGAGAACACACAATAATCCCCCCTCGGTCGCTGCCGCCGCCGTCGCTGGTTCCTTTTTCTACCGCCGCTCGGACGGAGTGCGATGTCTCTCGCGTCGCGCAAAAAACCAGTGCACAGCGGCGGAAGACGAGCCACGGACGAGTTTTCGCGTGACGGTCATTCCCGCGCACTGCGCTCGTGCAAACGCAGCGCGACAGCGGACTCGGCTTCAATCAACCAATCTAATCTCTCGCTTCTTCCTCCATTTATCTCCTTGTTACCAGCATTATTATTATCGTATTATTATCCTCGTTATTATCGTCATGATCGTTATTACCGCTCGCGGTGAGAGTCGACGCGGGACTCGAACTTTTTATACCGCACTCGTTCTCGTTCAAAGGACGTACAGATCGAGAGGAAGACGCGCGCTTGTACCATTGGCGTTCGCGTCTCGCGACCCCCCGCACCGAGATGTCGATGAATGACCGAGTGATGAGCTCGCGTCTCTCCCTCTCTCTCCCCCCCTCGTCCAAGATCAATACCTCGCCACATAATTCAATTCTCCTTGCCACCCGGTTAACATTTTTTTTTCCTTTTTTCATTAAATTATTTATCAATCCTATTTTTTAATCCATTTGCCGATAAGAAAAATATGGTAATCGATTTTTCGCGAGACGGTCGATTTATCACGAGAGATAATAATTGTCAAAGTCTCTCGGAGATATTCGCGCGTGATTGTGTTCCCGCGAGGGAGGTAAAAGTCCGGGAAAGTCGCGTTCTTTGTCGTTGAGCGGGAAAGAAGCTGGGAGGGAGCGGGGGAAAATAGCCCCTGCAGCCGTTGCCGCGCAGCACATATCGCCCGCCCGCCCGCCCGCCGCTACGGAAAGTTTCGTCTCGCGAGTCCCATTCGACACGGAACGGGATAACAAGCGGGAATTATTGTCGGGTTCTTCGGATGCTACACATTCTTTTTCCCACTAGCTTTTTACCACGAGTTATTCATTAGCTTTTTACACCGAAGGGAGCAAATTATTATTGGCTCACTATTTATTTACCAGGTATCACTTTGAGGTTACGATATTTAATATCAAATAAACGATATTTAGCCGAGTCTACCTCGACGCGAGTGAGTTTTTACCCACAACGCGCCTTGGCCGATAAATCTGGCGTAAAAGTGAGACGAGAGAAAAACGTCGCTGTGACCGCGGTGGTCGGTCCAGGCACTTGGCCGAGTGGGAGTGACGCGCACGTTGTTCGCGCACCGCGACGCCGTATACACTCGTTGCGTCTTTCTTTGTTGCGTAACATTCGGAACCTGTTCCGGCGCTCCATTCATCGCGAGAGGCCTTTTGCCGCGCGCGACCGGGCCCAGACCTCCCCCACCCGTCCCAAACGACTGTCACGGTCATGGCCTTTTTCCTCCATTTCCTATCTTTAGCACGACAACTGAAAAAAAAAAAAAAATGTTAATTGTGTTGAAAGAAAAATTGTAAAAAGAAACTTTTGCGTATGAGCCTTGAGGATTTGTTATTAATAGAATGGCAATGCAAAGGTCGAAGGCCCTTCGATCCCTCGCAGCATCGCCAGGTGCGCGCATCGCGTCCAGGAAACACCCACGCGTCCTGCAAGCGCGATTCCGCACGTAACACGAACTCGCGATAATATATATCCCGATGCACGGGAGTTGCGCGCCAACGAACGGGGCGCACCATCGCGGCTCTCTTTAATTTCTCTCACTACCTTTTTTCCTCCTCCTCCTCTGTTTCTCCTTTTTTTTTTCTGTCGCATATACTTTCGCTCTTCCCCCCAACCCGCGGCTCTTCCGTTGAGATTTTCATCCCGCAGTGATTTATTATTCCGAGGAAGAAGTGGAGAGGAAAAAAAGGAAGGCGGGAGGTGGATCGAGTCGCCCGTTGAATAAGACGAATGATTCGCTGAATACTATATAAATGCAGCTTGGGATAAAAATTTGCGCGCTGCTAATTGAATGGTGTCTCCTTCCGCTCTCACCCTCTTTCTCTCTCCTTCACTCACTCAAGCTCACGTGACGATAAAAATCTGAAAAAAAAACCCGGAAAAAAACAGCTTTCGCTTACATCGTCCAACGGATGACATAACCTCTTTTTCTCTCGACACATGTGCCAACATTAGTACCGACTACGATGGGGCAAGCTGATGAGCCGATGCTCAACGCCTCGACCAACTTCCACACTGCAACGTGATTGTCGCGCGATGATGCCAATCGTTAGACGCCACGCGTATACCTATGTACGACGGCGACGCGGGCGAAGGTCCCAAGTATCCGAAACTGCCGCGTGTAGCGCGGTTTAACGTTGTTACGTATCCGTCGCCGGGACTTGTCGCGGCGCGATCTGGAACCGGGTGGGAGGGGTGGTGGAGAGAGCGATACAGCCGCATCGGGGTTGGCTCTACGTGCATCGCCCCCCCCTCTAACGCCCTCGCAGTCTCGAGTTACTCGGAAGACACGAGAGGGCGCCGGGGATCTCAAGCCCGGATCCCCTTGATAAATCAGCGAGCGCTCGGCGATAAATCGGCGACGGCCGACGCTGTGTGGACACCGATATCTCTCGCACGACTCTGCCTCACACAGCGGGTTCAATCGCGTGATGGTCAACGATTAATAAATTACAAAACAGTAACACGCACCGCCTCGCCGCCCACCAGTTTCTCTGAATCGGCGTGTCACGTGTTTTAATTACCGAGAATCGACCGAGGTGATTTGCGCACACGACACGTCGATATAATCGATGGGTCCCATCGGCACCGACCCATCGTTCCTCGCTTACCAGCATCTCGACTTGCTTCTCTTGTTCTTTGTTATCGCCATGTAGCGCAATGAGCCAATTTTTAGCCAGAAGTTGAGTCGCGTTTTTCGCGAAAAAAAAAAAAAAAATGTTTGAATCGACGAACATTACGTTGGTAATGTGTAAACAAAAAAACTTTCTGCATTTTTTAATTAACATTGCTACATGCGGAAAACGCGTTATTTCGTCATGTACAAAGAAATCCGACGGAAGCCGAGGGAGAATGCAAGAAATCCCGACTGCCGTGCCCGGGGAATAATTCTCGAGCGCCGGGAATTCGGCATCCACCGAAGCCCGTTGCATTTCCTCGCGAACGTATAGCTTCCGTTTTCGAATTCTCAAGATCCCTCGTCTCTCGGTGGTTTCACCTAATTTCTCGAGAATGCGTTGCCGCTCTTTCCCTCTCGGATCTCCCTTTCCCGGTTTACTCGGTGACCCATCGTGTCCGCTGTTACGGCGATGGTCTCGCGGATGGCGCTGCGAGCCAAAGGCAGACCGGGAGAGAGTGAGAGATTTGAGCGCACATCGGGCGCACGGAGAGTGGTCTGGTCGTAGCAGCTGTGTGGCCCATCGTACGCGGCTGCTCGCGCGAGCTTCGGATTTCCACGAGGCGGAATAATATTTGGTTAATCTCGGCGAGCATTTGTATCGCGGAGTCGGGAGCACGCGGTGGCCACGGCGGCGGCGGCGGCAGCGGCTCGCGAAGCCTGCCGGCGTTTTCGTATTCCCTTTCTCGCGTTGTTTGTTTTGCGCTTTACTTTTTTTCCGCCATCTTTTTGTCCCCCGAGCGGTCTCGCGCGGTGTCCCTCCGGTATCTACCCCAGACGCGCGGTAATTAATCGCTAATTGTATAGCGTTAATTGCAGCACTGCCCCGGCAAACTTCCTTTCTCGTTTAACTCGCTTCTTCCTCCCCCTCTTCCCCTCCCCGCCCCACGGCTCCTCGCCGCGCTCTGTGTTCTTTCGTTGAACCGTACACCACGCGGCTGCTCTTTGCTCCACGCTATAACCATCCGAGCACTGCACGGAGTGCGCGGTGCATTCTCCCGTGCACGCGCGACGAGCGACGCGAAGCGCGCGGGGCTTCGTCCTCTCGAGGCTGTCTCGACGAGCGACAGTCCCCCGCCCCCACTCCCCTCCGCGCTCCCTAATAATCCTCTATCTTCCATCGATCGAACGACCAACACTCGGCACTCCGGATACAACGTCGCGCACGCCGCGACACGCGAATTGATAATTACAACGTGCGTGCGAGAGAGAGAGAGAAGGATCGGCACTGACCTCGGCGCACCTATCCCAAACTCTCCTTTTCTTTTTCGCCTTTCTCATTTTCTCATTACTTTCAACCCGAGCCCCGCGGTCGCGGCTGCGATCGCGTGGACGAGACGCGAAACGCCCTTCCGGCAGGCTGCGCCGAAGAAACGATCGCGCCGTCTCTCTCGCGCCTAACCTCACTCTTTGGTCCTTCGATTCTCCGAAAGAAACGGCTTCGATACTCGCGCGCGTTCTCTCTCGAAAGCCGAGGTCGATCGGCAGGCTACTCGCCAGATTCCGTTAATTTACATTTTCGTTGTTTTTTTTGTTTTTTTTTTTCAGGCTGTTGGTACGAGGGGAAGCGTTACCAGGAATCCCAGATGGTAAACACGAGCGAGCCGTGTTTGCGGTGTCGATGCCACGAGGGCTCGCTTCAGTGTCGGCTGCGAGTGTGTCCGAAGCTCCCGAGTCCGCCGCCTTCCGGTTGCGCCGCGAGAAGCCCACGGGACAACGCATGCTGCGCCGAACTCGTGTGCGCCGGGGATTCCCGTGAGTATGACGAAGAGTCCGGACCGTCCGGACACCCGGGTACACGACTTTCCTCTTCCTCCCGCTGTTGCACGCGCGCGCACCCCGCGCAGCCCACGCCGACTCGGCTCTCGAGCCCGAGCCGAGGATTTATATCTCACGAACGCGCTCTGTCCATTAAATCTTTCCAGATGAGAGGAACGTGACCGCCCGACGTGATCCCGCCAAGGACGTCAGAAGCCACGATAATGGTATAACGCACTTTTCGACATGATTTACCATCATTTTTCTCCCCGGTGTCGCCGGACGTCTCTTCTCTCTCTCTCTCAAACGCCGCTGCCGCTTTTTCCTAACTTCATCGAGGAGATGATGAATCTTCCAACTATCTCCCCTCACTAATTACGCTCATATTTATTTATTTCATCTTTCAACATTTTTTTCCTCGATATTCTGTATGAGGTATTGTTTTTTTTTTCTTTTTTTTATCGGACGCCATTTGACCCCGGGTTCGCGCGTTAATCTTGTTACTAATTTAGTGTTTAACCACTTAACGACGAGCGGCCACCGAGAGGGTCAACAGCGGGCACGGGGGGCCCTTGAAAAACCGTTTCACGTGTCGCGCGCGGCTCGAGTTCTCGGTCTCGTAATTAGTCGCGGCGCGTTCTTCCCGCACGAATTTCCGGCCGGCTCCCCCCGCGTTGCTTCCCTCGCCAAACCATAATATCACGTTCGCGCGGTAGTTTCGACTCGCGTTGCACGTGGAAAAGCCGCAAACGGCGCGTCGTAAACTAGCCACTGCGGGGTGTCGCGACCTCAGATTCCAATTTCAAAGCTACGTGCTCGCGCTCGCGTTCGTTCGATACTTTTTCTCGACGAAATAAAATGGGGAGAAAAGTGAAGAAAAGAAAACAAAAGAAATCTTTATCGGCTATTATTTATTTGACTGGGCCAGGGTGCGTCCACGAGGGCGTGAGATACGCGCCCGGCTCGGCCATGATGGGATCCAGGCGATGCGAGTATTGCTACTGCATATCCGGCAACAGGAGATGCCTCAGACCCAGATGCCTACTTCCTCTGGCCGGATGCACTCCGCTCTACTCGCCCTACTCGTGCTGCCCTGTTGCCTACAACTGTACCAGTGAGTATTACGAATAAATGCGCGGGCGCTTCGCTTCCCTTAGAAAATTTACATCGCATCACGGAGCTCCTGAATTTTCAACCGTTTCAACGTTTTCCCCTTGATTCGCGATATTTTTCTTCGCTCGGTCGGAGAGTTTTTTTTTTTTTTCTTTTTAAAGCACCGCCGACAATTTCTGGAAACTCAATTAAATCTTTTTTTTTTTAAGTGTCTTTTCTTTTTTCTTTCCTCAGATTCGGCTCACCACTCGGTAGCAGCGTTCGCCAACTCGTCGTCCGGAAACGGTTGGTTCTCTCTCTCTCTCTCTCCCCATCTCGAGCGCGAAAAGAAAGCCAAAGAAACGACGGTATTTCTCGGTTTTATCGTTCGATTGTTTTTTTTTTGTTGTTTCTCTTAACGCTGTTCAAGGCTGTCGCGTCGGAAGCCGAAGGTACGGCGAGGGCGAAATGGTGCGGGACGCGGCGCGGAAGGCGGACTGCGACAATTGCTTCTGCGCCATGGGCGGCGTGCGTTGCGTTCCGCTGTCGTGCGCACCGCCACTTCAGGGCTGCACGCCGATCGTACGCGAAGGACACTGCTGTCCCTCGACCTACAACTGCAGTGAGTCGTTACCTTCCGTTTCCAATTATTTCTTTCTCCTTGTTCGTTTTTTTTTCTTCTTCTCTTCCCTCCGTCACGTAACCATCCGGACCCGCCGCGGTAATTTCATTCCCCCGATTGTCGTCGACGATTGTCTCGAATTTTCAGGCGGTAGCATCGAGGTCAAGGCAGCCCAGAATTACGCCTCTTACGCCTTCATCAGCAAGGACTACGCCAAGTTTCGCAAGGAAACTAACTTTTACGTACGTTCTGCCTCCCTCTTTATCCGACTTTCATCGCTTTCCGGCCAACTTTCGCCACTCTCGGGCGTCGCCGCCACCGCCGCCGCCGTCGCCGCCGCAGCCGCAGCCGCAGCCGCAGCCGCCGTCGCCGCCGACGCCGCCGACGCCGCGTTCATGGATGTATCACGCGCCTACATTCGCGGCCAAAAGTTTCCTTCCCTCGGATATCGAGCACTTTGGGAGCCGATAAGACATGAAAAATCTCGCACTTTTGGCCGCGAATGTAGGACGCGACACGTCTTGGACGTGCCGTCGCCGCCGCCGCCGCTTGGATCGCAATTTACGAGTACTTTGACTTTAATCCCCGCCAACTTGCGTGTTCCGTGCAGTCGATGGACGAGGACGAGGACGAGGACGAGGACGAGGAGCCGGTGGAGCACGAGTCCGCCGGGAATTCCACGGTCGAGGGTCGAGGTCACAAGAACACTCGACGAGGACCAGGATCGACTTACCCGAGTCTCGAAACTTTGGCCAACTCTCCGACGACCGGAAGCGCGAATAATACCGAGGATCTCATCGGCGCGGAGTCGACGCCGCCGACGGTCCCGAGCCGCGAGACGGAGACGATGGACAACGAGATCCCCACCGAAACGATGGACTACGGAAAATCCTCGACCCTGCAGCAAGAAACAACCTTTCAAGTCTCTTGGACGACCGTCGAACCGACCGACCTCCCGGAATCCGAGAGTTCCGAGGCGACGCGGGAGGACGCAAATTTCGATTCATCGACGACCGAATCCACGGCTTTCACCGCCGTTGAATCGTCCGAGGCGACAATTTCGTCGGGGGACGCGCGAGAAACTTGGCTGCCGGAAACTTCGACCGTCAAGTTTGAGCCGGAGACGACGGATTATTCGACGATCGAGGCGACGACGACGACGACGACGACGACGACGAAGAACGACGACGAAACGAGCACTGTTCCACTTCCGGAAGTCAGAAATACCGTGAGGAGCGATTTGAGCCCGAGCGAGGACGAAGCAGCGACTTTGGGGCTGGCGATTAACGCGACGGAACTGTCGAAACTCGTGAAATGTTCGCACGGGAATTTCCAGAGCGAAAAAGTTATATCGCAGGCGTATCAGGTTGGCGATGAGCAGGCGGCCGTTTCGGCGAAGGCTCCGGTCACGAGATCACCGACCACCATCCTCATGCCCGACAATATATTCGTGATGAACGTCACCCTCAAGACGAACGTGTCCGTCGGTCACGCGCAGGGAATCACGATGAATCCCGTGAGATCGATACCGCCGGACATCGAGGCCATTCTCAACATAACTAATCGAAAAAAGGGCCAAGACTACGACTACGAGTACAGTCAGCCGACTCTTCCTCCTTCGCTGCCGAACGTCAGGTCAGACCATTTTCTTTTCAATCGCAATAATAGTCCTTTTGTTTTATCTCGTGCCTGAATCAAGTCCCCCCCCCCCCCCCCCCCAGGATCGAAATAATACGGAAAAATTGTGATAGCGGAATAAAGCCTCGAGCGAAATATCAGCGGGCCGCGAAGCAGTTTTTGGTTAACGACGAAGCGCTTAATTAACGACTGGAAAAATAATGGCACGGCGAGCGGGGAAACTAGGGACGGATTCGGGACGAGGAATCGTTTCCCACACCCCTATCTTTGGAGCGGCCTTAATTCGAATTAATCCGTTCGCCCGCGTGGTTAGGTCCCAGCTGTTGGCAAACGGCAAGAAGCACGACTAATTCTCGAGGCTGAGTTCGGCTCCGAGTGAGATTATATCGCGGCGTTGTAGACTCAGCCCCCCGTTTCACCGTCAGGTCGGCGCGATATTCCTATTCTATATAATCCGCGAGAGCACACGGAAGCGGCGTTAAACTCGGGCGTTTCAACCGGAAGCGAGAGTTGACCCGTTAATTTCGACTTCCGTTAGCCGGTGGAATTCTACCGTGGAGGAATATATACCGAGAGACGCTCCAATTTTCGTTGGCGCATCGTTGTTAATTCGGGTTTTTGCGCCAACACATTTTTCCGAGACAGTTTGCCCATATCGTTTTTCTCTTGTTTTTTTGTTTGTTTTTGTTTCGGTGGGTTCAGGATTATTCCATTCGTGGCTGCGGACGCCCTCGTCAAGAACGACAAGGAAATTCCCGTTCCAGTGACGAGTTATCCCATCGGTTCTGTGGGACCCTCGATGCAAGAACTCGGAACAACCGTGGCCTCGGGTACCATGGGCAATTTTTACGACATGGCCACGCAGGAAAACCGCTTCAGTCCACCCGTCGAGACGGAGGGTCATTATCCCGCGTGACTTTATTTATAATATTTTTATCCTCGTCCTATTCTTTTCCTTCGTTTGGCGAACGAGCATTTTAGCATTTTTCTCCGCAGGTGGTTTCGTACCGCGAGAGCCTCCTTACTTCGATCCTCTCTACCATTCGACCGACCTTAATTTGGAAATTCGCACGGGGGTGACGGTTTCAGCGGACATGACGAATCCCCACGGAAAGAACGATGGTAAGAATAAAAAGCTCTTGTGTTCTTCACTCGGATCCCGTTCGTTTTTATTTCGTTGTCTTTCTGTTTCGAGAGCCAGCAACCACTTGCCGGTTCGAGAATCGTGATTTTCGTCACGGGGATCTGCTGCCCAGCAGCGGACATTGCATAATATGCATCTGCTACTACGGCGAGGTCACCTGCTCCGACGAGAAGTGTCCCCCGCTCAAGATCGGCTGCAGGCGTCTCGAGAACGAGAAAATCTGCTGCGGAAAGATTATTTGTGGTACATATTTTCATAGATAAACAAATTGAATAGTTATATTCTAACGGTGGTGGAATTTGTTTGCAGTCGATTCGGACGAGTCGCCGACGGTGGTGCTGGACCGCGGGGATCCGGTGGCAGCGTCGCCGAGGCAGCCGTTGCCGGCGATAGACGGTGTCGTGTCGCCGGATCCCTTTCGCGACGTAATAAAGACCGAGCCAGCGCCGGATCTGCCCTCGCTCATCGAGGACATGCTTCCCTATTTGGCGGAGCGTCGAATAACAAAGCCATTCAATCCGACGACGACGACGACGACGACGACGACGACGTCGGCGCTCGAGTCCAACGTTCACGGTCACTATCAGCTCGAGCCGGAGGAGAATTTCCCGATCGAGACCAACAGCGCTTCGCTTTCATCGAGATTCAACGAAACCTCCTTGGCTTCCCGAAAGCCCGAATCTTCCGGCCCCGGCCTCGACTCGACGACCCTCGAGGATCCCCGCAATTTCACCGCGCTCGACGGAAAATCCCCGAGACCCGAAAATTCGGCTCCAACGATACCGGAAAAAATAGAATCCAGCGGGGCGAAACCGCCGCACCCGTACCCGGACACGGAGGACTCCTCGGTATTTTCCTTCGGCAGCGTTTTCGACATGTTATTTTCCGATAACACCGAGACAACGAGAGTTCCGATTGGCTCGAAGAACGAGGAGCAGCAGTCGACGAAAACAGAAGAAGCGGAAGAATCTTCGTTGGGCTATTTTCCAATTGCCGTTGAGGAGACACAAGACACCGAAGGATCTTCGTCGTCCTCGGCGAAGACCGGCACGACGGCTACGACAATCGCCTGGATCAAAGTCGAGGAAGCGACGACGACGAGCTCGAAAGGAGTCGTTGATTCAGCGACGACATCGTCTTCGGACAACGAGGTCGGCACGTCGATTAACAGCCTGCTCAAGCTCGCGGGCTGCAACATATACGGGAGAATGTACCGGGTCGGGAGAATAATCACGGAACTTTCGAGCCCTTGTCTCGAGTGCAGGTGCACGGAGCTCGGGGTACAGTGCAAACAGCTCGAGTGTTGATATAGCGCTCTCGCAGCCCGTGCGGCCCGCGCGGCCCACGCGGAGATCGATATTATAGCTCGCCGAGACTCACCGAGACTCGCCAACATTCTTCATCTCCCCGACTCTCCCCTTCAGCACTCCTCGATCCTCTCGCGACGAACCAACGCGAATTCTTCGTTTCGTTCACCTCTCATCGTCTCACCGCGATTCGGTTCACCCGATTTTGAGCTTCCAAGGTCGACTTGGTGCCACCCACGGACCGCGGCTGATCTGTCATTTTTTTTTCACTCACTGAATAATAAAATTGTATAGATTAATAGATATTCATTCTTTTGCATTTACACAGGATGTTAGCTCGATAAGATGTGAATACCTGTTCTTATAAGATCATGGGGAAAACGTTAGCAATCTATTTGAAGAAAAAAAAAAAAAAAAAAAGAAAAAAAAATCCGAGGTCGATTTTGGCGAAAAGTCTTTCGTGTGGATTACCTTGGTGATATAAAAAATTGCGGAGCCAATTGGAAGGGTGACGTTAGTTCGGTGCCTCGTTTGACCCCCTCGGTTTGCGTGAATCTCCGAGACACTCGAGGCACTGACCCGCCGCAAGTGCGAGAAACCCAGCTATGCACTTTCTCGCTGCGAGGGATCTTGAGATGAAGATTGGACGTCGACGGCGGCGGAGTCGAACCTACCTTTTTCATCCCTGCGCCTCCCTCGCTCGCGTCTTCCTCGCCGCGACGCTGTCCAAGATAACGAGCTCAGTTACACTCGGACATCTCGTATGTCTATATATATATTCGTCTCGATACTTTATTCCCGGTGCGATCTTCCTCGACTCTATCCGTTGGCGTGTTCCAACTTCCAAGTCGCGAGATATCACTGCGGCTGGGTACAATTCCGAGATTACGATACGCTCGGTTCGTGACTCTCGAACGGTCGATCGAAATTTCAAACGGCGTACGATGTTTTCGAGAAAACATAGACGAACGAAAAGAAAAAACAAGGAAAATTCTTTCGTCGCGAACAATAGAAGATTAATTACACATTTTGTAGGTTGAGGATAACATTTTAGGAATAAAAAGAAAAACACTTGCGAGGTTATCAAGAGCCTGAAGAATATTCATTGAAACGAGACTCTCGTTAACGCGTCGCTCCTTGACGCCGGCTTCATTTTTGTTCTAACTCAATCTTGCCGTTTTTTCGAGCATTTGCGAAACGCTAACGAAAATTGAGTGAACGAATTTCTCGACTCGGGGCCGAGTCGAGGTCGGCGGGGGCGGCGGGGGCGGCGGCTTTGCCGGCGGCAACTTCGAAAATGGGTTGGTCAGTAATTGTGTACCCAGGGGAAACTTGGTTGGAGCGGCGAAGCCGGAAGTTGGCGCAACAAGGTATCGGCTCATCGCGGCTCTAAGCCGGCGTGGCCGGTTTTTCGTCCTCTTGTCTCTCGCCACGGAACGCGGGCGGGTGGTGGGGGTGGACCATTCCTCATAGTTACCGAGGCTTCGAGTTAGGGGGGAGGAAATCCTTAACGATTCGACGCAGCCTCGTCTTCCCCTCCGCATCCGCCGCATCCTCGTACCGTCGTGGATAACGAGAATTCACGAGCGAGACACCGAACGGTCGGAGGATTTGGAGGATCCGGCGGCGGGAGGCGGGCGGCGGGCACGTGGGTCTTTCGCGGAAATGACGCGCTGTATCGAGCAGCGAAGCTGCAGCGGCGGCGCGAGCGAGTGCGGCGCAACACGGGATTGCGGGTGCCGGTTGAAAATTATAGCAGCTATTACACGAGCCATAGCCCCCGGAACTTGCCGTATCACTGTATCGACTCGCTGATTAATTATCGGCCACTTCGGGCCCATTGATTGTTCGTTGATTAATTGGCGAGCTATTCCCACGCGGAATCGCCGCGGCCGGCCGGCCGGCCGGCCGGCCGGCGTACAGCGAGACAGATAGCGAGGAGAGATGAAACAAAGAGCAGGTTAGAATTAGCGACGCGCGTGGAAAAGAGACCGCGGGTTTGCAATTTCAGGCTCGAGTCGCCGCGAAATTGCAAGTTGGATTTCCCTTTGAATTTTTCACATCGGTCCATCTTCGCCCGCGGCTAGTAATAAGTTTTTACGCGCCCGCAGCAACCCGCGGATATAAAGAGAGAGAGAGAGTCTCGCGGGGGGGAAAATCCAAGGATCCACTCGGTGAAATCTCGTGACGCGAGCGCGACGAGTTACCCTCGAAACGCGAGCCTCCTCGCGAGTTAATATTAGACCCCGGCATTGACGGGCCACGTGCAATTTATTTTTCATTTTTTCATTTTTTCGCATAGGTGGAAAACCGTTCGCGGATTTCATCAATGTCGAATCCTTTGTGTTTCAGCGGTAGCTGCGGCGGGGCGGGGCGGGGCGGGGAGGGGAGTCTGGGGATCGAGACAGGGAGGTAAAAAAAGGATTATTCGAATATTCGGTATAAACGAATGTCCGCGTGATATGGGAAAACTGGTTCGATAGACGGAGACGCGATGCGGCAGGGAAATTGAGAGCGAAGTGCGCGCGGCGGGGTCGGGCGGGAGCAGCTCGGGAAACGGGTATCGATTACCGAACTAAATTAGAGATATCGAGCTCTCGGAGAGCCTTGAACCGGGGGTGGCGAGGACCGAGGGCGGTAAGGGGGGACACCGCTATACGTTATACAGCGGGGAAATTAGTCCACGGTAGGCAGAACCCGTGACACTCGCGAGTGTCACGGGATTCTTTTTCCTCTCGTTTCCACGGGCAGCGCTCCAGGATTCGTCGGGCAAATGGAAATAAAGGGATAGACGAACATTTCCCATTTTTTTTTTTTTTTTTTTTTTTTTTTTTTTTTAATTGGACGTTTTGTATTTCTTGCATTCTCGCTCCTCGTCTCGTCTCGTCTCTCTCCCTCTCCCTCTCCCTCTCTCGCTCTCGTTTCCAATACTTTTTGTTTTATTATTGCACGTGATTGTTTCGATATACACACACCAGAGCACTTACACTATTTTTCATTTTCGATTTTTTCCCTTTTTATTATTTTTTCGTCTCTTTTTTCAAATCGTATCCGCATCCTCGTTGGCAGTTTGGGACAGGTAATTGTAATTATAATATCGGATGTAACATACTCGATTACTTCGATTGACTATTTACAAAGTACAAGTCGCACACTCGGGTCGACGATGATAAGACTAAAATAATCACAGCCAGTTTACTTTATGTAATATCGATAAACAATGCTTCGCTCGTTTCCACTTTTTTTTTTCTCTTTTTTTAAACTGCCTTTTCGACTCTTCTTCCCATTTTTTTTTGCGTAATTGTATCGTACTTACTAAATATCGCGTATGAAACGTGGCTCTTACGGCGCGTTACTCTTAAATTTAATTTATTTATGCGTCGTGTACTATTTTTTTTCCTTGTCGATTAACTTAGCTACGGTGTGTGGCTGCCTGCACTGTTCCGAAAAATTCGACACAAAGACAAAGACACTGAGAAACTAAAGCAAAGATGAAAACGATGAAATATTTTTTCCAATAGTCACGTAAAATTGCATTTTTGCGAATGAGACACAATTCACTTGTGAAACGAGCCCCGGTGATAATCGGAAAAAATGTTTCATTGATTTGAGTCATGTTTTTGCTCAGTGCAGGAACGCGGACGCTAAAAAATGGATTCTTTCGTTCCGTTTCGTTACTTTATGCATGATTTTTCGACAGGGTCGTCCGCTGTCCGTTTGCGATTCAATAGTGTGCCGCGAAATTGAAATTTCTGATGACTACAGAGAGAGATCGGTCGAACTAATCGAGCGCTACACGCTAATTCGTTAGTGCGACGCGAGGGGCACACGCCAAAGTGGGAAGAACGAGACTTACATATGGTTTTTGTCTTTCCGCGCGAGTCGCGACGACTCGCGCGGTCTCATCGTTACAGGGAAGACTAAATTAATGATTTTCACTCGTCCGACAATAGACGCGTGTTGCACGCGCGTTTTTTTTCGGCAGTTCTCATACATTCGCAGTTTTTGTTTCGTCGTGATTGGATCGATCGTACGATAATAAACACCCGTCGACACCCGCTTTTTTTCTTTTTTTTTTCAGCGAGCATAAAATACAATCAGATATTGACACCACTCGATACTTTGAAACGCGCACGTTTTCTGTTTGACAATTAACTTTATTTTTGTTATTTTGTTGCGAAGGATATCTGTTTTTTGTCCGCACGATTTATTTATTTTCCGGGGAGCTAGAAGGTATTATCTTTTACGAGAGATTATACGAGAAAAAAAAAGAGAGAAGAAAAAAGAAAAATTAAAATCGCGCTTTTTTCATTGAGGATTTCGTCGACTCCTTCTCCCGGAAGATGCTTAAAAAGTCTTAAAAATTTAATGAAAACTGTAAAGAAAGTTTAGAACGAAAGAGCGTTGAAAAGGTCGCCCTAAAAAAAGTCATATACGACATATCAAGTTTACGGTGTACCAAAGATGGAATAAATTTTCGAGTTTTTAGTGCACCACAAATTACAAGCCAAGTACTTATAAAAATGTTTTTCCTCGTATTTTTGTCGTTGGTAAAGAGCCGAAATAACGTGTTTCTGATGGAAAAGAAGAAGGTGCACGTTCGAAAGCGGCGAGAGGTGGCCAATCGCTGAATACAATAACGCCGATCGTGGACGATACGATATAATATTGAATAAATATAACGTTAAATATCTAATCGGTTCTCATCGCGGCTCGATCGCCATTTCGCTAGTAATATACAAGATTCGCTAATTTTCGTTTGTCTCGATTGAGTGAAAAGTGAGAAAGAAACGGAAGAAAGGAAAAATGATGAGGGTAACCCAAGAGGAGAGTGTTGAAGTTTGAGTTGCGGTGCGTCCCGACGGGAGGACAGCTTCTTCTTCTTCTTCTTCGTCTTCTTCGCTTCATCCTTGGTTCGTTTGATATTGAAAAATGTTGGTTGCGTTTTCCCTCGTTTCTCGTTCGGTCTACTCGAAGATTCGCTCGACGCTCTCGCGAATTTTGACGATCAGACAGGATTTCTTGCAGAGCTCGACCAGCAGCTCGATTGTTTGTCAGGACGGCTTGCGCAGCTGTGGCAGAGCGATGAGATAGATGTTGCCGAGGGCAGCACCGACGACGAGGAGCATCAGACTGACCGCCGAGATGAATCTGACGAATTTAACGAAGCGCCGACCCCTCGCGTCCTTTTTACTCTGGTTCGGGAAGACCGCGAGCCCGAGGAGCGGACCCGCGAGGGCGCCGGCCACGTGGGCCGCCCACCCGACCCGCCCGTAACCGAGGAGAGCCGGAACCGGATACGCCGCGACGTCCGCGCCAGCCAGAAGAAGCACCGCCACCAAACGCCAGCCCGCGTAGCGCAGCTCCCCGTGACACTGCAACAACACCCCCAACACGCCCTTTTTATTCACCAATTGTCTCAATTCGATCCCTCCTCTCAATCTCAATTATTCTCGCTATTCCCGAGTATTTTACGTATTTTCGGGAGAGACGCGCGGGACTTTTATTCAATTAGAGCGATTTACCGGTGGCAGTAGTGGGAGCAACGAATGGTCAGACGCGGGCGCGACGAGTCGGAGAGAAGTTGAATTAATGGGGGCGGGCGATTAAGGCTATGGGACTTTCGAGACGCGCGGGTCTGAAGGAGGGAAGGACGGGAAATGGCCGAGGAGAATTACGCGGTGGCTGCGAGGAGCGCGCGCGCGGCTATAAGAAGAGGGACGCGACGCGACGCGACGCGCGCGGCTCGTGTAGCGTAGAGACGAAATGGCCAAACTTGCGCCCACCCCCCTTGAGGCTCCTCCGGTGCTTCGCTCCCTCTGGCCGCGACCGCAACGGAAGATGCTTAGCCGTTGCGATAAAGCGGGAATAGCTCGGGCCAAGATCTTTGAGATAGTCGCACGGATTCATCGTCGTGTGTCGCGCTCTATACGCGCCAGACGAGAGAGCGATGGTAATCCTTGAGGAGGGAAGAGCCGCCGCCGCCGCCGCCACAGAGACAACTTTGTGAAATACGCGAAGCGTGCGAGATACGAGTTTCCAGGGGATTTATATAACTTAAGGAATTGTAATTGGAATTGCTTCGCTATGTCTCGAGCGTCCTGAGAAACTGCATCGGTTTCCTTGCGAAAGAAATGAAATTCAAAAATGTACTTTAATCGCGTCTCGGTGATTAACGATAATTATTTCATTCTGTCGAATTTTAGTGAGAATCCATAGACTCACCAGATAGAGATGCGCCAAGTGACTCGTGAGGAGCGCATAGACGCCCGCTGACGCGCCGATCAGACAGAGAGTCGGGTGAAGTAGAGACGCTCCGAGGGCGCCGCAGACCCCGCCGCCCAGATAAATCGTCGCCACCGCGATTCTGCCCTGCTCCACCTGGAATCAACGATTCAAACACCCTCTTCAATCCTACGGCGTTATAATCCCCCAAACGAGATTATAAATTATAACGCCGAGAGACGGAGACCCTCCGGGAAAACTGTTTCACTCAAATCATCGCAAATAAACCAATGATTCCTCGAATAAATAAAATCTCTAGCGTATATTCGTTATAAACAATCGGTCATCACGGTCATCTCGAACCCATTTCTCCTTCTTTTGCTACGAATAAGAATATGGAGCCGACTCTATATGTATATGCACGTTGTAGAGGCGATTGAGAGCCACTCGATCGATTACGGCAATTCCAGTCTCGTTTGGCACGAGTACCGGGCTCTTTGCAAAGGACTCGGTGGTTGCAGGCTGCTTTGCCCCTTTGCCCGCCTTCTCTATTTCTCTCCCTCTCTCTCTCTCTCGCGCGCTTCGGAGTCGCGGTCGGTGTGGCTTCGTGCAGCTTCGGTTTTTTCTTCGAGAGCAACCGCGTTCGGACTAATGCGACTGGCCCCCTCGGTCCGCCCCCCCCCCCCCACAGACGGAAATATAAGCCGGGAGTGGAGGCCAAAAGGACGAGTCAGTCGCACACCTCGACGGCAATTTAGTTGATGGACTGCGGGGCCGCGCGCGAGACCCGCGAGAGCTCACCTCGAGTGGAGTGGCCAGTACCAGTTGGATGACGACGTTCAGAGCCAGATGAAGCGCGTGCGCGTGTAGAAGCATGTACGACGCGAATCTCCAGCCCTGGAACCTCTGTCGGGGATCGTACTGCAGCCATATTCTCGTTGACTCGTCACCCAGACAGTGGACGCTTATCTGTAATTTTTTTTTAAACCAGAACATATTACATTTTATACTATTTACCCTCTCTCTATTATCTACAAAGTCACGGCAAGTAAATTTATTATTATTTCATCAAATTAAAACTATCTTAAGGGTTGAATTTATGAACGAAAAAAAAAAAAAAAAAAAGATTGTGTTTGTTCAGAGAGGAAAAAAGGCCTTTGTGGCATGAATCTGTTGTCGCCGCCGTGAGACTGAAATTCCGCGAAATATACGAGAGAAATGAGAAAATTGTCGGGATGTGCGATGGCGAGACGTATTTATGCCGGATTGCTGGTTCCACGCTGTTTCTATAATGAATACGAGAAGCTCAACGGAGGGAGAGAGGCGCGCGCGGCGCAGCGGCGGAGCAGTCTCTTGTGTTTTCTCTTCTCCCTTGACTCAGTTCGAGATATATAATTAAACAATCTCGGTGGAGGAAAATATTTGAGGTGCAACACGCGGAAAGCGCAGAGAGGACAACGAAACGCGGAGGGCGGAGGGTATTAAGGGGAGGGGGTGGCAACGGAGGATGATTCCTCGGTTCTCTTTTCGCCCGGTCTCTCCTCGAGAAAGGATGATGACCCCCCGTGGGAATAGAAAAGGTTCCCGCCCGACGGTGGAGCCCGACTCGCTAATTAATTTAATTCAAAGAATGAATCGCTCGGTTCACCCGGTTCCTCCTCTCCCTCTCCCTCTCCCTCTCCCTCTCCCTCCGCCTCGCCACCCAACAAAGGGGCACCCTCTGTGTGCACGCGCCGTGGCTTCGGGTAAACCTGAAGGGTTAATTGAGAGGGAAGGCAAGACAGTGAAAGGGAAAACGACGACAGAGGCGAGAGGGCGACCCTCGTCCCTCCGTCCTCGGCCCTCGTTTCGTTCGCTCTCGTCGACGATTCTTTGACGCGAGAGAAAAGAGAATTAACAGAATCAAGCCCGGTACTTCCGGTAGGCTGGGTCGTTGAGACGTTTTTTTTTTTTTTTTTTCATTTTTTATATGTACATTCCATTTTTTAAGCACCAGTTTTTTCCACCAATTATTTCGTGTCGATAATTAAAATATTGAATACAGACTGGAAAAATCAAAGCGAAAGAACTCTTGGCCGTCGACACCTCCGCCCGTCGACAGTGCCTGTGATTTGGTTGTCATTTTTGCTTCGAGTCTATGGAATATGTCTGGAAACGCGTACAAGTCCGATGTGGAGAAACCCCTTTTAATAAATACGACAAAAGAGGCATCTCTGGTCCGCCGAGTCCTTTCGTCCCGCGCTCTTGTGTAGCTTTCCTCTCGTTCAACGACTTTGCAACGAAACAACATAAACTCGTTAAGTCTTTCTCTGCGGTCCGAAAGTACTTGCACACCGAGGATCAGAGCCAGCGGAAAAGTATGTACACCCTCGACGGTATACACAGATACGTATAAATTGTCGAGTGTGCGTGAGCAGGGCTAGCGGTGGAGTCTCGTCTCGTTCCACCGCTGCTCGTAAACTCGTTCTTCTCTCATCTCCCCCGTGTGCCGAGGTATACACCGTAACCCTCTAAACTTGCTCCATAGCAAAGCACAGCGGTAGAAGAAGAAGAAGAAGAAGAAGAAGAAGCGGAAGAGGCAAAAAAGAGGCCAGGCGAGCTCCCGCAAATTCTTTTCTCATATTTAAATAATGAGGGCTTTAAGAGGGTAAAAATAAGAAATGGCAAATGAGCGCGACACGCCCTTGCACTAATATTTTTCTCGCCGAATATCGTCTTCGTTTTCACTCGAGCGGGCTCTGTGGTCAAACGATGGATACCGATCTGTCCAAGAAATTTCCCTGCCATTCATTTTTCGACATCTGGTCCAACGGAAACGAGCATCGAGCTAACACGCGACTCGTGAAAATAATAATGGTGATAATAACGAAGCCGACCGAGTTTACAAAGCGTACAAAGTTCAACGCAACGAAATCTCGAACAACGATGTAACGTAACGAGCAATTAAATGCCAAAGCTAATGAATTCCCGGCTCTCCAATTAATTACTAATTCGTGGGATAAAACGGACCCGCACCGCGCGCAGAATCGCGTACAAACAGCAGGCACCGAAAAAAAAACTCCGACATTTTCCAAGCCTCTATCGTTGCCGCAACGATAGTCGAGTAAACTTGACGTAACCGTAAAAAACAGCTGTACGAAGTAAAAATTCATGGCTGCGGCTTCGCGCCCATGAGAATTTTTAACGCCAACGACGAACCGCGTCACTCATGGTTTGGTTGCCTCCACCAAAATGTTTCCCCCGCAACAACCGCACCGACGGTACCGCCGCAATAATAACAACAACGAAACAGCTCGATAATTTAACGAATGCATAAAGCGGGAAAAGCGTGGAAAACGCAGGAGTAACGGAGACGGAAGGATTGATCGTTGCGGGTGACGCGAAAGATGGAAAGAAGGAGGGACAGACGGGGAAATAATGTGACAGATATGTTATATATAGGCGTAGATGGATACGCGTGTATAGATAGAGAGATATATATGGAATAACAAGAGACGGGATGACGTGAAATGGCATGTCGGGCAGTGTGGTGTCGCGACGCGTTAATGTCATCACCCTCGGTGGTGCTGGTCGCTGGGGTTTCGGAGGGGGTTGCGGGGACCCCCCCTGACTAGGCTCTGTCGGGTATGGTTGTCGCGGCGCACACGCGACACACGCGACACAGGCGACACACGGGGAGAAGCGGGAAGCGAGGGCATCGGGGATACGCGGCGCTCGCGAGAGAGTAATATTATTTATAGTCGCGCGGGGGTGGTCCAGCCTACCACTCTTCAATCCTCATTAACGCTCGGTGCTTGGGCGATGTGTATAGGGCAGGTGGCTCGGATGGAGCGAGCGAGGGCGAACAGCCCTGTTGTGGTACCTTGGGCGCCAAGCCGCGTGCTCGAATAATGAATTTTCATCGGGTTCCACGCTAATGATTCGCGGCTGCAACGTAGAACGCGCGCCCTTAGTCCCCGCGTGTGTCTGTGTGCGAGACTGTGCGTCGAATTACCGCCGGTACGTTTGTCTCCGCGCCAGTCGACGCCCGCGGCTCGCCGGCTCACCCTTCACATTTCAACGTGTTTGCACTCTATTATGCACGCCTATCGCGATATCACGGGAAAATATTCGCGGCGCTGCCAAACTTACACCGGATGCGATGCTTTCGACATTTTTCAAATTCATTTGGAAATGTTGATAGGAAAAAAAAAAAAAAAAGACAGCAGGAGAAGCTAATCCGCGTGTATAAAGTTGGTGGTTGCCTCGAACGAGATCCAATCTACATTTTTACGTGGGAAACGCAATCGAGTCCTGACAACGTCTCCGCCGGTTTGGGGCGCCGTTCTCGAGAGGGAATAAATGTTGGAATAACAGTTGGCCCTGGCAGGCGTTAGATAGCATTAGCATGCAGGCGTGGGTGGTACTATCGCTGCGCCAAGACCGAGGGAACGAGACTCGCTGTAATAACACAGTGGTGCGCGCACTACATCCGAGGAAATAGTGTTTTGCACGCGGGCGCTCGCGCGCTCGCGCGCTCGCGAGAGACCCGAGAATTCTGGCAGTAACGCGAAAGCTATAGGGGTTGCAAACGGGGAGAAAGTGGGAGAGCGAGAGGGACGGAGACGAGAGATGGAATATGCGCGAGTCGGGGCGTTACTCGAGCGACCGCACGGCGCGAGCGTAACATCTATTTCCGGTGGTCTGGAGAAGCTTCCCGTGGAAAACAGCGAAGAGACAGGAGGTGCCATGGCGGGAGAGGGAAGAGACCCCGGACCATCACCGAACTAAAGTAGATAGAGAGGAGGCGGAGAGAGAGAGAGAGAGCCAGCCGGATGCATCGGAGCGAAGAGAGGAAGATGCAGTTTTCCGTGTTGGCTGCTCAACGGACGGGGCCGCGCGGTGCGCCCGAGACTCGGGATAGAAAGCAGAAACGAGAGACTACGAAGCCCCGGCAGCCCCGTCGGACCCGTTCGCGCCTTCGCCGCGCACTCTCACATCTCTCGCGCTAAATTCCATACGAAATTTCTCACACGGTTTTAACCGTCTGTGTGGCCCCCTAGCCACACGACACCGAGCTCTAATCTTTTGCACTTTTTCTTCTTCTTTTTTCCTTTTTCTTTTTTTACCAATTCCACGGCAGATTCTCTTTAGAAAATTTAATTTATCTCTCTTGTTGCAAGTATTATTATTATTGTCATTACTTTGTTAGTTTAATTATATAAATAAATAAACGGCTGCCGTGTTAGTTCCATTGTTCTGAGAAATAAAAAATAAAAAATAAAAAATAAAAAATAGCGAAGAGACACGATAGATAGAAAGCAGGAACGAGAGACCGGACGCGAATTCTCAGCGTGTCCACGGTCTCGCCGGGCCGTGGCTTCGTATCTCTCCCGCGAAATTCCGTACGAAATTTTTCACTCGCCACGCGCCTCGCGACAACCAGACACCGAATGTTTCTAATCTTTTGTCCACTCGGTTTTTTTCCTCGTTTCTTGTTTTTTTTTTCTTTCTCCCAGCTACTCGCGGCAACGCCGGTTCTTTTATCCGTTCTATTATGGCCAAGTGGTGGACGGGCCGGTTTTACAGGGCGGACCCGTATATATATATTATTTTATTTATCTCACGGCATAACAAGGGAGTATAACCATCCCCCGTTGGCGCGCCGCCTCTTTCAATTCACTCTATTCTCGGGGCAGTCGCGGACGTCGTTATTTACCGGGCCGCGCGTCGAGCGTGCAAGAGGTAGGAAATGGTGTTTTTGGTCGAAGGCCGCCGGCGGCGGCGGCGGCGGCGAGGAAGGAGCGAGTACCGACTCGGACGTTTCTTCTCGTCGGTATACGCTCGTTCGCCGATGGAAAGAGAGAGGGAGAATCCTTTTCCGTCTGTCGTTTCGCCATCGCTATACCTATATCCCTGCGTATATCGCGACACGCGAACACGAGCGCTTTCCGGCCTTCCGCTTCTCGAACCGCAACATCTATTTCCGGGCGCTCTCGAATGGCGCGTTCCGGCGAATCTCCGCGACCGTTGGACACACGTGGATTCGCGGTTATTCGACTCGGGGGTGGTGCTACGAATCTCTGTGTTTCAGCCGATATTAGGCTCAAGCCCGGAGCTCGCAAACAAGGACCGTGTAACCGGCTGGAAGACGGGGCGGGTTGTGTTTTGAGACGCTCGCGCCTGTAATGAGAATCGCCGCCTGCATGTATGATTAATGCGGCCGACATTGCTCGCGCACGCGCACGCGCGATCGACACGTTAAAGGTGGCTGATACACGAGGAGGCGCGGTGTCATCGAACCTCGATAATGCTGATGCAGATCATGAGGTACGGCGCTCGTATCCTGAACTTGGGCTTCCTCGGGGGCAGCGGATGCCTCGGCGTCGGCCTCGGGGTCAGCGTCAACTCGTCGTCTCGGATTTTCCTCAGCACCGGCTTCGTCTCGCTGCCCGGCGAGTCCGGTGTCTCCGGATAATTCTGCTCGTCCAGCGCTCGCTCGGTCGTCGTCGAGGTCGTGGAGATGGTCGACAGGGTCGGCGAAGTCACCAGCAACGCGGCTTCGACGTCCATCTTGTCGCCCCCCTGGAACACAGACAAAACAAATACGTGACAAAAACGATAACGCGACAAATTTCCAATTAAACAAGCGACAAGATTTTTCCTCCTCGTTTTTACCGAGCGGACGAGAGACTCGAGCGCACCTGTGCGTATCATCAAAACTAGGAGCGATAAATCAGGTGGCCCGTTGATTTCTATGCGGTCTTTTGAAAATTTCGGACAAAGAGCCGCGGGAACAAAGAGGGTCGGTCGGGGAGAGCCGCCGCCGCCGCGAGGAGTCGAGGAGTGCAGTGAACTGGCCGAAGGGGGCTCAAGTTTGCGACACACCTCTCTTCCGCAGCCTGCAGTCTGCATTCTCCGTCGCGCGGCTTTGTTGACTGTGTTAGCCGCTTTTTTACAACCCACTTTGCGCGCGGCACCGAACCTCGGGCGTTTCAACGGGGCTAAATCACCCCCCGCGCGGGGACGACATTTTATTTTCCCAGAAAGCTTTTCCCAACTTGATTAAATCCCCGACTTGTAGTGACATTTTTTTTTTTTTTGTTATGACAAACGTGTCCGACTCTGTAGTGAGGAGTCAAGAGGGACGAAAGAAAATGAAAAATGCCGAGTCTCGCGGTGACGCGACTTTGTTGAGGTCGCGCGTGTGCGGATAGCCAGAGACAGTGAGGGAAATTAATCAAGTGATTAATTGGAAGCTCGCGGATGTAACGAGGGAAGCGGACGGTGGTTCCGGTTGCCGCGGTTACCGCGTGAACGCGCGATATAACGCGAGGCGCGGGGCTACATAGCCTTCGACAGGGCGAGGAGGGCACTGGATTTTCCACCCCGAGAATCCGAGCTGACCCTTTGGCCCTCCAATTACGGCGGTGGACGCCGCGCGCTCGCGCGCTCGCGCGACCCTCCGCTATGCATCTTCTCCACACGTGGCCCACATGCACGCGTGCCTGATTTGTGTGCCCTCGGGACACCGGCATTATGTTAATTAGGAGGGAACGGGTTACCCGGACCGGGGATACCCGATCCACCGCGCCGTCTCGTGTCGCGTTTCACACTTCTATCTGTCTTCGCTTGCCGCAACCCGGCCGCGAATCTCATCTCGTTTGAGCCACGGAATCGTGACTATGGTCCCGCAAAAAATCATTGCGGATTCGAGAGTCTATGACGAAGGGAGGAGAAGAAAACGATAGGGTCGGTGTGCAGTCAGCCAGGCGACTCTCGAGGCGTTTCGAGGAGCCTGGTGCGAGGCTCTTGTTGGTAAACGGAAGAGTCGAAAAAAAAAAAAAAAAAAAAACGGCAAGAGCTCAGCATAGTCGATGCTCTTGCCGGGGCAGAAGCGGTAAACAAGCGGCAAAGAGCCGCGCCGAAGAATAGTGCTGGCTCGCGGGACCTAAGAAAATATTGAATCTGTCCGTCTCTCGCGTTGATCGCCCGGACGGTCCGTGCGCGTGCGCTTTTCCACCTCGAATTTTGCGGGTTCGGTGTGGCTAACGAAATTCCCGAGAAAAATTTCGACGAGCTCGGTGAATTCCGAGGGAGGCGAGAGAAGCTGCCACCGATTCTGCTTTCTTTGGCCGGAAGCGCTTGCCCCGAGGATGAGGAGGCGCCGAGAGGATGAGAGGTGGAGCGGGGGGACACGACGAACCTCGCCGCGGACTGCATGCGACCGTCGAGTGAATTTTCACGAGGTTAGTCGTGAGTGGAGAAAATGTACATGTTGCTCTCGAAGTACCTTTTAAACAACGAGAAGATGATAAAAATGCGTATAAAAAAACGAATAGGATGCAAATAATGCAGAGACAAGTTGGCTGGCGGCTGAGAGGATTTTACGCGCTCGGTGCATTATCGAATGCGGCGGCAACATGCTCGAATATTGCGTACGTTGCGACTCGCCCTCCCGCTTCCCGCGCCCCTCGTACGTGTTATTCAAATTTCAAGATAAATCAAACCCTCCTCGAGGCTGAATTCCTCCCTCAACATCCATATCGCGCGTTACCCCGCGCCGCCCATCGATGTTATTCGCCTTCGGCACGAGTTCACTCTATTTTTCAAAGACTCACGATCCGTCACTCGTTTGTCGTAAAATAGTACGTCCTATGCGTAAGGACGAGCGAACAAAGAGGACGAGGTGATCCAGCGGGCTGACCAGCGATTTGGAGATTTTTGCGTGGAAAGTACGTTTTTCGTCCGGGGTCGCGTACACGCGGGGGGTGCGGCTCGGAGATTTTAAGAGCAACCGGGGATGGATAAATGTAGAGAGGAAAGAGGAAAGAGGAAAGAGGTGCGGGGAGGGGGTGCGCGGGCTCGGCAGGAGCGGAGAGGAGATAGAATTCCCAGGATGCCGTGTGCCGCGCGGCTCCGCTGTATTCGTACGTCACCGGCAGGGCAAGCCCGAGAGCAGCGGCATTAAAATTACGAGGGACATTAAGGATTTTAAGGCTCACCTTCCCTGCGTTTTCCCCGCGGGCTCTCCGTACACACATCCAACACGCGAGACGCACGCGACGTTTACGAGCTCGACGCTGCCGAGCACAGCGCGCGGAGAGTGACGCGGGGAGCCGCCGCGACCGCGGGGCCAACGCGCGCAACGACCAAGAAAGGAAAACCCGCCCGCGCAAAAATACCCCCACGACGATATCCGCCTGAATTATTTTGCGGAAACTTTCCCGACGGTTTCGCGGCGAATCGCAAACTGTGGAAACTTCGGCCAGCCGATCGCCAACTTCGGGAGGTACACAATCATTCGATGGCGAATTTCGAGACCGCAGCATTTTTTTTTTCGTTTTTTTTGCATTTTAGGCAAATAGTGTTTCTTTTTTAATAAAACGTATTCCGTTTTTACAAAGGCACGGCCGTGGTCGTCGACTCGGCCGCGAGACAGTCGAGCCAGTCGAAGCCACTCGACGTATTTTTTTCGCTCTCTGTTTGTGTTTGTTGTCCGTTGGCGAGTGCGTATTCCTCTTCATCCATCATCCCCCGGTTCTCGAGTGCTCTCGCCGAGCGAGTAATAATAAAAGGAGGGAAAAAAAGCTCGGGGATCGAGCGCTTTGGGGGCCGTCGGGGGGAGACGCGAGGGGGAGCCCCCAAGTTGAAGAAGCGGAAGAATCGGAATCGGCATTCGCGATCCTCTCCCCCTTCGCTGGTCCCCCTCGCGTCAGCTCCGCCGCAGAGAGAACCCGAGAGCCTTCTGTGAATGAGAAGCGTGTCTAGTGAAGCGCGTCAATATTACTCCTATATAGCTGTCGGTGAGATCAAGTGCAGCGGACTGCAGTCTACGAGAAAAGATATTGCACACCGAGAACCCGGCTTAACGGCAGAACGGTTAACCCGACGAGTCTGCAAAACATCCCCCGTCGAATCATCCCTCGCCTTTTTTCCACCTTTTTCCACGCCATTTTATAATCTCTAATCTCGCGCTTTATTAAAAAACATTCGACTCGCTCCAAGGAGTCGAGTATTTTCGCAAATGCCATTCCGGCTCGTTTCAACGCGAACAAACATCTTTGGCCCTTCAACCTCCGAGTCTCTTTTTCCCAGTCAACAAAAATCTAACCCGCAATTTTTTCATTCACGTTGAAGAGACCTTTTTAATGAAAAAAAAAAAAACAAAAAAAAATCCTACGATATTTCTTTTGAATTTACAGTTTCAATTTTCTTGCGAATCGTTCGAAGGATTCTCGAGGTTTATCCGCTATTCGAACAACTACGAATCCTCGTTATTACCATCGTTATAATTATACGCGTTTTTGTTGGAAATATTCATTGCACGAGGGTGCATAACAGCCAGGCGAAGCTGGATCTGTGTTGGTCCCTGCGGTTTTGTGAGGGACGTTTTTTTTCAATGAAAAGATGAGCCGAGGAAAAATCGTACAGCGAGACGAGACCCGAGGGGGAGAGAGCGAGAGTCGCGGCGAAGGCACAAAAAACGTATTTATTCATCTTTGCCTCCCGGTCTGCGTTTTATTTGTCGCATATTCATTAATTTTTACCCTCGCTAGGAGATGCCAGAAGCTCGCGATAATTATGCGCAAAAGCTTTTCTTTGATTCGCGGTGAAGATATAAAAACAATTACGCTATTCTCATTCCCGGTCGAAGCGAAAAGCGTTTTTCTTCTTTTTTTATCCCCATTCGCTCTCGTAATTTCGTTTCTTTTATATAATCTTCCTTCCCCGTTCGCGATCGTTTTATACTGTATTCCATCCATTGATACGTCCGAAACAATAACGTCGCGAGCACCGCGAGTAATAATCAATATCGGAATAACTGTTGGTCGGAATTCTCCAAGGTACGCGAGGCTTCTGTATATTCACGCACGGTGGGAGGGAGTCACGGAAATTCTATCAATAATAATCGGATCGATGGGTAACCGCGCTCGAGGGGCTCGCCTCGCATTTCCATCGCTGTGTGCTGTGTCGCATATTCATTTATGCCACGGAGACGCACACACTCTATAATAAAATATGTCAATGATATATTTACATTTAATGGCATTGATTAATATTTATTTATTAATCTTACTGGCTAAATATTCATCGATTCATTCATTTATATGGCGACGCATTGAACGTACTCAATGACACCGAGAGTGCATTTTCTAGCACGCGTCAATAATTCTGAGCAACTACCGAGTCACAACTATTTTCCATGGCCATCGAGAAAAATATATTCAGAATTAATTGTATAACTTCAGGCCACATTTTGTGGGAAAACATTTTTTTTTTTAAGAAAAGGAAGACTATGGATTTTTTTCTCGGTCAAATTACCTCGAAATCTTCGAGTGACGATGCTGACTCAACAATAGCCGTTCCATTTGCCGTTGATTCTGTATCGTTTTACTCAGCGAAGACGGCGATCTCGAATTTATTTCGAGCACTCGGTGATAATTCTCGAGAGGAGCCTCTTTCAATTGAATTTTGTTATAATATATATAGATCGCTGTCTGGGAATAATTCTGAATGCATGAATAAACAATAATTGGAGTTGGCCGCGCTCCGAGAATTCTCGTCAGATATTCTCTTCTTCGTGTCATGTTTTTCCTTTTTCGTGGACGCAAAATGTTTTGCGGGTGTCTCGTTTTACCCGATATTCTACCCGGCCCTCTCGTCAATGCGGATCCCGAGTGGAGTGCCGAGAGGAACTCTCGGGATAAGTGTCGATTAAACAAGCGAGACTGTCTACGTTTTTCACCTCGTTAAAGAAATAGCTATATCTCAACGGCGGGATCACCAATGATTCGAGCATGTAACGAGTGCGCGAAGCGCGTGAGCCACTACAACCGGCAAGTTTTTTCATATTTCTTCGGTAGAAAGAGGATAAAAAGCGGAGGTTTACATTTTTTCGACCCACCCGAAATGTATGTCTTTGATTCTGGCACGGATCGATGGATTAAAGAGAAATTCCGCGAGGACCTCGCGACTGTTGAAACAATCTGTCGAGCGCCGTGTGTGCGTATCTATATCAAGTGTATATAAGTTTTCGTGGGATAAGGCGTGGCTATATACGGCGTTGAGCTATATACGTACGATAATATAATCCGCGTTTAGGAAGCAAGCACGGAAAGCTTATTCTCTGGTCGTCTTCGTCGTCGTCGTCTTGGTCGTTATCTCTGTCGAGCCAGACGTGAGCATTAATCACGTTCGCTCTACCTAGCGAATTCACAAGATCTCAGATTGGATAGAGAGGAACAGCGGAGAGGAGCGGCATCACCGGCAGCAGCCCCGTTACCTTCCTGAATCTTCGCTCTCTTCCGCTTCTATCACCCTCGTTGTGCTCTGTATTCCAAAGCTCCATCTCCCTCGAATGAAAATGTGCTCGTCAGCTCGCGAGCGTCCGCATCGCGAATTGCACTGGATAAAGAAAAGAAAAAAAAAAGAAGTTACATTTTCTCCGCATCGACACCAATATTTCACAACAGATGAAAATTTATCCATTGGACAATTAAATTTCATTTCCGTTGAAACTCAATTCCGTCGAGTAAAATTTGAGTGTCGGCAAATTGACGTAAAAAAAAACTCTCGAGTATTGGAAACGGCGATACGACATCCGCGAAGCGGTTGTCACTCGGCGCAATTCACCAAGATGTAGTGTACGCTGAGAAAACGAGCGCGAGCGCGCACTGATTCTCGAATAACGCGGACTCAATTTAACGAGCGTGTAACGACTGGCGACGGTGGCCGCGATTGAAGGATCTCGCGAGGACGAGCTGCGGTGGACTAGCTGCGCGTTATTCGATCGTCAACGCGGGGGGCTGTCTCTCTCTCTCTCTCTCGAGCACGAGACCGCGCTGTATCGTCATACATACAGACAGACAGATACAGATATAGGCAGGCAGCACATACGCTTGCATAATCGACGGGCTTGTCCGTCGCGCCGCGCGTTCTCGCTCGCTCGCTTTTGGCACCTCTTCCGGTCTCTCTGTCTACGTGCTCGTCGTCGTTACGTTACCATAGACGGAAAGCCTCGTATCTCCGTCTCCGTTTCTCTCGTACCGGTCGAGGTTTACTTTGCCAGCGCTGCATATATGGAACACGCGGGCGCGCGTGTATGTCTTATGCAAATCGCTCGGACACGATGACCGACCGGCAGAGATGATTTCGCACAGCTCCTCCACGATATATCGACTTGCGAACCGCTTTGTCCCTCGCGTTCGCACTCACATCGACTGGGCGGAGCCGGCCGCGTTTCACTGTCCGAGCCTCACCTCGAATCAATCATTCCGATGATACCTCTTGTTTTCCATTCAACGAGATCGTCACAGTTCGGACAACCAGTTTTCTTCTCCGAACTTTATTCGCTGACTCTCTCCATTCAATAAATATATGTCACAGTGAAAAGAAAATATGAAAAAATAATAACAATTGTGTGGTCTATATCCGCACGTTTACCTTTTTCCTCAAAATATCGACTTTTCACCCGTTACAACGTTCTCAAATCGCAAACAATTCTTTCTTCGCTTGATATATAAAAAATAAAAAAATGTCCGTTTTTTTCTTGTCGGTATTCCGAAATGAGATTATTTTTCGAACACCAGTCGCTGGAATTAAATTAATTTCGCAGTGAATTTTTCTTCCAGTAGTAACGACATTTGGTGTTATTATCGTTTGACAAGATTACAAGAATGATTGTGGCTCCGCGGGTTGGAAGACACGAGCGGCTACTTTGACCGCGACGGAAACTCGAGGATAAAGTTTTCCGCGACGAGCGCCGGAGAAGTCGAGGACGCGGTGCTTTGACAAACACTGATTACCGTGGAATAAGAAAAACTGTGGCAAGTGGATAAGCGCAGTGAGGGACGAGACGGGGAGGAGGGGGGCAAGATCTTCGGAGAGTAGTCTCGATCGCTTTCCGCGAAGGCGGTCTTCTCGGAAAAGCTATGTATGTACGTCGCGAGAGAGCCACGTACTATATAGAGTGGCGGAGGAGGAGGAGGAGAGGGAGAGGGATAAGCCCCTGGGCTGTCGAAGGCCGAGTGCTGCTGCTGCTTTGCCCGTCGATCCCGTTTATCAGCTGGAATTGCGGTCGTTATCGGAAAGTGAGAATTTCCACGCGGGCGTTTCGCCCGCCTGTCCGATTTCCCGGGGCTCTCGCTTCGACCAACGTCGACTCGCATTCTTCCGCTTTCTCCCTCGTTCCGCCTTTATTTTCTTCCCGCGCATATTAGCTCTTCGATCCTCGATATATGTATATATATCTACATATATAGAGAGAGAGAGAGCGCGAACTCGTCGAGCCTTTTCCCCCCGTTACTCGAGGTAACCGCGAGGATTTTTCCAGCGAGTCGATATCCACCGAGCGAGAGAAAAAACAACAAAATTAGCGTCAAGCAAATTTCAGTTATTCCACATTAACCGGATATTTAGCTTCGCCGTCTGCCATTTTTTTCCTCACCTCGCGCGTTTGTAAAACTACCGCGGATAATCGAGTTGAAGGATAACGAAGAGTGCACCAACGTCAATCAATTTGACGGGCAACCAATGGCCACTGGTGAAACGACGACAGTGGTAGGCTTAATTCCCGAGTTAAGCAGCCTCGCGTGCCACCATTAATCGGATGGATGACCGCTTAGCTGTGCGCTGGGTGGCGCGGCGCATCGAATCATGGAGCGGGAAGTAATTCTTCCGGTGACTGGTGATTCCCAGCAGGGACACTCGACTCTCTGTCCAGACCTACCACTGACGCTGTGGATATATATACGTCGCAAGATTACCGCACGTTTCCTCCGTCCACGTGCAACTGCGATCTACAGTGGTGAAAAGCGGTTATGCTCGTTCACTCCATTTAATAAATGAATAAATAGATAAATCTCTGCCAGCGCCACGCCTAATATGAAATAATCGACTGATTCGTCAACTTTGATAAATGATTTTTGACTTGCGAAGCCTTCGCGAAAATTGCGAGGAATCAAGAAAAATTGTCACCCAAGCCCTAACTTTGAATAAATTAAAAGTTGGCGCGTCTCACGACTTCCGATTCGACGTTTGTCTCGCTCTCGTGCGCGCGAGGCCTCCAACAACAAGGGCTAATCCGCGCGGGTGGGGCCCGGTATCGGGGATTTTCCCGTCAACGGATTTCATTACGTCGAATGATCGAATGCAAATTCGCGCGAGGTTCGCGCCGCCGTCGCCGCCGCCGCCTGGATTCGGCTGCGCGCACACGATCCAACTCCCTCGCCAGCCCGTCCGTTTCGAGATTTCCGTCTGCCTCGACGAACTTCAATTCCACTTCTCTCTCAATTTCTCTCGGGTTCCGGTGCATCCAGGGCATCAACCACCGGTAGCGACCCTCGGCGCTCGGCTCGTCCCTCCCATTCCTCTCGCTCCGCAGCTTCGCCGTTCTTTTTCACTTCCGCTCGCCCTTCGCTATCACCAACTGCAATATATACATATATATAAAAACTGTTTTATATAGTATACACACACACACACACGTATATCCGCTATATTCCTGCCGCGATCGAACGCTTCCGTGGCTGCAGTAATTTCGCCACGTTCCACCGAGATATATAGCGAAAGAAAAGATAAAAAAGGGAGAAAAAAGAAAGGGTAACGTTATATCTGTATATAATTTCAACCTCCCCCCCCCCTCCGCCCCTTGGCCACGGCTCCCCGGTCCCATAGATATTTTTTCGTCTCTATTCCCCACTCGTCCTTTTCTCCTATTTTCTCACGAAACTCATTCTTCATTCCGCGGGCCGAATTTTTTTTTTTCGCGAAATCAAAAAGTTCTCGCTCGTCTCCGCGGCACGAGAAGCCAAGTGGATTCGAATTTCCTATCGAAAATGTTTACTCGCGTTGGGGAAAAAAAGACCCGCAGTTGGAACTGAATCTACAATCGCGGAAATTCAAGCAAAATTGTTCGGTTTGTCTAATTAGAAATGAGTTATTCGCGTCGCACGGCGAACTTGCAAATTCGCGATTGCGCAACTGAAACAATATTTTTTTTTTCCCCGCTCGCGGTGTACCATTTTTTTGCCCCGCTTTTGTCGCGACGAATCGGAACATTCCTAATGTTATCCGCGGAGAACAGAGGAAACGCGTTTTTTTTTTCGAGAAATTCTCCTCCGGGTATTTCCACAAAAGATACTTTTTCCCACTGATGTGCACTTCAGAAGTTCTCTGACCGGCCGTGCCGCGCGCTATTTCGTCAAAGCAAGAATTCTCTCTGTACGTCCGTAGGCTGCGGGCGGGAGGGCAAAAGAGTGCGGAACAAAAAGCGCCGCGGCGCATTCATACTCGCGCTAGTGCCAGAAAAAAAAGTGACTAAAAAATAATCGCCGCCGAGCGCCGGTGGATTTAAATGTTTCCGGAGCATTGGCGGGCGAAAAAAAATAAAAAAAAAGAAAAAAAAAAGAATGTACGAGGATGAATGGAGGGAGCGCGGGAGTGGCGTGTATTAGTCGCCACTCGACTTTTGTCGTGCTCGGGGCTGTCGGACACTGGTGAAAAAATAGTGGACCGAAGATTTCGATGGGTGCTCGCCGAGAGGGTAAACTACCCCCGTGCGGAGCGGCCGACGCGTGCTGCGCACACACGACCGCATCCCCCCCCCCGTTCCCATCCGCGCATTGTCCGCTCGTTCACTTCGCGGCCGGTGCCTTTTTTGCCACGGGAATTTCGCGTCCCACGCGCGTGGACCGCGAGTGACGAGTCGGAAGGCAAAAAAAGCCTCCGGATTTTTTTCGTCAGCGAGAAAAAATGTCTGGACGTTTGAGTTTTTATCCGACGATCGCGCGTTATCAACGTATTAACCGCGGAGCTCTGTCGATAACGGAAATTCGAGCCTGGTTCGGAGGGTTGCGGATAACGAAAAAATGGCTACACGATAAAAGATGGAGAGTGCCGGGGCGGCGGTTTGTAAACCAATATGTTGGTGCACTCAGTCTGGTTCCCTCCATTACAAACCATTTGTCTCCATTATATTCACTTTTCGAACGACCCCCGCCCCCGTGCGTTCAACCCGGGCAAATACAATTACTCGTTTTCGACACAAAGTGGTTTTAGTGGTCCGCGTCCGCTGCAATTACTTTCCCGGCAACGACAAAAAATCATTTCATTTTAATTATCTTTCTTTTAATTCGGTGTTAATGTCATTACTTTTGTGGCTTTGAAAATGTACGCTCCAATAGCGCCGGCGGAGAGCGACAAATGAACGACCCAAAATTGAGAATCGATTGAATTTTTCAAGAAGAAAATATTCTCGCGAAACGTGCAAAAAAAAAGAAAGTGTCAAACCCCAATAAATCCCGCACATCCCCGGCACACGTTGAACCCGCGTTTATCACCCGTTGGGAATAACGTCATCTTCATTACGATTACGCCGGGCGTATCGTGCGTTCGCGTTAAATCAGTTTTTCGCGGGGATTTTAATATCAGGAGTATTAATTAAAATTCTGCACTTCGCGGGAGCCGCCGCGCACCGCCTGCTCGCACCGCTGCTCATTATATCAAAGCTTTGTGAAAAAAAAAAAAGAAAAGAAAATGAAAAAAATGCCAGCCCTCCTCTGACGTTTCCACCGCGGTCGAATTTTTTGTTTCTCCCGTTTCTCTCCCTCGCCCTCCCGCTCTAATTCCGCACTGTTTCGCAATTTGCGCTCAGACACGGTCAAACGGCAGCCAGCCGGGCCGTATTGTCTGGGACGTTCATTTTGCGGTTCTGGGTTTAGTCTCCGGGAAGGCCGGGCCCGGGCTCGAGCGACGGGAAACTCGGAAACGAGCGCGCTCACGGGAGCGTCCATGCGTTCCTGCGTTCCTCGACGCACAATGCATTATCGTAAACGCGTGCACGCGGCGGTGCACACGGATTTAGGCGCGAGCGCGGTTTGAAAGTGGCGGTGCGGGAGGAGGTGGAGTGCGAGTCGCGTGAGCCGCACGCACCTTGTGTTCTCTGTGGTATTGGGCTCTCGAAGAGGGTGCGCGGAGAGCCGTGAGACTCTTCCTCGTTTCCAGTGGCAACTGGATGCGGCGTCACGAACTCTCTCTCTCTCTCTCTCTTCGTGGGACGAGCGAATCAAGCCCGTCGAGTTCCATTTATCTCTCTCTCTCTCTCTCTCTCTCGCGTTCTGGCAGCCCCTGCGGCTCTCACCTCGCGTGTGTCGAATTTACAGCTGCGTGCCGGGACTTGGGTGTAAGTGCGCTCCGAGGCTGTGGCACGTACGCGCGCGCGGCACGAGCGGCCACGTCAAAACGCCCGAGAATCCACCGGAATTCAGTATGCGCCGCGTCTGTGCCGTAGTGCCAACGAATATTCTCGGAATACGGGTTGGTCCGGTGTAGCGCCTCCCGATACACGTCGTCGTTCGAGCCGGTCATGGAAATTCCTTTATTACGCCCTGTGCAAGTATATTTTCGGTTAGTCACGGCAACGGATATCCTCATTTTCCTACAACGTGTAATATCATTCATTCTTTTTAACATCTTAAGATACACAAATGAATAAAATTTGTTTTGCGAAAGAGAATATCGACCTAAACACGATTGCAGTCCAAGTATCCGCGATTACCGCTCGCAGCGTCTCTCGACACGTTTGTCAAATTCCATCGAGCAAGCAAAATATCTGTCCTCCCATTTTTCCACCGTTTGCTCACTCCGTCCCGTTGTGCGTGTGTGTGTGTTTTTTTTACTCTTTTTTTATTTCACCAGACACGAGACGACGCTTTCGTATTAGCTTCGCCGAGTTTTCCAGCCACGTTGCCGCCGGGTTTCCGCTCTCCGGTGAGAGCGGTGGATGGGATATAGCCGGGGACGCATGTCCTACACCGGCGAGTGTACATGGAGTCGTGTATCCTCGAACTCTTCCTCCCTCGGTTCTCGCATCGTCGTCGTCGTCGCCGTCGCCGTCGCCGTGGCCGTCGTCGTTGCGTTCGGTCGTGTTCGCGGGGCTGAGAGCGGCAGCGTCGGAGTGTCCTGCTCGGGAAGCTTTCGCTCGTCCGTACACCACGACCGTCGAGCCGTATTTCATTCGAGCCCGAAACTGCGAGAGAAGCCGTAAATAACGTGGGAGCGCGCGATGCCTCGGCCATAATACATCGCTCTCGTTTCATCGTTCGCGCGCGACCCTCTCTCCGTCGCTTCGTTCCCTCGCGCCCACCCCCGCCCAAGCCCGAGCGAACTCGCAGTGGCGTGTAATTATAAATCTGCTTAAATTCATCGCGTCGCTTGGTCGGTGCGCGGTCTCGCGACACCCTCTCGCACCCCGTAGCATTCGCTGCCGCTGCCGCTGCGGCCAACCCCCGGCGGCACTTTGTGTCGACCACGAGTCGGTGGCGTCAACCCTATCCCTCGTCCACCAAGGGCGGAGGAGGGACGCTGGCATGCCGAGAATAAACAGTCAGCAGCAGCCTCGCGCACCCGACTCCGCCGGCCTAAACCAATTCGTCGCTCATTGAGCGAGCGATCGCGACTAATTTCCCGGAAATTTCTCGCACTCGTTGATTGGCTCTTGTTCCCGCGGACAGCGATGCTAACGACACGTCATTGTCGCTCGCGCGGATCTCAACATCGAGGCTCCGTACACCGAGCTCTTTTATTTTCCGAATGCGTAATGACGTTTCCGCGGCGGCGCACGACGGACCTTTTTTTTTCTCTCCATCTCATTTCCATGGAAATTGCGCGTCTCCGACGTCGATGATTGTGCATCGAAAATCCCGCCGGTTCGAGTCACTGCAGGTTCGCGGAAGACGAAACTTTGATATCGGTGCGCTTCGGTTGTGAGACAAAGCGTCGCTCGAACGAACCGAGTACCTATCCTCGAAAAACTCCACGGAACATATTTTTTATTCACCGTGATACCGCGTTAAAACGAAGTGGCGTGTAAACCACGCGACTCGCGCGTCAACCACCGCGAATCCGCTATTTTATTCTTCTTTTAAAAATTTATGCGCCGCGGAATTCATTGTCGAACCTTTATTCCCGCGTGAAACTTTTTTCCGGGTGATTCATTTTTTTATCTTCATTTTTTATTTCATTGGGAAAACACCTCAAAATAGGCGATTATCAAAAATACAACACTTTGACTTTACTAAAATGATTACGTTTACTTCTTCTCCACAGTCCGATTGTGGATGGCAAGTCGAATGCCGCAAGCTGTAACTCGACATCTCAATTTTTTTACATTTTTCCTCATTTTTTAAGTTCATCAAACCGCTTGATTTGATCAAAACGAATGAAAAATATTTTCTCGCACCGTGGCGTTTCAAGTGACTCGGCGCTCTTAACGATTCTATCGAGCGGCACGACGAACATCCTCGACAATGCTTGGAAGCTCGTTCGAATGCCATTTTCGCAAAATGGCTCGAGTAGACCGGAAGAAAAAAAATGGTCTCATTATTGCATTAATCGAAATAATATCTGCAGTGGAACGCGCGACAGTCGCCGCAGTCAACCTATACCTGTATAGAGTAGGCGCGATCTGCCGTTAAGTGTTTACCGATAAAGGTATAAAACTAGCGAGCGGAAGGAAGAGGCGGAAGAGGGACCGCGCCGAGGACCAGAGGTAGCCCGCGATGGGATCGAGCACGGGAAAACGACCAAGACGAGGCTGGAGAAGAGAACGAAGGAGGGATGGAAAAAAAAAAAAAAAAAAACGTGGAGGCAAGTTGGCCAACTCTCGTGAAGCAGGTTCTCGTTTAGCGAAGGTGGTGCTAGTGGTGCGACAACAACGACGACAACGAGAAAAGGGAAAAGCTCCCTTCTTCCCTCTCGACAGTTTCCTACAGTCGAAAAATTCTTTCTTCTCCCATTCTTTCTCTCTCTACATTCCCTCAAATGTCCCTTCGTCTTCCTTCCACCCTTGTGCTTCCTTTCCAGGTTAATATCGTTACAGTCAGGCTCATGTGTGGATGTACCGGTGCCTCTTCTCTCTCCGTCCTACAGTCGAAAAATGCATCCTTCTCCTATTCTTCCTCTTTCAGCATTCCGCTAAAGTCTTTTTCGCGCCTTTCGCTCCTCCTTTTTTCACCCTTTCCCTGACTCTTTCTCATCCTTCCTCTCCCGGTTAATGCTGTTATAGCGGCACAACCTCATGTGCGTGTGTGTGTGTGTGTGTGTGTGTGTGTGCGAGTGAGCTTCTCTTTCTGCCGCGGAATCTCGAGATTACAGGCGGAAATTCGTGTACTTTCAGCGCCGGGTTTTAATAAAAGTTCCTCAAACGATAGCCTCCCACCGCCGGGCGCTCCCCGACTCGTCGCGGGGCACGAGTGGAAGGAGAGAGTGAGGGAGAGAGAGAGAGAGAGAGAGAGAGAGAGGTAGAGGTAAAAAAGGAACGGATAAAAGAAGAAGTTTGCCGCGTCAAAGAGAGAAGGATAGCTGGGCGCTATAGATGGCCGAGAAATGAGGAAGGAGGGCGAGAAGGAGGGTACAGTGAACGAACGCGGAAGGAGAAAGTGCACGCACAAAGCCCCCTTGCGCGCTTTACGCCTCCATAAAAATCGAGAAACTTATTCCACTTTGCCACACAGCAGCGCTCCAACACCGACGTACCAGGTGCACACGCCTTTTTCTCTTGTTCGCCTCGCTAACCCCTCCTCCCCACCTTTTCCCCTCGTCGCTTCGACGGAAAAGCCTCTATATACACCGGCTCCGCAGTCTCCGTCCTCTTGTTTTCTCGGTCTTCCATTTCACTCACTTGTTTCGCGCCAGTTTCTTTCTGGACTCTCGTTTTTTCCCCTAATTTTTTTATCGGTGCCTCAGGCTCGAAATTGAGCGATTCTCGAGCTTTCCTCTCTTCCCTCGTTTGCGTTCTTCCTTTTTCTTCGCCACACCTTTTTCTCTCATAACACGCTTTTTTATGTTATTTCCTCGCTGTGTTTCCCACGGCAAGAGTCCGATCGTAAACGTGTTAATTTCCTCACCGCGTCTGTGGCACCCCCCGCGCATAAGGGTGGGGGGTGGCACGAGGGGGGCGCGGAATTGCTCGCATAACTTGGAGCGAACGATCGAGCCAATCCCTTCGCTGCAACTGCATCACACCGTCCTCTTACCCACCGTATTCTCGGCCCCTCGACATGGATTTCTGCACCCCCCCGGCCGCACTCTAGTTTCTACGGGGTATTTTATACTCCCAGCTGATCCAGCGTTTTCCGTCGAAACTTGGAACACCCATGGGAAGCCGAACGTCGCGAGCGATAAAAAAAAATATTTTTTTATTTCGTACTAGGCCACACTCGCCCGAACACCTTTCCCAAAATAACGTTGACAAATCTTGAAACAGCTTGCACGGCCTCCGAGCTCTCAAAATACAATAACACGACTAAAACTGCACGTTGCTTGGAGCAACGAGTTGCAGGCAACCCGACAGAGATATTATACCCACTGATAAAAAAACAAAATTTCTTCAATTGCACATTTGTTGTATGTAAAAAGACACTCGCTAAACATTTATCGCAGTTCGGTGTACCTTTTTAGCTGTATTTTGATAAAACGCGTGTTTTAATCCAATCAATGGAGATATAAAAAAAGAAATTGAATTCTTTCAATGATTTTTGTAAAAAAAAACGTGTTCAAAAATTGAACGTCTTACGGGTGAGATTAGAAGGATTGTCCTTGAAGGTCGACGGGTCGTGCTCTCGTTATCGTCGAATACCACGAGCTGCAGCAGCATCCCAGGAAGCACTTAAACCCAGCGTCACCGCTATATCTGTAGGTTATTCTACAAACACTTCTCGAGAATGATCTCTCCCTCTCGCTCTCCCGAGGCTTCGCCCGCGCGTCGTTGTCGTCGTCGTCCTCGTCGTCCTCGTCGTCCTCGTCTCCGCAAGAGAGCCCGGGGGTAGTAAGCAAATAATCCAATCAAGCCGGAGCAGCTATGCCCCGCGGCAACACACAGCTCGCCTCGCCTTTTCGTCCATGAAAAATTCCTCGAGCCAACCCGAGCCCCGAATCGATCTGTCCCTCCTTCCTCAATCCTTTAACCTCATCTTCGGCTGGAAAAAGACAGAAAAAAAAACAACGCCTTTGCAGGCGTTGGGAAAATATTGGAAGCTCGATAACCTTGGAAAAAAGTTAAATAGTGCGTAACGAGAAAAATGTGACGATCGAACAATCGTGCGGCCGGTGCACCATGGCCGAGAAGTAAAATTGGATGGAAGAAAAAAAAATGATTGAAACGTATCTGGAGTTTGTCTCGTGCATCGCCCGATCGAAAGCTCGTATATGCAAAAGTCTATGCACAACGGAGAGCGGGAGATAGGAGATTAATCGCGTTTGGATAGTTTGCCAACGATGCCTGGGCTCGCGCTCAGCGCTGCAGTACATATTACATGCGGCCCCCGCTGTGTATCAGCTTCCGCGCTAGTTTATTAGCTTCGCGTGAATGTGGAGTCGGTGTATATGACACAGATAAACGATAACGCAGCCATACAGCACGTACTATCCTCGTGCCCGATACCATAACTGGATACAGCACATACATATAGCAACGATTGCATCTGCGCACAGTTGAGCCTCTCATAGTTTGCCTTTTGGACGTTGTTTGCGTCGCTAAAAAAAAAACCGATGGTCCGCGCGACCAACGACATTTTTTCCTCAGTAGCCACGCCTCGGTGAGATATTTTCTTCTTGTCGTTGTTTTGGGGGAAAAGTTTGCGCGTTTGATTGACCTTCCAAGCGTTCCAAGCGCCGCTGCCGAAGCTACGGGAGTCGAGACTGTGGACCCGTGCGACACGTATGTATATACGTGTCGCACGGGGGCGACACTTGAGCCCGTTTGAATGGTGCATACGTGGTCTCCCTCTCGCGTATGAATACACATTTGGGGCTCTCGGTGCACGGGCATAAAACACGTATAGCCCCCCCGTGTATATCCATCTGGCTGTGTTTACGTCCTGCGACGGTAGGTGTCGCCCTTTCGCCGTGTACCAAGAGAGCGCCGGTGGGACGCGGCGGATCTCCCGGTTACAGAGCGGCCCGAGGGCTTCCGCTTTTCCCGTTAGATTGCAGGTGTCGCGGCGTCGACTCGGAGTATCACGATTATCGTCTTGGTCGCGTGTACGTATACACACATATGTCGATATATCCGCTCGTAGAGAGTCGGGTTGCGCGCGTGTTAGCCAGTTTAACGTATAGGTTAAACGTGCTCGCACGTTCCCCGGAGGCTCGAGGGGCTGTAATCCCCGCTTTTCCGGGCTTCCTTCCACCCCGCGTGACGCGACGAGGCGATCCTCAGCCCGAGCGATAGTTACAAGGCCCTCGGTGTAAGGGGGCGCGCGCAACACGCTGCCCAATACGACGACAATGCGGGGCTTGAGATAGAGGGAGCCAGCCGCGCATGCATTACGGGCCACTTATGCGGAGAATAGTCGCGAAATGGCGAGAGCGTTATGCAAATCCACACGTCGAATCGTCCACACACTCCGACGGGACCTCGATATTGCCGAGTTAACTTGCGAGGCAGACGGTCAGACGGGTCATTTGAATTTGCGGACGTCGAGTGTCCTATGGATGCGAGTAATACGGCTGTTGGACTGCCAAAAATGCTTGCAGCAACGGCCGAATATTCAGGTTCGATGGATCCAAAAAGAAGTAAACCCAGTTTCTGTCAAGTTTGATAGGGCCCACAGACTTTACGGAATCGAAAAAAAAAAAAAAAAAAAAATCCTTAACACGATCTAATGTTGATTCGAGCATGCATTGGAAAGCTGTGGAGCCGCGGGATTCGGTAGGTAAGAGCCGATCGGAGTGGACAATTGTGGGAGAAAAATTGGAGATGGTGCGGTGGTAGTGGGTCACGATCGCGAGGGGCATCAGAGTCGAGTGCCGTCCCATCGCTCATGGTTTCCGTAGCCGAGTGTGCCGGGGGGGTGCGCGATATCCTCTCTTGGGGGTCGAGGCACGCGTTATCCCTCTAGCTTGGCGATAAGTCAATGAGGATGGATACAAATCGCGGCGATACTTTTCGTCGGGGCGAGTTCGTGCTTTCGAGCACCGCGCGAGTACCGGGCCATCCATGGAGCTCGCGCACAATCGACAGCGGAGCCAAGAGGGAAAGAGGGAAAGAATAGGAGCGGTGCACTCGTAGTGTCAGTGCGCGAAGCTTCCGCCGCGAAGAAAATCGTTTTCTCCCTCGAATCGCCTCGCCCGGAATGTATTTGTTTGTACGTGGCACTTGGCTCGCTCGTTTCTCCGCTCGTGTGAGAGGAACACGGGCTATTGGTCCTAGTCCCGGGTTTTTCCCGTCTGTGCGCGGCGGAGCTCTCGGTATGAGAAAAGTTCGCGGGCGGAAACTCGAGTAAACTCGAGACACAGAGTGAGCGGGGAGGAAGGAAAGAAATAAGAATGAGGGACGAACGTGGTGCTTTCAGAGACTCGTGCACGGAGAGACGGAGGAGAACGTCCGCCGGTCGAAGGGAGTGGAAGGGGATGAGGGATATCTGTCCCGCGGTTCTGGGACTAAACCCCAGACGTATGGCACGAAATAGAGTGGAGTGCCGAGCTTTTCGATCTTTCCCCTCCGACCTCCCCGCTTTTCACGAGCAAACATCTTCGAGCTTTTCCACAAAAAGAAAAAAATCCCTTCCGGTTTTTTTTCCGCGTCTCCAGTCTTTTCAATGAAACGTGCGACGCGGGGAAAGAGATCTCGCAATTTCGATGTAGTCGTGTCTAAGGAGACTCCCTCTCTCTCTCTCTCTCGTCTGTGCTCCGGGGCTGGCGGTGATGTCGGTGGGCTCTGCTTTTGTGCTGTCGAACGATGCGCGAAAGTGGGTCGAGATGACTGACCGAGGAAGCGAGAGAGAAAGAGAGAGTGGAAGCTTTCGTATAAGCCCGGTTAATAACGCGGAAGTGGAGTGTGCCGGAGAAGTGATGAGAAGCGAAAGGAAAGGAAAGGAGGGGGAGTTGAGAAGAGGTTGATGCTGCTGCTGCTGCTGCTGCTGCTGCCGCTACTACGGGTTCTACTACTGTGGCTGCCGCCAGCTCTACTCAGTTTCCACAGTCATCTCACCGGTGGTTCTTCCCTCCACTCTTTCTATCTCGTCGAATTTGCATCTGACGTGCATCTGGTTTGTACGTGAGCCACGGCTACTCCGGCCGCTTTACGTACGGATGATACGGCTCGAGATGTATACTTGAGGGAAGCCGAGGCATCCGTTGTCTGATGTGTCTGAAATAATAGAACACGAGAATCGTTACGCCGGTTTGCTGTACATCCGTCTTCGGAATCTCGACGCGCGAGTTGCGGGACCGAGGCGGCTCTGAATCATGAAAATGACACGTTGCCATTTCACGTGCGAAATATTTGAGGTTGAAAAAAAAAAATACCAAACCACCGGACGGGCACAAAGCTTCGTCGGTACAGAGTATTTTGTTTTTTTCTTTCGATTTGGCACTTGTCGTAGAGTTCAGGTGGCGTCCTCCGGACTAAATTGGTTTCGCGAGGTCCTCTTCCCTTTGCTGGAAGATTCTGTCCAGACGCGAGTACAGGAATTTCCATTTCAAGATCCTTCGCTGAAGTTGTGAGGAAATTTAGTGAAAAAAGTTAGCAGCGCCGGGAAGAATTTACTGCAAAGAAAATTGGACCCTGCGAACCTCTCTCTTTGAAGTCGTGCAACAAAGAAAATTGGACCTTGTGAGACCGAATTTGGCCCGGCAGTGCAACCGGATCTCTGCGACAAGTGCAAAATGGAAAAATAACAATTTTCTTACTCTCCACTCGTCAATCGCCATGTGACTCTGACAATTTTTGGATGACCAATAATTTGACTGATCCTTTGATTTCACGTCAGCCGAAAAGCGTTGTTGTAGCACGACTTTCCGGCGGCCCCAAGTTGAAATTGATTATCCCGACAAGCGAGGCAACCTCGCGAGGATTCGGGCGTGTCGATCGAGAGCGATCTCGAATTTATCCTAAAATTCAATCGTGCAACGTCGACTCAATTTCTGTCGCGTATCGCGCGTCCCGAGGGACAGCTCGCACGTACATTTTTTTTTGCTCTCCCCTCGTGTCAGTGTGTGACTGTGCATGCCCGCATATAGGATGTTGTTGCTCGTGCTCTCTTCTCGAGCCAAGCGGCGAGAGAGGACTCGGATCTGGGCGATTCGCCAGCGCGAAGAGCCGCCTGGCCGCCTGGCCGCCTGGCCGCCTGGTTGCCTCTCCACCGCACGAATTTCCGCCTTTCAACGCGCCCGAGATATATCCCATACTCTCCTTTTAAATCGTTTCCTGTAGCAAGAGCTGTCGTCCTCCACTCGTTGACTACGGCTCGTTCTACTCTGGCTGTGCCGCCGCTGCTTCTCTTTCGTGCTCACCTCGTCCCGTTCGCTTATTCGCGTTCATCCTCTGCCTCTCTGGACGACAACGACGACGACGACGACGACGACGACGTCTTTGGGCCACGGTTAAAATCTCGCCAGGAGGAGAACCTGGCGAGACTCCAACCTCTCGCCTTATCTATACTCGGCCACCAGAGGCAGAGTGTGCGCCTCTCACGATGCTCCTTCCGCTTTCCCCGTAGCGGCGACTCCTCCACAACCGGAGCTTCCCCCGTAGTGTGGCCCATGTCGAGGGAGTTTGCCGGAGGCGCGAGAGCCACTCTCCAATCACGTCAACTCTTTCCCAACTATTCCAACACTTTGCGCGCCCGCTTCGTGTGTGTGTGTGTGTGTGTGTGTGTGTGTGTGCTCGAGTTTCTTACACCGTTTTATCGGCAAATCACGGTAATGGAATCATCCGCGGACTGACGGCCTTGATAATTCCTTTTTCTCCTCGATCAACACGGATGCCCTCGGCCAACTTTTCCGTTGACCTCGAGACACACCTTTCGCCTTTCACAATTTTTTCTTCCGTAGATTTCTAGTCCGACGTGCGAAGATTCCGTATGATTTTCTTATTTTGTGGCAAACGATGGTGCAATAAACCGTTGCAGTGGCGGAGTTGCCACTGCGTGAAATTTCTTTTTCACAAGGTAGCGAGGGATCGTTCGGTCAGCGGGCCAACGATTCCCTCGACCCCGAGACCCACTTCCGCGCCGGGATGTTTCAGGATTCTCGCGTGGACGAAGATGAGTCCCTCGGCTGTGTCTCCGCTTCGCGCCAGAGCCGCGAGAGTGAGATATATATTTCTTCGGGGTATTACAAGTGACTTCGGGGACTCTTCTCGCGCCGTGAGCTTATTTATCTTTCTTTCTCCGCTCCATGCGCTTCATTTCACGGCGTCGTGGAATGGAGATAAACGACAGGAGGAGCACCGGACGTGAGAACGCTAACTGAAAAATAATAATATTAATAATAACAAAGGGCTGGCCAAAAATTGCGTTAAAGAGAAAAGTAGAGGGAAGAGGGGGGGAAAAAATGAATTGAAAGATGGAACAGAACTGAGGTTTCAACGGCGAAAGGAAGGAATATAAAAGTGGTAGGTCGCGAATTGTTGGGTGGGGGAACGTGACTCAGCCTCTTGACTGGAGCGCAGCCCTTGCCTTGGTTGCGAAGGACCAGGAGAAGGACACAGTCGCGAGGGAGAAAGAGAAAAGGCAAAGAACCTGTGAAGCTTTTTTTCCTCCTTTATTTTGAGGTCGTTTGGCCGAGCTTCGCCGTCGTCGTCGTCGTCGTCGCCGTCGTCGCCGTCGTCGTTGTCGAGTGAAAAAGGGACGTCGAGAGAGAGAGAGAGAGAGGAGCCGAGGCAGAGAGGGATGAAAAAAGAAGGATGAGAGGCAGAGAGTAAAAAAAAGAAGCTTCGGCTCTCTATACCCCCTTTTATGCGGACGACCAGAGCGCTACAGGGAATGCTACGGTCAGGCTGATGGCTTTATCGGTCTCGACGATCGTTAATTCGCGAGAGCTTTGCTGCTTTTTCCTGGCAATCGCGGAAAGCCCGACGACTCCGGGGGGTTGGGTAGTTGCGCAGTCGACAGGTTGATTCCGGAATCCTACAGTTATATCCTCACTGTGCCCCCTGTGTGTGTGTGTGTGTGTGTGTGTGTGTGTGTGTGCAACGGTCGCTGGAGAAAAGCCGAGGAACGGGGAGTAAGACTCTGGTTTTGTCATCTCGCCGCTTGTCTACCGAAGACATCCTATCCATGCTAGCATCGCGAACAAAGCGCATTCAAAATGCAATTTTCTTGGCTTACTCTATAATTAGAGAAAAAATGGCGTGTGAGGACATTTTTTTATTGTCTAAAAGTTTTCAAGAATGTTTTCACAAAATGTTCTGAATCTTTTTTTTTTTTTTTTTTTTTTTTTTTTTTCAAGTTGTCACGATCGGCCCCACGAGCACTCAATTTTTCTTCTTAAAAAATATCGACTTTTAAACATTGTTCTCAACTCGTATGTTCCACCCCGGAAAACCCTTTTTCACTTAATTTAGAAAAACATCATTTGTTCGATTTTTTTTTTTTTTTTTTTTTTTTTTTTTTTTTTTTCAAAATTCATAACATTCAGCGTCTATTTATATCAAACCGAAACGGATGCGACGAGTAAATTACTGATATCTCATTGTCATTTACGTAGAAAAAAAAACCGAAAAACTTTTACAGATACTTTCGGGTGAAAGAATAAGAAGCAAAGCTCGAGTGTCACCTCTCCCTTATTCAGCAGCGTGAAAAATACATACCAATCTACGAATTTGCGAAGCAGGAATCAGGAGTATTCCGTGGACATGCCGAAAGTTTCGCACGCTCGCGCGCGCGATAGTTTCTCGCGACTTTTCGGAATACTTTGGGGAGAACAAGAGACTGGCAAAGTTTCCGGGCGAGAGAACCTACATGGCGAGAGTGAGAGAGAGGTATAGACGACGGGAACATGAACGACGAAAGTGGATGGAAAATACGATGGACTCTGGTGGCGGGCGAGGCTGGCTCTCCTCGAGGAAGAAAAAAACTTTTTCGTTATTTCGCGCGTATCAATCTCCATGTTTATGCAAATCGGTGTGAAATCCTGCACGCCCGATAACCCTCGTTTACTCGGGGGTTTCTCTCCCTTCTTGCGGATCGTTTCAAGGGGTTTATCCGAAGGTATTCGAATATACATGGGTATTTGCCACCCCAGAAAAGCTCATATATCCTCGGGAGAACAAATAGCAAATAGCGAAATATTTATCGAGAGGGTACAAGGGAAACGTGGAGGTGGATGAAAAGTGAGCCGGTCGTGTCTGCCGTGTGGAATTGGCGCTTCTCCCCCGTCAATTATGGTGATTTTATTATAGACACGTGATCCTCGTTGAGAATCGATTGCTCGGCGTATCATTTCGAGGGTATTTCCCTCGAGGAAATATGGAACGCTCTTAGAGGGGAAAAAATGTAAAATTGTCTAGTTAAAAAAAACGCATTATTATAATGAAAGGCCCGGGGCTGTTTCTTTTCTATTTGCCTTATCGAGGTCACCGCGAACCTGGGACCTTTCAGCTCCCTCCGACCACTTGGCGCTCTTCCCTCCTCGCCGAGACTCGAAACGCCTCATTGTCGTTCGTAATTAGTTCCCGTGGTAGCCCTTTTTCTCGAGATTCACCCGGAGCGAGAGAGAGAGAAGAAGCCTCCCCGGAGGCTGGCTCGCTCGGCACCTCTCGCGCGAGCGTCGCCTTCATCCACCTTATCCTCTTATCCCGCCGCGTCGAGCAAGTTTCACGAATTAAAAGCGAATCCCAGAGTGAACAGCCAGAAGTTTTGGCGACTGAAGCGAACTTACATTGTCAGGTGAAAAGACGCGAGGTAATTGAGGAAAGAAAATATGTCGGATTGGATGAGGATTTACGATGTCGGACGCTCAATTTATCGGCGATCGACGTGAGTCTGCCTAACGCGCATTTTATGAGCTTTGACTACACATTTGTTTTTTCAAGCGACAGTAAAATTTTAATAATACCGATATCTTGTACATATTTTGGAAAGTTTTTGTCTGTTTGTCTGTACCAGCCCCCTTAATAAATGTCTGTGCTAAATAATAAAGCCTTGCGCCCCTTGATTCAAGTTTGTGAAAAAATTCGAAATTTGGATTCATGTTAAGCTGCCCATACACGCGCTTCGCACGCTTACCGAGTTGTCACATGACTAAAATTGTCTTGACTCTCTCGTAAACGGCATCAATGAAACACGGCCAACTTTGTCCCTTCCACATCCGCGAGTTTTCCTCCGATTTAGACGATAATTGATACAATTGTCGCGTGACGCGCGGCACAGCCGAGTGTGCGACGCTGACGATCGTTGAGCCAGATGACAGAGATAATTCGCCCGATTGGACCGAGAGTGGGAGAGCAACGCGCACCCGTCAATTGTATTCCAGCGAATTGATCAAGTACCATTGCCCCTGTGCCAGCTTCGTCGCGGCTAATAAACGCAGGGACATCAATTACAGAATATGATCGATATACCTGTTTGATTTGTCAACCGGACGCGAGCGACGAGCCGCACTTGCCCAATGTCGCGCCTCACGAGCAAACTATCGAGGGGACAGCGACGTACATCCACACCCGATACTTTGTCACCGTCAAGTTCGCCTTGAATTTCCTCGAAATTCCGCCGACCCACCGAAATCCGCATCTCCACCTCCGCAGGCGTTCTCTCCGCCTAGTCACAAATTCAACAATTCATTTAGCGCCCGAGAGACATTCTCGTGGAACTTGAATTCTCTCATCAGTGCGTTTTCCCTGGAAAGCGCGGGGACGCGGGAGCTTCCGTCACAGGATGAAACTTGGGCCGGAGTCGCCGGCGAAGCCCCCTTCGGCTCGCGGGGGCCGAACGAGGGAGAAAAGGAGAGCGAGGAGAGCGAGCGCGCCGTGGGGATAAAGAAGGCGCCCGCCGCCCGCCGCCCGGGTACTCCTCGCAGCTAACCATAATTAAAAGATTCTACCGTCGAGCGCGCTGCTTCTTGGGAGCGCTCGCGGATTCATTCGTCGGGTTGGCGCGCCCGACCGAGGATTACACTAACTCCTTACAACTCCTTACAGCGAGGCTTCCATCGGGTTTCTTCCTCTTCCCAGTTCGCCACTTCTCTCTGATCTCCACTCGAGTCTTACCGCCTCCCGCCAGCAGGGAGCAGTGAGACTGCTCGGGCTGCTGCTGCTGCTGCAGCACGTGGAACCGAAGCACGCGTCGAGGGTGCCACGAGGACCGGTGGGAACCTCACGGAGTGCGGCGACCCAGGGCTGCTGCAACGGTATCCGAGGAACCCTTGAACAAACTTGCCGGCTCGTGGAGAACTGGCACAACGACGACGAGGAGGCTGAGTTTCGTAGCTTCATTTTGGCAGCCTTGTGTCCCGCTCGCTCGCACACGGACCGACAGCACTTTGAGAGCCCCGCTTGGAATAGACCGAGTAGCGCAAACAGCGCCCCCCCCCCCCCCCGCTTCTTCCTTCTTCCTTCTTCCTTCTTCCTTCCGCTGCTCCATCGCGCGCCACTTATCTTTTCCGTGAGTCGACGTTATGCCTTCGTTTCTTTATCGCGTTGTACCATGTCGTCTTCTCCTCTGTGGAAACTTCCGCCGGGGGTTTTCTGCATCGGTGGGAGGGCCGAAACTGCATGGGGAAAATCGAGTTTTAACTCGATGTTAATGTTAATCCCTCTTGAAAATATCAGCGAAATGAAACATCAGAAAAATTTTCGAGGTCGATTTTGGCGATTTTCGGTCCGGAGCCGGATCTATGATTTCTGAAAAAAAAAAAAAAAAAAAAAAAAAAAAAAAAAAAAAAAAAGGTTAGTAACCAGTGTTTTTAGGAGGTAGAATATACGACTTGAGAATGATGGTATAGGTTACAAGTCGATATTTTGAAAGAAAAAAAAATTGGGGTCGACTTTGGCGATTTTCGGTCCGGAGCCGAATCTACGATTTCTGACAGAAAAAATATTTTTTTCGTCGCCAAAAAAATATTTTTTTCAAAATCGATTAAAAAAGGTTAATAACCAGTGTTTTCGGGGGTAGAATATGCGACTTGAGAATGATGGGATAAGTTAAAAGTCGATATTTTGAAAAGAGTAAATTTCTGAGGTCGATTTTGGCAAGTTTTTCAGGCACGCGCGCCAGCGCGTGTGATTAGCCTAGTGTATATACATTTTTTGTGTGATTCTGTGTGTATAAAAAATGGTTTTGAAAAATAATTTGGCATTTCGCGGTTGATCGAAAAAATTGTAACGCGAATATAGGTCGTAATGCACGATCTTTTGACTGTTTGTAAGACGCTCGTGCGGCTGGAGAGACGTTTTAATTTGATCCTTTTCGCGGACTGTATCAAAGAGGCGGTCCTGATAAACGAGGGGCTGACTGCGCCTCGCGGTACAGGCGAGAGCTTAGCCAGAGCTTCTCTTCGCCAAGCGTGTGTATGTTGGTGGAAAGTTGCCGAGCAGGGCCTGGGCGACGAGTGGCGGGCAAACTGGGTAACGGGGAAGCTTGCACAGCACCGGACGAGGGGGAAACGCCATGCACTTGCGATAAGAAAATAATAATTCTTCTGTAAAATTCCGCCGTTTCGCTGGCAGACAAAAACTTTGGCGATCGTGTTTGAATGCATTGAGAAAAAAAGATGGAAGAATCGGTTAACGAAGAAGAAAATTTAAATGCGTCGCGCAATTCGGTTCGTATTGAGAAGACGAATTTGTTGTTGTTTAAAGAATAACAAGTGAAAAGAAGAAAAAAGAAGGAATATTTTTGCCTGACGCGCGATAAAAGTCGTGTTTTATATATCGAGTTGCACCCATCAAGAGGCAACTCACTTATCGGCGTTGCGCTATATCACTCGCTTTGTATATATTCATAAAGCTTTCACCGCCGGTCTAGAGAGCGAGCCCGAGCTTGACTGATGTATTATACACGTAGAGGCATCCCAACCGCCGGAGGTTTTTCAGAGCTCCTGTTCCGGCGTCTCGGGCGCCCATCGTGCTCAAGGTAATAACGAGAGAGCGAGAGAGAGAGAGAGAGGCCGCCTCGGTGGCTCGAAATGAAAATATAACGATAAACAATGGCTGGCAGGAAGGGAGAGCGGAGAATGAACACAGATAAGGGAATGAAAGGATTCCACTTTCTGCGTTTTCTTTGCCAGCATCAGCAGCAACGCAACCAAGCGCCATTGTAATCCACGGGAAAACAATTTTCTAATTACTTAACGAAAATTACGTAATTTTTACGGCGTTATTGTATCGTCGTGAGTGAATAAAGGAACTTTTAATTGTAATTGCGCGTTAAATCTATCGAAATAAATAAATTCTGTTGGTCAAATGTCGGTGTAAAAAATGTGAAATTCTGGCTCGTTGAATGGGGGTTGTACGGTGTTTGCTGGTTTTGGCTATTAAATTTCATTGTAAATATGGCAACTTCGAGGCTCGCCAGTATTCTCGCACCCTCGTATTTCTTTGTGCTTTAACGACGTTATTAAATATGGAGGGTGCTCGAGGGGTGTCCGGAAATGTCGAGGAAAGTTTTGACCGAGGCTCGTAATACTATAACCCAGTGGCAGGAGTGGTACAGGGGCCGGTGGCAGTGGAACACCAAAAGCTCCAAGTTAACCGAGGGCAGAGAAGCTAGGCTCGCTCATCTCGTAACGACGAGAAGTTGGCTCGTAAATTTCACCGGTCCAGGGCTTTGCCTCTCCACGCGTGTATGCGTCTTTGTCCATGTGTCACGCTCTCTCTCTCTCTGCCCGTTCAACCCGCTTTGCAGGAAGCAACGCGTTCGTTAAATCGTTGCGAATTCTCGGCAAACAACTGAAAACAGGGATGACCGAGCACGTGGAACATTTTCCACAGTCAAGCTCACTATTTTCATACTTTCCCACTCATTCAAATTCCCCGCGTACCATTTTTTCGCTATTAAAAGAGATTGTTAGAAAATATAACGAAGAAAGAAAGAAAAAAAGAAAAAAAGTTAATTAATTTGGGAAATGGGGGTGGTGGCTTTGCGTAACTCTCGTGCCGACGTTATCCGAGCTAGGGCCAAAGGGAGTTGGTAAGTCGAAGGCGAGAGTAGGTTGCAGGGGTGCGAAGTCTTCTCTCACAGTGTCTGGTATACATACGGGAAACTCGCCGTAAGTTCGTTACGATGGGGTGAAGAGGCAGGACTGCAGCGGGGTGGGAGGGAGGGATGGAGGAGGGGAGGAGGTATATGCGATCGTACGCGACACTCCCCGACCCTCCGACCTCGTTACGCTCCGCCACCATTAGAGGAAAATTGATAGCGACTCCGTACCCTTCCCTCCCCTCGGAAGCAGCAGCAGCAGCAGCAGCAGCAGCAGCAGCAGTTCCCCCACTTTCGCTCGAACCAGCCCCCCACTTCCACTCGAAGGAGAAATTGCGCGAGAGACTTGCGGGCTATCAGAGAACCCGACGTGAAAATTAACGAGACCGCACCGGATCGAGATGACATTAGCAGTCGAAGAGGCCGCAGTTAAGGGTGGCGCGGGGGGCAGAGGGGCTCGAAATACCCTCGGAAAGGAATTAAAGTCGATTTCGAGACGCTACCGCTACTCGCCAAACTACTCGATCGCTTTATATCACGAAGCACTCTCTTATTCATTCGCTATTAAATTTATCGTACACTTTGTCTTGTCCCTTTTCTTGGGAGACCCCTTCTTTTTTACACACCGCCAGTCGATACTGCGTCTCTTTGATTACCGTTTCGTCTTGCAAAAAATGCTGTGAACAATCCTTTTTTTCGTGACGGTGGTTCATGTTTCTTCCACAATATTTTTTTATATTTCGGTTCGCACGCTTTTTTTCATCAAGATCAAGCGACAGTGATTTTCGTTTTAGCAGCCGCAATTCCGTGAAAATTCTAGGACAGCCCAGCTGTGGCGAGAACCTTACGAGTCGCGAGTCGATATCGCGAGGGTCAAGAGTGGGAGGAAAAAATCGAAGGGTACCGCGTACGTGTTGTTCGTAGCTTCCCCGCGCTGTTCGCTTTTTGCCCCGCTTTATGCCGTGCCCGCGTACACCGAGTACCGTGTCACGCGATATCCACCGCCGCAGGCTTTCTTCTTCGACGATGCAGCATTGAGGGTGCTCCTCGTGGAGCCCGGAGGGTCGCGTCCTTGTACGGTTTCCTTCTGGCAAAACAAAGTACAACACTCGCTGTGTCGAGTTTGGCCACTCCGGTGCTTCCCGTCGCTCCGCAGACACAGGCATCCTTCGACGAGTCATCGACTCCGTGTGTTTCACGAAAAATTATCGCATCCTCTCCAACTTGCTTGACTACGTGAAAAGCAACAAAAAAAAAGAAAAGAAGAAAATAACAAAAGCTTTTTTCCCCGTTGTTGTTCGCGGATTATTTTGTGCTCGTGACAAAGTGCGCATTCAGCGCGCGCGTCAGACCGCGGGATGTCCATCAACGAGCGAAATTATTTATTTCCGTCAGCGAAACTACTTCAATGCGTTGTCCCGTTCGTTAAAAAAATCGCTAAAATATAATTGGCTGGCTGGAAACTTTTCGTAACAATATATAACAACAAAAATAATAAATTGTCGACAGATACCGTTGTAAGTTTAATCTCGACCCAAATCGCTTTTTTCTTTTCTGGGAAGCGTAAATATTTTGTCGTCACGCTCCTCCTACATGTTATTTTGCCACAAATTCACTTCTTAAAATTCTTCATATTTTTCAGAGAATAAATTTGGTTATATGTTGTAAAAAAAAAAAAAAAAAAAAATGATTTTCCGACGTGCAAAGTTTATTCCCACATTTGTCACTTTTTTGCGCTTTAATCACGGTTGTCTTCCGCCTTCATCGAGTCGTTCCCTCGGTTGAATTTCGACGTTCGCGCGGACGTTTGGGGCTCTGACGAACCGGTGGATGGCCGGTGAAGTTGGGTGGGACGATTAACTTGGAAGTTTGGACGCTTAATTAATTGCACTCGCGCTCGCGCTCGCGCGCGGCGAGACTAAGAAGCGGGGTGGGTTCCACGGCATCGCCACGACGCCGAACGCTCCCCTCCCCTCCCCCCAATTCCCCATTTCTCTTTCTCCCTCGCCTCGTCCCACTCCTCGCCAAACATAAAAGCTGAACTTTGATGCTTTATTCAAACCTCGAGTCGGCAAACAGTCCTCGAAGATACTTGGAATTCTGTTCTACGCGTCTCTTCGTCTTTCAGCTGCAAACAGTTTTCCCCTTTTCTTATTTTCTCGTCCGGTGTTCTCCCGCAGCGTCCAGAAATAACAAGAAATGTATAAATTGCGTAAAAAGTTTTACATGCATTAAAGAACGAGCGAAACCGAGTTCGTCGAAGAACAAATAATGTTAATGAATCGCGAAACCGATTGGTCCCAAGTTTTTTAGCCGATGAATTTCTTTGTCAATGAAAATTGCCTTTCGATATAAGTATAATTTGATGGAATAGAAAGATTGAACATTATTTGCCGCGCAAGCGGCGGGAAAAACGCGACTAATTCCGCCCAACCCCGCGGTGCGGGGGATTCGCGATTCGCGAGTGCGAAGAAGGATACTCTCAAAACTGTGGGAGAAAATGAGAGAATAAAAATGCGAATAAGCCCGCGTCGTCGGTGCGACTCTGCGAGGAAAATTGGAGCGGTGTCAGGCTCCGTATACTTGCCATTTGGAATCGTCGCGAAACTTCTCGGGCGGCCGAAAAAAAAAACTTGACTGCCGCTGTACGCGGCAAGTACGTAACTCGAATTTCCCAGGGAAAACCATTTGCCCGACTGTATTCACCCTGTGTATGTACCATTCAAGTTCAAACTTGTGGATAGACTAGAAATTCGAGAATCGCGAAGTAGAATTCCTTGTCGAAGGGAGCTTGGAAAAGTCTTGCGCTATATCGCGGGCGGCTCAAAGCCGGGACGCTCGGTGCGCGAGCAAATGGAAGGAAAAGGACAGGCGGGCGGGGTCGTCGTTTTCTTCTTGCTTCGTCGTCGTCGCGGCGGCGGCGGCGGCGGCGGCGGCGGCTACACTCGAGCGCCAGGACCGGGAGGTTGGCTTCCGGTCGCACAGACATTTCCGGGCTTCTTCGTGTCTCGCTCGCCGAGCGAGAAAAGAAGAGAGAGAGATGGAAGCGAGTCTTGGCTCACCGGAAATTCGACGTATCCAGGTTAGAAGCGAGCTCTCGCTGTACTGTTCCAACTTCCACAGGGTAAAATTCGTACTCGAGGCGGAAGAAATCGTGGAGATAAGGTGCGGAGAGTGGAGACCGGAAGACAGGGAGAAGAAGCTGCTTGCCAGAGTGCAGACACTGTGGGCGTCGGGGAAAACGTGTACGGGTTGAAACAACAGCTTTTCCCTCCACCAGACGGACTTGCTTTTCTTTCGTACGACGCCCGCGTGTACTTGGTGTGTACGTCTCTCGAGCCACTGGGGATTACCGCGACAGGATGATTTTTTTCCCACCCACCGTGCTACATTGTTTTCCGCAATTCCCCGAGTGAAAATGGCTGCGGTGCCAGAGAATTATTCTCCGGCGAACCCTATTCATTATCGCTGCAAACACCGTCGGAGGAATCTGGAGAAAAACAAAATAAGCAAAACTGTAAAAGGATTAATTACACATCCGCATGGTTTTTCCATTACAACTTTTTCTTCGCGGCGATTCGGCCGCGGAAAAACGAAAATTCCACTCGTGAAACCGCTTCATTTTAGCAAAGTCTTCATTTTTTCATAAGGGCTACATTTTGTTACACGTACCATTTAATATTTATTCTCGGGTGGTCTTCGCCCCGGACTTATTACGCGCGTTGCGAGAAAACTTTTGCGGAATACACTGGAACTCTAAACGAGTTTAAATTCCGCCGTTTCCGGCGACGCGTTTCCAAAGCGCCGAGTGTCGAGAGAGAGAGAAAAACGGAGAAACGCGTCGAAAATTTGGAGCGAAGCGAGGAGCGCGCGCGTTAATGCAAAAAAATAGCCGAGTCCCAAGAGGGTCTCTCGGGGGGTCGCGTCCGGTGTCCGGGAGCCTCGGCACCTCGGGCGAGGGACGATAAAAAGGCGTGGAAGTGAAAAGTAAGGCAGTGAGAGGAGAAAGAAAGAGGAGAGCGGAGATCGGGTTGGCGGAAAAGCAGAGGGAGGCGAGGAGAGCTCGGGAGAGAATGGCCAGAGGCGAGGACGAAAACGCGTACGGAAGAAAGAGTTGTGCTCGGTGCTTTTCTTTGGATAACAGGATACACGAACATGTTTCCTCTCTTAGGTTCGCGTGCGACCGGGCGCGGAGACCTCCTCGCGGTCAACACGAGTTTATTGTGGTAGGGTGGGACAGTCAGCAACGCGAGGGTTCAACCTCTCTCTGTTTGCGTGTCTCTCTATATATAAATAAATATATAAACCGAGTATATAGAAGGTACAAGACGTGGGGGGGCTTTGCCTGCACCTTCGACGCCGCGCGCTTTTCCCGCCTCCGGGGCCTCCAACCCCCGACGTATTTACGCCCGCACGCCTCGCAGCTCTCCCTCTCCCTCTCTCTCTCTCTCTCTCTCTCTCTCTCTCTCTCTCTTTATCCCCTCAGCATTCACTTGCTCGCTCCGTCCCTCGAGGATTCGAGCCAGCGCTGAGCTCGCCCCGCACGTGAGACGCTATACACCGCGCACTATCTCAGTCCACTCTCTATCTTGCTCCCATTTCCGCCCCGACCGCTTCTCTCTCTCTCCTCTCCCACCTCCCACCCCGCCCTATTCTCCTCCTCTCACGGCAAAGGTGAGTATATATGTATTTATCTACGGGACATTCAGCAGCGATTCCAACAATGCGCGAATGCGTCCAAATTTCCTTAATTAGATCTCGTATTACTCCGACTGTCGAACGGAATTACCGTTGTAGCAGAATTTACCTCGAAAGTTGTACTTTTTTTCTTTTCAAATATTTCAGACAAACTGCTTTATTAAAAAAAAAAAAATGAATTGTCGTTTTATGGCGTAAACGTCGTAAATTACGTGAATGAGATGAAAACTGCTTTTGAGAATTCATTCAGATTTAGGCCAAGTTTCGTTTCAATTTTTGTCATCTGTTCATTTTGTTAAATGGATTAAATAGGGTTTGTGGGGAAAAAATGTAAATAAAATTTGTGATTAATTTGAGCTTTGATACAATGATAAAGAAAAAATGAAGTCAATTCGCGGGGGTGAGGTTTGCGTATCAGCCAAGTTGATACGAAATGCCCCATACGAGTGAGTGTGTGTGCGAGTATCTACTATATACATCGTAGCTCAGCTCCCTCTCACGATCTACTTACTTCACCCTTTTTTCCCCACCCCTTTCACACCCTTCGTCTCCATTTCCCATTCATTTTACTCTCACCTTCCCGCCCGCGCCCGCGCCCGCGCCCCCTCGTCCCCCCTCTGCTTTACAGGCTTTTTTCACCGAGAAGAAAATATGCCCTTCCGGGAATTCCATCGACCCTCTCGCATACCCAACGCCCGGGATATATATCTGACGTCAGGGACGTGGATCGACATTTAGAGCTTTGCATGTTGCAGAGATTTTTCCACCAATCGCCCGAGGCTGTTTGCTAAATTCTTTGAAAACGGCAACAACACGTAACAACTCTGACCAACTCGGTGGTATTTGGTACAGGAGAAAAGTTATATATAATTTTTAAAAGCCCCCACCGATACCGCGAACCGGTAACGCGGCTATTTTATCATTTTTACCACGAGAATCACTGCGATTATCGGAGTGTAAAATATTCTCTTGGTGGAAGCACTCGATTAACATCCACAAACATTACAGACCTAATAATTGCGATTCCATCAAACTCCGAAGAAATTGAATAACCTCCTGCGCGCAAAAATTGCTGAATAAAATTGCCAGTACGCCGCGTTTCAACGGATAATACGCCCAACTAATTCTCCTCTTGGCATTATCGCACAATGCGTGACCGGATATTACCGTAATTGAAAAACAAAACAAAAAATCGCGATGCCAGCCGGTCCGAACAAAATCGCGAATAACCGAAATTTCGCGAGCGATTTTCCGCATAATGCAGTGGGGCTAGCACCCGGAATTCCTCGCTGAATTTCAATGGCTACATTCATAAACGGGCGGAATGTTCGTTAATCGAGTTTCGAGTGAATACGTTAATGCTCGACGAGTGTATGGATCGCGCGTGAAAAAAGCCAATAAAATGTCGGAGGTTCTTTTTTTTTTTCACGCGCAACGGATCGGTTAAATATTTTCGCGCAACCGTTACAGTCGGCCGTATCTTCGATCGGAGAGGCGCAAGAGCGAAGAATAAGCAAGCGCGCGGGGGTCGCGAGGGGGAGGCAAATTGCCCGACTCATGAATTATTTATTTTTCGCGTTAATCCAAGTTTCTCGGTGGCTCGCACGTTCCCAACAATACCTACATATATATATATATATATATATATATATTTGTGTGTGTCTATCTACATATCTGTATATATCTGGGTAGTACGCCGTACGTATAAATATATAGGTACGTATATATAGTTTGGGAAGAGACAATCGAACTTTCCTGCAGCAAGACGTGCCTCTCCTTTCGAGCCCCCAGCGTGTCCCCCAAACCCTCTCTGCCTGCAACCCAGCCACCCCAGCTGTCTGTCTCCCCGCGCGGACAGAGGGACCCGAATAACGCAAAGAAACAAAAGACAAGACGTCGAGCGAGATTCTTCCCCTCTCCTGTACTTACTCCCGCGCGATTGGAATCACAAAATCTGAGCCGGCCGACACCGCTGTTTTGCGCGAAAATCTTTATGTAAACCCCGCAACAAATTTACCAACGAAAAATAGCTTCCCAATAGTAATAATAATGACAATGACAGTCTTATTGCAATTACTGGCATGATGATAATAAAAAAAAGGAAAAAAAAAATGAATCCACCGAGCGTCGAGTGTCCACCGAGTGTTTGCCGAATGGACAAAAAAATGTTGGTACAAAGCGAGCGTTTGTCTCTCGGTCGTTACACGACTCGGAGAAAAGAGGGATCGTCCCGCGCAGGGATTAGCCAGGGCAAACTGCTAGGCGTTTTCGGTTTCCAGCTCATCTCCTCTCGCGTGCGCTGCCGGTGCGCAGCGTCGTCGTCGGTGCAGCCGAGGCCCTCGAATCCCTGACGCGGTACGTGACAGCGAAACTAACGCGGATATACCGCCGGGCGGCACGTACGTCGCGAGCGTGATGCAAGAGGAGGAGCGTGCACTTCTCGCCTGTGTCATTGAGAGCGGGAGAGCGGGAGAGCGTGCGCGTTTGCCTGCAAGTAGAAACGGACGTTATATAGTCAGACAGACGGGAGATAGACGAACACGACTCGACAGTGGTGTCTGCCTAGTACCGTTGGACCGCTGTTTCTGCAGCCTCGCGTGCGAGGGAGGGCTCGAGTGTCGAGAGTGTTTGTGTGTATTAAGAGGGTTAGAACGAGAGTCACATGCATCCGGCACCGGAATAGAGGGAGGAGAGGCGAGGGAACGGGGGGAAGGGGGGAAGGCTCTGCGGGCACCACAGAACCGAGCCACAGGGCTCAAAGGGAACAAACGCAAACGTACGCAAACAGCAATGGCCCGAGGACACAATTTCCGGTGGCGGGCCAAACCACCCCCGAACCCCACTGCCATTTCCCCTCGACCCCCACCACCCACCGACAAGATTGTCCTTCACCGAGACTCGGTAAACGATTCGTCTCTCTCTCTCTCTCTCTCTCTCTCGTCTGTACTCTCATCAGACTGCATCGCTTCTCGATGTCGCGTGTATCGGCATTTTTCTTCTCCTTGTTTTTTTCCTCACTTCCGGTAAACGCGAGTACGTCGATCAATTTGGCGAAATAAATTATACATCGAGGTATTATATAGAGCGCGGGGGACACGACGGCCCTCCGGTGCTGCGGCAACACGAGGCGCAAAACAATGCGTCGAATATTGCGCGAAATAAACTACGTCCGTGTTATAACGGTCATTATTGTTGGAATATAATTGCAATTGTTTCTCTTGTCGCTTTGGAGAATTGGTCTTTCTGTTTTTTCTTCTTTTTCCTTTATTTCAATGTTTTATTCTCGCCGATTCCGCTGTAACGCGAGCGAATGTTGCGAATCTGTTGAAATAATTTCGGTCAATTGGTTTGTCACTCGATAGGGTGGAAATAAATATACGGGGGTCGGTATTTTTAACGGAATTACGCGTGGAAGTTGGACGCTTTCAAGTTCCCCAAGGACGAGCTGCACTTATCATTGATTCCTGGAGGGAAATCGAAAACCTGCAGATTTTTTATACGAGAGTTTATGCGTCTCGAGACTCTTCAAATTTTTCGCTCGATTGATAAATTCACAAGAATGTCAAGTTGCATCCAGCGTAAAATGCAACTTTTGTATCATCCGTTTTTAATTACAGTTCGAAAAGACAATCATTTGCAGAAGGCTTCAATGGCTCGACGAGCAATTGTCCCTCAACGTTGTTGAAGCCTTCAGCGAGGCTTTTTCCATCACACTCGCGTTCAATACGCGCTTTCCGTACATTTTCCGCAATAAAATCAAATAATACATCGTGATAACAATGTATTACAATAATAACATTACTATTGCATGATAACTGGAAATATTTCGTAACGCGTCGAGTACCGTTAAACCTGTGAATCGACGAGAGACTCGATCGAACGTGTATTAAAACAATATGTAATTTCGCGCAAATACATTGAATTAATTAATCAGCCAACTAATGACTGAAGTCGGTGTTATCGCCGAGAAGAATTAATTACTCGTCGAATATCTCCCTCGAGGTCATCGAACCCACCGACTCTAATAACGAGTTGCACCATTGAAATCTGCGTCGTGTAGTTTTCAAAATATTTCCGACATATATATTTTCAATGTATTATTCATTTTATCCATTAATCGAAAGCGTGGATGAATTGTTCGACCCCTCTCGACCTGCAAACGCGACTCTTGAACACTGCGTGGATCAAAAAAATAATGAGAGCATTAAATATTCGGATCCCCGATTCGCAAAAAAAGAAGAAGAAAAAAAAGAAAAGAAAAGAAAAACGAAAAAAGGCCACTTTCCTCCAACAATGAAGCGCGTTTAACTGCCCTCGAGGGCAGCCCCGTTTAACCCTCCATCAGCCGTTATTAATTCTTTTCAGATGTGATTTGGTTACACGTCAGCTTAACCAATTACTCATCGATTCGCCGGTGTAATCAGTGAGAATAATTCGATTGCCCGAGGTCATGGAACCCGCCAACTTTAACGACGCTTATTGCAATATGCACTTCGTCTTCCCTCTACGAGTAATTTCGTAAAGCCTGAAAATAAAAATGGTCGATAAATTATTGACAAACCGATATTCCATTAAAAAAATCACTTTCGATCCTCTTTCAAACTAACTCATCGTTATCAAACTCCGATGAAAAACTTAATGAGTGCATAAAATTCTCTTGGCGAACAATAAAATGTCACCGTGAACGACCTTAAAGCGCGTACCTTAAAATAGTCGATTGATCTTTCTCCGAATTTCCGGCAATTCCTCGAAACTTGTCTCACAACTCTTACCTTACGGTATCTCTGATTCTCGTACTTCCGTCCCGACGCGTCAACGAAATTCCTTTCTCACACAGTGCCAATAGAGTTATTCATAATTATCCGGGTTACAGATCGCGGTTTTCGCGTGTTAAATCGAATGCTTTTGTCACTGGATCGATAGTCGAGTCACTCGGCGAAAAATAACGTAAATAAAACTCGGAGTTAGCGATGGCAGCGATGGATTTCGCGCTGTTAAAAACGGTCCCGATTGTTCAATCGACGACAGAGATTGATAACAAATCTGAGAAGCGCGAGTAGAGCTCACGTGCGTCCGGAGAGCGGTCGCCGCGTGCACTGACTCCAACGAAGAGCCGGAACGTAACACCCGTGAATATACGATAACGACAGTCGGGGGTGCGGATAGGGGGAGAGAGTGGAGTACGATTACGAGAACGTGGGGCGTCCCGGCGCGCGCCTCCGCAGTCCGCCGCCTTCCTCGGCGTGCCGACTCTGGCGAGAGCGGCGCGCACACCGAGTAACTATGACGACCGGGGAACGCATCATCGTCAGAGCGCAGTCGCGCGACTCCTATACAGAGGGAGACGACAAACGTCGCCGAACGAGAGTGCGAGTCGGAGTGAGCGAGGGGAGACTGAGTCAGAAACGTCAACCAGGACATGAAAAAGTGAAGCGAAAGACAGAGAGAGAGGAAGTCCAAAAATTCTATCACTGGATATATGATTAAAAAAGAGAGACGGAGTCGCGGAAGGTTTCACGCACTCTCGACTTTGAGTAAATCAGGCTCGGCTTGATGTGATTGGACGGAACGAATGTGTTTACGATGCTCGGGTATATGTCGAAGAAAATGGCATTTTTTACAAGAGATATTATTGCGAGGCTCTCGAATCGTTGAGAAATATTTCGCGTGTGAATAAATCTCAGGGAAATATTTTTCGAAAAATACAAGACGCGAGAGAGAAAGCTACACAGGAGATCGGGTGTGAAAAGAAATGTGACGCTTGACGTGAAATTTTGTTTGAGAAAAGAGAGAAAAAATATTGCCGACTATCTTTAGTTCCGGGCTTGGGATAAATCATTCTTAGCTCGATGCGATTGGACGGCTATGTTTATATTGCTCGCGTATATATCCCGCGAATCGCGAGAACAACGCAAACGCGGAGGGAGTGCAAGAGAGTAACGGAAGCGGCGGTGAAGTCGGGTTACATCGTTGAGAAGAGGAAATGAAGACCGTCCTCCTATCTTCCTGGACTCGTTGCTCACGAACGTCGCGCGTTGTCGGCGACGTTTTTGTCAACCGCCCGGTGACTCCGGCAGGCGAGCCCAAGCTCTCGATCTACAGCGCAGTCGAGACACCCTCCGGTAACAGCCATTACCCATCCGTTCCAAAGCCTCGCGCGACCGAGAGACCGAACAACACCGCCGCCGCCGCCGCCGTCGCCGCCGCATGAAACAACCACGGAGCAGTTTCTATCGGTGCTGCGCGGCTATCAGTATTACAGGGCTTTTCCACTCGTACGCGGCACACGTACGTCGTCTCTATCGTGTACGCTGCATTTCTTGTCAAACAAGCCACCTTTTTTCACCTCTTACACATGTTTTTTGGCAAACTTGACTGATACTCGAACAACTTTCGGCACAACATTTTTTATATATATTTTGTAAAAAGTGGCGTTGGTAGTCGACACGAGGAAAGATTTAAGAGGGCCAGTAAAAGAGTGACGGGATTGACGAGGAATGCCTCGTGTATGGTATAATATCGCGGCGCAGAAGGGAAACCGTGGACCCCGGAGATGATACCATCCAATATTACCGATCTCTGTGACGAATCCAATACTCCCGGTGGTCTCGCACGTACAGATACCTACACACGACCGCGCGAGCTTTACAATTTCCCGTACTACTATTATTATTATTATTATTATCATCACAACTATAGACGGAGTTCCAGGAACACGAAGAATCGAGACTGTCAGCCCGAGGATATGTACGTTTTGCCGACACGAAGATGAGGTAGGGGGGCGTAAAAGTCTTCCCTCGAACAAATAACATATATAGTCATAAGAATTTCCAATGTTTCCAAGTACACATATCTATTTAGCTATATTTGTTGGGTCGATTTTGAAGATTTTCGGTCCGGAGCCTGATTTATTTTCTTGGGTAAGCGCGCGCGACGCGTATGGGCTGGTGGTTGAGAAAAGGGGAAGAAACCGAGTTGATCGTGAAAATAATGAGAATAATTTCGAGCCAACGAAATAATATTTAGCCTCGTCGTTGGTCAGAGATAGCGGGGACGCTTGTCGATAAATAAACCGTCCGAATTAATCCCCGGATGATGTGCATCAGCCTGCCGCTCGCTCTCCTTTGCGGATTTTAGCATGAGCAAAGTTACAGCGGATTTTCCGCGCGACATGTGTGCAATACCCGCTTGGCGACCAGTCAACTTTTATCTCCTGCCCGGCGCGCAGCAGCCTCTCGCGACTCTCGCCAAATACTCTGTGTCGCTGTATCGCTTGCCCGGATGATTCGAATACAGAACGGGGCTCATCCCCCGGTTCTCCCTTTATCCACTGTACCATCTTCTCCCTTAAATACCGGTCACCATAGCTTTCAGCCGTTCCGCACACGCTTTAACGCCGCTCCGCGGCATTATCATAATTGCCTCGACCTCGTTATTCCATTCACAAATATTATTTAAACCGTTGAACGCGCAACCCCCGCCGTCGTTCCGAATATTTCCCTCCTTATTCACCTCGGTTTCTCCATTTATTTCGCGAAACGACACCGCGCCGCGTTCATTGATGTAAACGCTCGTAAACGCTCATTTTTTCTATTCCCCTTCCTTTTTTCTTTTGTTTTGTTGCAGCGGAGAAAGTCTGTAACGCGTCGTCGACGAGAGACGCGAGCGTGTCAATTTTCTCGTTTTCCGTCGAAACGCCGCGACCTCGGCGGGCGCGCGGCACTGCCGCGGGATCCGCGGTATAATGTAACGAGAGAATACCGGGCGCGTCCATGTTCCATGTGCGCGAGAGTAAACGAGTGCAAAGCGCAATTTCTCCGCTCGAGCCCCGTGCATCGATGAAACTTGATTCGACACTCGATCGAAGCGACTCTTTGCGTCAGCCGGCGGACGCGAAAACACGCAACGAGCAGTCGCGCTCCCGCGACGACGCGACGACGCGACGACGAATGCTGATTGTAGTTGCACTGCAGCGGCGTCCTTGATCGGTGCAACAATACCCCCCGAACAATGGGCCAAACCCGAGGGTTCAGGGTACTCACCTCCCTGCATCACCGTTCGCGCCTCTTTGTACACCCGAGACTCGTGCAAATCGAGCAGACACTCTCGCTCTCTCAGAACTCAACTACGGCGGTCCTTTGACCCGATATCCGGTGACTCGCCACCTGAAACACGCGTGTACGTCTGTTGAGTGCAAAAATTGGAAACTTTGAGCAAACTGCATTAGTCAAAATGTCCATTTAAATTCGCTTTTTCGCCTCGGAGACTCCCGGATTCGGCTTTTCCATTTATACGTAGAAAAAAAAAACTATACGAATACCTCCAACTCAATTTCCCTTCCCCGAACAAAGAATCCGCATTTGCTTAACGAGACTTTGATTAAACACCGGCTTAATTAACCAAGTGGATAATTGTCGGCCTCGAGCGACGGACACGTATTTAAAATCTCATTTTCCTCACCTTTGCGCACATTTTTTTACCGAGAGGCCAAGATATTAAATAACACTGTGCGCCATGTTCATCTCCGATATAAATTACGTAGGGAAATTACTTTAATATACATACCCTCTATATATTATAGACACACACACACACACACACACACACACACACACAGACATATATCGTGAGTAACGCGTTTGAAATTTCCCTGCGGAGTAGCCCGCCGCCCGTCGGTGCAATGATGGCGCACGCCTCTCTATCTCGACGCATTCGTGGCTTCCAAGTGAGGGACAAATACAGCAGGCAACGACGCGGTGGGAAGCCCGGGAACGCTGCACATTTTCTCCTTCGATAGCTCTCGCGAAATACCGTCGTGTCTCTGTAGCCACACGGAAAGACATATCCGTTCCTTACCCTCGTCGTCGCTCCTCTGACAATTACGCGAAGCGGAAGACGAGGCCTTTGGACTTGTCGCACTCGAGCAGCCCGGCAAATCCATGGCCTCGATTACCCCCTTCCAAAGGCCTCGAAAATTCGCCCTCGTTTAATCATCAAGACATTATGCGAGATTAGATGAGTCTGGAAAATTAATATTCCGGTGCGGTGGTACAGTGCGGGAGGAGTTTAATGATCTCGCCCCCACCCCCTCTCTTTTCTATCCGCAGGGAAACACATCTATAGCGCCGTCCTTACCGGCGGAAAAGCACTTTTCCCTTTAACATCGCTTCTCTCGGTTAATGCTCGCGTGATACGTAGCCCTATCTCGGGGTAAACGTAACTTCGGGAAGAGCCTCAAAGCTTCGGGGAGAGGAAACGCTGAAGCGACGATAAACGCTTCAGCCCCCTTTCCCGCACCCGCACCGCCCGCACCGCCCGCGCGCGTCTCTGGCTTTCCACATGCGCGCTCGTACACACGCGTTAATCTCATTTGTTTTATTTTTTTGCTTTTCGTTAATTACCCCCCGTCAAACCGCACGTAGTTAGTGGCAGGCACGAGTTAATCACGGTTCTCACCAGTGGCCAAATTTCCTTGTCTTTCCAAACTTTTCGGTGAAAAATGAATTCACACCGGAGGGAGAAATAATAATAAAAATAAATGAGCACGACTTGGCGAGAAAAAGATAGTTTGTTGGCGGTATTTTCCAATTTAATCCTCGCGTTAATCACCTTGTCGCGATGATGATCGTCGGTGCGTGCGCTGCCTCATCCGAGTCGTATTTAAACGCCGCTTTGTTTACTCCGCCGCGGCCCAAGTGGCACCCTCTTTAGCCGTCACGTTGACCCAAATCGCAAGGAGAGTCTCTGGAAAAAAAAAAAAAAAAAAAAAAAATAACACACACGGGGAAAAATAAAAATTGAATCGGGCGGTACACGCGGGAGCTATTTGCCGGGTGAGTGCGTACATGCGACAGGAATAGCCCCATTGAACCGGCGTATTCGATTTACAAATATATCTGTATACACGCGAGCTTGTTGTACGCTGTGTGTATGCGATTTCTCTTCATCCTGGTCTATAGTCGCACCCGCTATCCTGAGCCCATTCAATTTTCCATCCAAACTTCATTCGGCGCAATTTATCCACTTACGAAAAAATACGGGGCGAGGAAATCCTTTCGAAACAGTTAATTCCCGCCCTCCCGCCAACTCCCTCATTCGATCTCTACGCCAGACACTCGGGGGGTATCGACGATTATCCGCCCGATTGTTCGCTCAAACGATGCTTATATTTTTCGCGCACAAAATCCACTATTTTGCCTCTCCATTGCGAAAACAGCCGACGCGCGTTTCAACGCTGCACACAGAGAATAGTATATCGGTTGGGTCGAGTTTGAGGAAAGTTTGCGCCGCGTTCTCGGCGCTCGGTATATCGCAGTCGGCAAATATGTGAGTAACCCAAAGCTCCAGGCGTCGTGGCTCGCGTGTACACAGCACCGGAATATTAAACGAAATCAAAGGGACGAGCCGTTTTTTTCCCCCTTTTTTCCTTTTTTTTTCTTTTTCATCCACCTTGTGTTTAATCGCTCCCCGCTGGTCGAGTCGCGGCTTTTTCATCAAGTCACATCGACAGCAGTGACGAAGAGAGAGAGAGAGAGAGAGAGAGAGAGAGAGAGAGAGAGAGAGAAAGAAAAACAGGCATTTTTCCCCCCGGAAAACCAAACCCGGCCATGTGAAAAACATTTTTCGCCGAGTGGCCCCGAGTTGATTTGAGCTCTTGAAGAAATAAAAATAGAAAATCACGCACACTCGCGTCTTTTTCGCGAAACACACGGAACCTCCGGCGTTTCTCGGTTCTCCTTTTGTTGGCCCGGCCTCGTGTGTGCCCAGCTCGATCTCGCTGATCCCCGATGCGCGTTGCAACTCTCGTGTACACCGAATCTCATCGGTTCTCGAGAGTGCGAGTACGAGTGAGAGAGACGGCGGCACCAGAGTGAGATGAGCGTGGCTCGTTAAACTTGATTTCGCGATTTACGGCAAACGAGGAATATTCCGGTAGGAAAGGCGGAGTGTTGGAGTGGGGGAGTCGAAACGAGCGCTCATAGAACGGCAAAGGGTAATCGGGCCTGGTACTGCCGTTTGTAACGATGGTAACGCGATAGAGGTCCACGCACGCGGGGAGCGTACACACACACACACACACGCACACACCACGCTCGGGACTGTATAACAGAGGGGCTTCGAGCGAGCGACGGTCAGAAACGATCTCGAAGCGTTTTCCAGAGGGAGCATCGAGCCCGAACAGCACCACAATGCGATATATATCCACGTACGCGATGCATATGGGACATTCCACTGAGTTTCGACCTGGCGGCTCTCACCCTTCTCATTGGCTCCGCAAATTTTACTATCATTCACACGACTCTAAGAAGCACTCTTCTTTTTTCTTTCTTCTTTTACACATCTTTTTCGAAATCTGAAAAAATGCGGAAAAATGTCTTTTGGAAAATACAAGATTTTTCATAACCGGCCCGAATTGGAGCAACGATACCTTCCATCTGTAAGCATATATAAATTGGCAAAAATGGAAAAAAATTGGTGGTTTTCAGTGTCATGTCAATGACACTGAAAAAAAAAGTAGCGGATCCAATCGGAAGGGTGAACGGTTGAGACCCAGGTTGAAAGTGGGTGGAATGGCCCATATCGACGGTATGTTGCGTCGAATCGTAGTTGCATCGGGCTGCAACGAGAAATTCGCCGCGGGTACCCGCAGCATAACGTCAAACGCTGGGGGCCCAAACGGCGAACGATATTTTTTTTCCTCCCTCCACCCCCCGCGTCCCTCTCAAATCAAACGTTGAAACTGGTGCGGTGAACCAGCCGGAAAGGGATAGATACTATATGCACACTATGTTCATCCGCGTACGTTGCGCGTTCACCACTCCCGTGTATACAGCGGGCCAAGAGTCGGGCGGATACATCGCGAGCTGTTTTCACCATCGCGGCAAGCGGATTTCTAACTACCGAGCGGTTCAATTTGTTTTACGTTCGTCGCCCGTTCCCCTCCCCGCCCCTCCGCGCCACGACTCGACTCGACTCCAACGGACAGTGCACGGCCCGGTGCTTTCACAGCAAAAGCAACAGAGGTTACCGGAAGCGGACACATTTCCGACGGGACCTGCGGGTACGCGCACCGCGTCGATTCGTGTAAAGACCAAAAGGCAAAGCCAAACGTTCACGCGACACGGTGAAGCAAAAACACCACGACAAAACTCTTTTTTCATCAACTATCGAGGCCCCTTGACGAAACTTGGGTCACGATTATTTCGCCGAAAGTCTCGCGTATTCGAAATTTACGTGAATCGGATTTTTTTTCTTTTTCCACGAGAAGTTCGATTTCGGGGTGACTGAATTGTGTCGCGCGTGGGAAATGAAGGGAAAAAGAGGGAAAAGACACAAGTGGGCGAGGTTCGGTGGTTCTACAGATATGTAGGAAGGACGCGGGTGAACCAAGTCAGCTGTCGCAAGAAGCCGGCACGTTGGAAGCGAGCAGGAAGCCGAGACTATAGCTGACTGGCCACGAACAGGACGCGCGATTAACCGCGAGGACGTCGCTTTCGCCTTCACCAGCGCCGAGAGCGAACATTCGACGCACAGAAGTAGCGCCGGATATTAAAGGTCGCGTTCCGCTCGCCATCCACTCACTTCCATTTCCACTTGTGCCCATTCTTTTTCCTCCTCCGATCCTCCTCGAGAAATATCGAGGGTAATGCGGATCCGCCAGCCCCGAGCCTCGCGCCCATTTCCATCAGAAATATATTACAAATCGTGAACGCGGCTCGACTTGTCAAACAACATTCTCGCGATCACCCTAGTTTTATGTCAATTACCGATGACTCTAAATTATAATTAATTTATCAACGAGCCGAACAATCGATCTATTTTCCGTAAATGAAATGACGACGATTACCCAGCGCGATCCGGATTGCCCGGCTCGGTTGCGGCCCCGCTATAAGTGTCGCTTTCAGGGCGATGAGAAAAAGGTTCTTGATTTTTCCCCTCCGAAGGTTGACGTCCCTCGCCGCTGCTGTGGAGGTTGACACACGGCGGCGTGGAGCATGGAAGAAGAAAGAAACAAAAGAAAAGAAAAGAAAAAAAATGAAGCGAAACGGATGAACAAAAAATAGGCGACGACGGCGACGGCGGCGACGACGACGAGAGAGCGAGAGAGAGAGAGAGAGAGAGAGACAGAGAAAAGGCATTAAAACCGATGAAAACGCTTGTGCGCTCGTGCGAACAATTTTTCGAGAGCGAGTGCCGAACCGTACACAGTTGACTCTACCCCTCCCGTGCCTGGGCCGAACTATATAGATAGGTAGTGTGGCTATACCGTCGACAATATAGTTGCAAACCAGTTGGGCGTACCGCGCGCGTCGCGCGACGTTATTGCCCCGGCTTCCGGTCTGGCCCAGCGACGAGCGCGCCGAATTTTTCTCCCTCCCCGCTGCCCCCGTGCCTTCGTGTCCTTTTTTTTCCTCCCCCCTCGTCGCTCATCTCTCATCCTCTTTATTTTTTACCCACAGCATCCTCGAGGCCGCGAATCGTTCGGCTCGCTCGCTCGTCCTCCGCGCGTTGGAAACTCTCGGCGAGCTCTCGATTCTCTCCTAGTTTCCCGGCTCATAACTCTGTCTCTCCGCTCATCGTTCTCCCGCACATTCCCGATCCTGAATATTTTTCGTTACCGCACCTACCGACCTATATGCATCTCCACGTATATACATGTATATAGGCGCATACCGCGCAAGGCCGAGTGTTTGTACAGGTTATATGGGTTCGCGTGGGCTACAGAGTGTAGCGTGTACTCGCGCGATGATACTCGACGTCCCGTAGCCGTTCCGGCAAGAGGCAAAAAATATCGATGGGAAATCCATCAGAGCTTTTCCGATGCTCGGCGTGTGCGGGGCCGGCTGCCCCGCCTCGCGTCGTATACATTATGGCTTTTCGGACAGATTCACTGCGCCCCGCGCCGTATATAAACATTTCTTTTGCATTTTATTGCCACGCCGGGCACGGGATTCAACAAATTCTTTGATGTTCGAGTTAATTAAAAAAAAAGCCAATTAATTTTCCCGCGCGCGGGATTTCGCCCGAGCCGTCGTTCGCGCGCGCGTGCCAATTTGATTTCGCATATTTGATTGCACCGGACTTGCGGCAAAAACAGAGGTTTCATCGACTTTTTAGCGGGGCGACCGATTGCCGGTTCAATGCCCATTGTTATTTAAACCCCCCCACGACGCGTCAGCTATACTCAGATTAGAGTCTTTTTATCTTTACTTTTTTTCCGACAAAAAGGCTGAGCCGGAATTTCTCGAGGTTGCGTTATTTCCATATATATTTTTATTTCCAAGGCAGGAGGAATGGAAGCCGCTCGAATGAAAAAATATTTCGAATACTTTTTCGACGGAATTCATATGGATTATTGATTCAAGAGATATTTATTCGTTGCAAAAAAGAGATATTAATTGTTACTATATTTGTATGGACACGTCAATGTGACAAAACCCTCTCGAACGAAGGAAGAAAACCCAAGTTTTGCCATTACTTTTTTTCTTACCGCGATTTGTTTTTTTTTTCCCCTTCTTTTTATGCTTCGCGCGCGTATGGTCCAGCGGTAGATTAAATTTTCGAGCGAAAACGAAATAATGAATAAAAAGATTTATTCACAGTTATCGCAAGCCGAAAAATAATTACTGCACTCGTAAAAAATGTCAGCGTACCAGTAGCAGATTTTTTCTCTCCGCTTCTCATCAATATTCCAATAGCACACAAAGAGCCTCCACCAAATATCCCCCCCCCCTCCCCGCGAAACCTGCTGATATTGGAGCTAATTTGCTGACGATTAGCGTGTAAAGGCGAGGCAAAAGAGGAGGAAAAAATGGCGCTTCTGTCGCGCGGGGAAAAACGGGCGTATGACTGGCCGTTTTGTGAGGTGCTCTCACGGTGCTTGCTAATGATGATGCGGCTTCGTTGCTTTGTACAAGAAGGTATATTCATAGGTTGCCGCGATACGGATAGTGAGATACAGGGAGGCCGGCCGCGAGGGTATCAGAGTGCACGCGCTCGCACAAGTCGGTGCACAAATGCGCGCGTGTCCCCGTCCCGAGCCCTCGCAGCTTCAGCCACTCGACCCACATTTCCGTGTTCGGTGACTCTCCGCACAAAAAGCCAGCGCACACCGACGGAGGTTGCTCTTTTGCTCTCTTGAAACTCTCGGGCAATGGCTGCGCGCACACACACACACATCCGCGTGTCCGTATGCATTGGTGTCTGTGTACAAGAATCCCAAGCCATCCAAGCACACTTGTGGTATATTAAAATCATGCGGCAGCACGCGAGAAGCTCGTTCGGTAGTTTCGCACAACTTTGAAGTTGGCCCGCAATACGCTACGTGCGTTTTCAGCGCGAACGCTGCCGCAATGCGAGGAGAGAGCAGCGGCGCGCGATCGCGGCATTCGTGGCGCGGCTTTTGATGCCGCAAGGGCCGCGCGAGGGGGAGAAACCCGTGTCGCCCCATTAGAGGAACCCTCATCATCAACTAGTCCAAACTATAATCCACACGCCCTTTCATTTCCCTCCGAGTATTTTTTTTTTTTTTCATGCATCTTCGTTTCCCGATACGTATGCAGCAGCAGCAGCAGCAGCAGCAGCAGCGGAAGGCGGCTGCCCGTTATCCTACCGTTTAACCCCCCAGCCCGGTATTCATCATCCGTTTTCGCCGCATATACACGTCCATTTACGCGCGTTACAGCTTCCATTCTAGATTTTCCATGCTCGGAAAAGCACGCTTGTTATTCCAACGTTTTCGCGAAGCTTCGTCTGTTCTTCGCCGAGGCGCTCGTTTTTTTGCTTCTCTTTTGCATCCACTAGACGTGATTACTTTCAGCACCAAAGCTTCATTGTTTTATCCTCTCTTTCTCTGTGAGCTCGATGGTCTGTTGCTGCCGCCGCCGCTTTTTTTGTTCCGCTCTTCCTTCGGTTTGAGGCCTCCTCTTTTTGGCAGCTCATGCGATACATATACCACGGTTTTTCCCTCCCACATTATAACAACAACTGCTTCGTCCGACCCTCCCGGATTTTGCATTTTCATCTCGGAAAATCCTCCAACAATCGTTCTTTATGTCCGAAACAAATATTATGCATCGCGATGATTCCAATTAACGAGAAACATTTGTCGATATTTAAACAAGTTTCAGGTGGCGCGTTTTTGAATTTCGCGTATTTCTATTTCGCTCAGCTGTCGCTCTACGACCCCGAGTCTCGGAGTCTCGGCGATACGAAACCCGCGTCGTTCTTGCAAATTAAACAAGAATAATACGAGGAGCGGGGCTTCTCGTCGTCGTCGTCGTCGTCGTCGTCGTCGTCGTCGTCTCGCAGGGAGACAACGAGACGAGACACCGAGTTGATACAGCGACCGAACCACCCGTCCGCTATATCTTCCCCTCTTTATTCCACGTATAAACGTATAGTATAGATACAGCGTCTACAGTAGTTTATATCGCGCGAGGGAGAGAGCCGGGGCTCTCCTTATTTGAAATTCATCCTCTGAACTTTGCACCCTTGCCTGGCGAGAGCTCTTATTCCTCTTCGTTCGCCTCTCCTTCTCTTTCTCTCTCTCTCTCTCTCTCTCTGTCTCTCTCCCCCCACCCTTCCTAATGAATAATAAACGTTTCGACACTCGCAGGAATCGCTCTTACGCGGTGTCTAGACTCGTCGACCATGCGAGATTCACGAACGTTCGCGAGGGAAAAAAAGAAAAAGGGAAAATAAAAGTAGAGAAAAAATATGTAGATGAGACGAGGGTTGATGCCCTTTTCCTCCGAGCGTTGGGAAGCGGGCGAAAAAAAGAGAAATATTCACACGCGAGGGAGCACCAGGAAGTCGAGGACACATTTTCGCGCTAAAAAATGTAAGAGACGAAGAAAGAAAATGGTGTGCGAAGGGATGGGTCCGCCCCGATGGAGACTGACCGGGGGAGACCGGGGGTGAACGAAAGAAAGTATAGTGTATTATTCGTGACTGGAGCTTTCTGGCTCGCGTTCCTCGCTGCGTGCGAAAAATATAGAGTCTGGCGCGAGCGCACGCATCCCGAGTGACGGGAAGCGGAAGGATATTAGCTCGAACGTCACTCCGAGTAACGAGGGAAGGAGAGGCGCTGCTCTCGCGGCTTTTCGCTCTGTGAAACGCGAGCCGCGCGCGACCTTTCGGCTTATTTTCTCCAGCGAGCCAACAAATTGCTATTCAATTTCTGCGAGAGGGTGCACCATTGTTTTTCGTCTTTTCTAATTTCAATAATCCCTAACAGCCGAAAAGGACGAAAAATCGTCTCCATCCGCCCATCGGTTTCCCGCGCGGGCGATTAACTCGCATTATTACGAAAAGTAGCGAATACGGCACGGGAGCGAGTCACCTGGAATTTCGAATAATTCATTTGAGGTGTATTCACGATGGTCCGCGGTAGTTTGGAGTCTCGGTAACGACGAGCGCGGAGATAGGAAGCGGGGGAGAGAGAGGGAGAGAGAGAGAAAGTGAGAGCTCAGGATTCCTCGCTCCGGGACGCGACCTTCGTCCCGACGAGTGGAGACGAACTTTGACATTCGGTTAAACTCCTGTAACGAGATTCAGTAATTTCCACGTCGTCGTACTCCTCGTGCTCCGCAGCTCCCGCAGCCCTTGAGCTTCCTCGGTGTCACATGAGCGAGAAGAGACTCGGCCGCGTAGACTCCGGATGGCGCAACGGGCAACTCGTGTTGCCCGTCTATATCCGCTTCTCCCTCCTCCTCCTCACTCTGTCTCTCGTACACGCGGTACCTCCTATACTTTGCTGTAGCAAGTAGAGGGCTCGAGAGCAAAGTACTTGGGTGACTATACTCACTGGCACTCGGCGAGTCGGTCCTGCCGCGCTCCCGAGACTCTATCTCGGCCCGTACAACCGCGTTATCTCAATTTGTCAAGAGCCGTGCACGCCCGGGCAATGTGTAGCCCCCCTTCCCCCCCCCCCCCCCCCCCCCGACAAGGAGTCACCGGAGGCACGCCAGAACCCGGGGCAACCAAGGAAAAAACGACCAAGTGCAGCTTCGTTTTCGATATCAAGCTTCGACGGTAACTCGTTCAACTCGTGTGTATTCATTTTTCTCGCCACTACCCCCGCCCCGAGCGATATCAGTCATTTGGTCTCGCGATCGTACCCGCAATCGAATTCGGATTCCGTTATTACAAAGGAAGCCGCATAATGGAGGTTGTGAAACTCCTGGCTAGTGACTAGCTGGCTGATAATCCCGACAGAGTGGAATGTGTGTTGCAGCGGGGAGAGAACGCCCTGGGGGAGGGCGGACAGCAGCGGCGGCGGCAGCAGCGGCGGCAGCAGCAGCCTGATGCAGCGACCGCGACGCTTCGACGTCCACCCCTGCAACACCTATGCACTCCCTGTGACTCTGTGACCTCGAGGAAGAGGCAATGATCGAGGGAGTAGCCGGGATAGCGACGGTAGCCGAGGGGATGGCAGGGTTATTGCGAAATTAATTGGAAATCGATTCGATACCACACGGACGATGAGAATAGGGTACACAGTTTCACGGGTGAATCGTACGCGTGGTCGTTGCCGTCGACGTCGTCGTCGTCGTCGTCGTCGTAGTCGTACACTCGATACTGGAATCAAATGCAACGAGATACGTGCAACTGGTACAGCCCATATGAGTCGACCATTGTGTTTATATGAGAAGAATTCATGGAAAAATAAAGATAAATAATCGTTGGCAAGAAAATTGCCGAGGGACTCGAAGATCCCCGATTTCCACACGCTCCGCTGGCTGCCGCGATTCACCGTTTTTACGTTTTATTTCTTTTAATTTAAAACCGGAAATCGGAATCAGAAGACGCATGAATTATTTATTTTTCGGAATATTTCAGCGCGCAAAATGTATAATAAATGAGCAATCTCCATAAATGTGTTTCAATTCACGGATGAATAAAAATTGAAAATTCATAGTATTATGGTTTTTTAAAGAGGAAACCGTAATTAAGGTCGCGTAAGAGCGAGGCTGAGCGAACCTAAACGCGATTAGTCATCGTCGGGACATAATCGAAAGTGGCAATTCATCACCGTTGTAATCCCATAGAAAAGGCTTATGAGCTTTCGGGGTGGATTATTATTGCGGGAATCTGGGTATGGATGAAGGCGCACCGAGACACGGGTCACACAAGACACTCGCTGTTTGCGATTAATCTGCGAGTGTATCTTGCGCAAACCTCGATCCATACTGCAAACTCCGGGGGGTGTATGGGCCGCGCCGAACGCCGAACGCCGAACGCCGAACGCGCGCGCGGCTGCCGTTTATATTCCCGTTATTTGCTCAACACCGGCCCAATCTCGACAAACCTATCGAATTCGGGTGGGCGCCGGCAGCAGCAGCAGCAGTAGCCAGCGCGCTCTCGCTGCTATCTCTCGTTGTCTGTCCGCCTGATTCCCAAGCCCTCACGGCGTGCGTGCCATCGCGCCACACACCGCCAGCCACATAATTAGACTATGCTAACCCGAGAATCGCGCGGCGATCCACTCTCGCTACGGGGACTCGTCAATACTCGGTTCACTGTCACCATTTTCATCTCCCTGTGCACTACACGAATATCCATATATTACCCTTGGTTGCCAACTTCCGACACGTGCACCCTTCGTCCCCTGCGAGTCTCGTCACTTTTTCCATGAATTTCAGAAAAAAATGAATAAAAAAACAACAACAAAAGACATTGAGTGGCAGCGAATCTGGCTAATTATGAAAACTCCGCGGGCGTGAAAAAATGTGGCTGCTTCGACGGGGAACGCGGCGTATAAATATACATTCCGTGGTAAATACATTCCGCAGGTATATAGGAAGTTAAAACTCTTTTCGATGGCGCATCCACGAACCAATTACAAAATCGAATTATCTTCCTCGCGCCGGGCTGTCGATAACACGATTTTTTTCAGCCCCCTGACGCGCGCGAGAGCGAGAGAGAGAGAGAGAGAGAGACAGGAAAAACGACGATAAAAAAAAGAAAATTCAACAGCAATCGCATCACTTGGCGGTTTTTTCCACTTGTTTTTATTTTCCTCCGTCGACAAATTATAATTTGACGACGCTTACCCACTTGTCACTTCACTAAAATCGAGATTACGTTTTTTTTGGTCGATCGAATCTAGATTTTCTTCTTGCGTTTGAGAGAAAACTCAATAACGAAGAGAACGCCGCAATGCGATACGGGATATTGTGATTTCGACATTTTTCCACAGAATTTTAAAGTCGAACCCTCAATAATCGAAAATTTTTCCAAGGGGTACTGGTACTGAGATTTTTAGGGGTCTGGCTTTAAAATTCTGTGAAAAATTCAGAAATCAAGATATCGTGTTCCACCTTGCTGGCTTGTTTTCGTTGTACACTTTTCTCTAAAACACAAGAAGAAAATCCAGGTTCCATAAAAAAAAATATGAATAAAAAAAAAACGTAAACCCAATTTTTTTCAAGTAACGAAATTTCGAAAAAAAAAGAGCGAAATCGTTTCTCGCATTTTTCTCGTCGAATTTACTATTTTTCGGGTAAGGAACAGTGCTTTTCGGAATCAGCAGAAAATTTGTTTTTTTCGCGAAAAACATATCCTTTGCGTTTTTTGCGAACGAACATTTTTTTAAAACTCTACCACGTTAAGAGATGTTGAAACAGCTCGCATGCCCTTCGAACCGTGAAAATACGATAATACGATTGAAGCCGCTCGTCGGTTAGCAACGAGTTGTAGCCAACCCGGTAGCCAACGAGAGAACGACAAGAATACTTATATCGAAAATGCGAGATATTTAATCGAGTGATTTTTTGAAGAGGGATTTATTTGCGATTCGCAATGTCCTGCAGTGGACGCGGTTGATGTTGAAGAGGAGCGAAGAGCGACGGCGGCGGGAGATGTAATCGCGACGCCAATTATCGTGTTACGTCGAGCGTTCGATTGGCAAGTCGATCCCGCGGGGGCGTTCGTCCGGCGCAGCGATAAATAAATAACTAATCGCGGTAATTGGGACTTGGGACGGTGATGCCGGCTGGACGTGTTGCCGCTGCAGTTCCTATCGTCTTCCCCTGCAAATCGGAGAGCCCGGATTAAAGCGATATGTCGTGATACATGGAAATTTGATCGAACGAAATACGCGTCGAGGCTCATGGAAATCTATCCAGGTGATATCGATTTGTTTGCGTGATTCAAAAAATCGATTTCATAAAAATGATTTTTGTAGAAGGGAGAAAAATAAAAAATGATTTAAAAGTGTTAAAGCTTGGAAAGCTTGATCGAACGGTGGGGTAAAAAATGGCGAGGCGCTCGAACCTCCTTGATCCTCCCGGCAGGTGCAGTTCGGTGGATATACCTGGAGACGTGGAAATTCGCGGATGATAGACAAATCCGGCGCAGTCAGCTCGAGCTTCCTCAGCTTCGAGCTGTAGCTTCCGGCGTTGCTGGTGCAGCGAATAAAAGACGCTATGTATACATATATAGGTCGGTTTCCCCCGTGGGTGGTTGAACCGACTGCGCTGCACCTGGTGCCCTTCGAGATTCCTTTCCCGATTCTCGTGTGTGCGGAGCCCACTCGTCGCTATCCTTCCGTAACGGGAGTTTCAATTGAACGTAGATATAGAGAAGCGTGAGAGAGCGTCGCTAAACGCGAGCGCGCTGCGGCACTTGGAAACGGGGGAGAGATGTATGAAGAGACGAGTGGAGGAGAGCGGCGGCGGCGGCAGCAGCCTATTGCACCGGAGCAGCATCGCACGCCGCGCGATCTCGATTCGAGAACCTCTCGAGCATCACGAAACTCTTCCTTCCTTCCTTCCTTCCTTATACTCTTAATCCTTAATTAACCCCGATTCTAGTCTGTTCCTGTTGAGCGGATAGCGACGCGCTTCGATTCCTCCTGATGCCTTAATCTCGATTCGACGAGCTTCGCGTCTTAAATTCTACTCTCTCATCCCTTCCGGCACTTGTACCGCGCTCCCTTTGCCTTCTCTTCCCCCGCCGAGCCAGACTCGAGCCTCGAGTCTCGAGCTCGAGTAAAGCTCAATATCTCACTTACCAACCACTTTGACCTTTCGATACGCCCCGTGTATTTTTTTTTCTTTTTTTTTTTTTTAAGCAGCCAGCGTTAGAAAAATGACGCTCCCGCTTGCTTGGTCAATCTACGAGGAACGAGGAAGCCCGGTGGGGCCGCGCGCCGTCAACCGAGCCCGGAATATTTAATCCCGTGTAATTTCGGGGACAATAACGTTGGCTTTCGCGATAGTTTAAAGCTACGAGTGTGTGACCGCGCTCGCATAGATAATTAGGCGTTACTGCGCTATCAGTAAACTGCGGTAAAACTAATTAATTATCGTCCATTCGGAAAATATATTCGATCCAAGTGGGCGGCGGGGCCGGGCCCGACGAGCAGCACTCTCTCAATTCACCCTCTCTCCGCAGCTCGATATAATTACGTTGAGTGTTGTGCATACATGTAACGTGTATATATGCAGCCCCATTAATATGTACGTATGCGTGTAGACGGATACATACATGTATACGCGGCGTACACAGCGTAGACTTTGGTGTACAGTCGAAGAGCGTCGAGGGTCCATCGAGGCACGGTTAATCCAATCGATTATCCCATGTCCCGGGTAAATTAAAAGGGACGCGGGGCTTCTCCAAACGTGGACGTATTTCAGCCACTCACGTTCCACATACGGTATACCATAACCACCGACCCGCGGCCGCGGCCGCGGCCGCCTTCTCCAAGTACATAGACGAATAATCAAGTGCTTTTGCCGCAGCTCGAACCATCCCAACCATTCTTCAACTCGTCCGCGTATCACAACTCTAATTAATACTATCAATAACTCAACCGATTCCGCGCGGTATTTTCGCTCTTCCGTGTGAGACTCGTCAACATTTTTCGAGACCTCATCAAATTGCCGAGTCACGCCCGGCGTCGACTCTTTTTCCTCCACTTTTAGCCCTGTCACGCTTCCATTTCCCGGGAGTCTCATTTTTTCCCTTATTATCATTATTATTATTACTATTATTATTGCTATCGCACTTAATCTCCACCATATTTTATCTTTAATCCCTTTCAATGCTCCGTCTTCGCGCTCACATCTTTTTCTTTTCTCTCTCTCTTTCGTCCTTCATATTTACCTCACGTTCCTGTTCGTCCAGCAGTTTGGTTCCTCCGCTGTCTCTCGTCTGGCTTTTTCACGCTCATCATAGAGACAGTTTCATGCTCGGAGGGCTGCGCGCAGTGGCTTCTTTGCCTCGCCATTCGTGGCGCCTCGACTCCCCCCGGCGTTCCCGCGCGTGATCCACGCCGGTGGCTGATCCTCCGCAACTCATTCAACCCACACTCGAGCCACCGGCGTCCGAGTGTTGAGAACCCAGACCAGAAGCTTTTCGACCGGCGTGAGGAAAAAAGTATTTTATTTTTCGACTTTTTCCTTTTTTAAGTCGTTCACGTACCTCATCATCTTCCCCCGGTAGTGCAGCCTTTCTGTTGCACGTTACTGAAAAAAAAAAAAAAACTAGATATATATATAAAAACAAAATGAGCACCCGCAACAGGATTAGCTCACTCTAGCTCGCTAGCTCGGACGAGGAAGAGCCACGAGGTAGACTCTCTCTCGTTGATGCGGTTATCGGATCACGCGCCGGCACGTTAACTGAAGCGCGCACATGCCTCTTTTTATTTTTTATTTTTGTTTTATTTTATTTTATTTTTTTCATTTAGCTTTTCTCGCGAGAAAAAGCTTTTGTAACGCACTGCAGTGGAGATCAGAGAGCGGCGAAATTGCAATTGGCAATTATCCGCTGCAAATTACTGGTCGAACGGCCGTTTGCGGTTTTATTGAATTATTTATACGATACCGATTCGTTGTTCTCTTCGCGACGTCTCGTATTTGTCCGCAGCAGGAGCAAAATTGTTCCCGAAAATAAATAAATTCGTGAAAAAATGTAACATATCCGAATGTCGCGACGGTGATTTTGGTCGGGAAGTCGAGCGGAAAATTTGCAGTTTGAGCGCGCGCGCAAGTTGACAATTTTCGCGTCCTCTGTGCGGTCCGTTCCCGCGCTCGACTGCGAAACTCCTTGCCGAGCACCGACACCTCCGTTGGATGTCAAACGAAATTTCACACAAGTATGCAAATACCGTAACTCCCACACCGGCGCACTCCGATGGCTTTGTATTGCTCGCGCGAGGCGGCGGCGCTTCCGTCCGGTCGTCGCAATTAGTGGAACGTACGTGTAATTTATTTCTACGCTACTTGAAGCGAGGTGAAGAGTATCTATATGCCGAGGCCGCGGATCTCGCTGTATCGTTTAAATAGTGCACACACGTTGGTGAGCACGTTGGCGGAGTCAACTAAAGACCGGCGGACGATTACCCCCTCGGCCGAAGCGACCCGTCATACACCCGGACCTTCCTCTGACGAATGAGAAATATAAATTTCAAAAAACGCCCATCCGCGTGCGCTCGAAAAAGCCCCGTGGAAACGAGCAAAAAAGCTCACTCGAAAGCGGGAGTAAAAAAAAAGCCAGCCCAGGCCCGAGGGGAAGCTGCTCGCTCGAGAGAGTCTTTGGAAAAGCCGAGGGACAGAGAAGTGTACGCGCCTCGTTAACCACTGTCGAGCATCGCACATCGACGTACCCTTTCACTGTGTTCGCCGCCGCCGCCGCCGCCGCCGCCGCCGCATGTCCCTTCTTCTTCTCGTCCTCCACCGAAAAGACCAGACACAGGGCGTGTGGAACGCACGGAAGAGGATTGCAGAAATATGTATTCAAAGTAGCCGATAAATTTCCATATAGCCGCGGAGCTCGGCGAAAAAAAGAAAAGTTCGACTGACCGCGTCGGGCTGACCCCTGCACGAAACGCTGCTTCCCGTGAACGTTTATGCATTTACTTCAACTTTCGCTATCGAAGCGATAAAACTATTTTTCAAAGATGGAATTTTCGGCAAATTTTCGAGGAAAAAAAACATTATTGCCCCTAAATCACACACAACGAGCAAAGAAAAACCGAGGTTTTTCGACGAGCGTCGAGAAAATTTCGAATTCTCCATACGCGGTCGACGAGCTCCGCGCTCGCGGCTCCGCGAGTGAAATAGTACCTCGGTCTCGGTGTCAATTTAGATTCTCGGTTTCCCCTTTCGCGTATTGCCCGAAGAATGTGGGTGGGAGGTTTCGTAAAAAGGATTGAGCCAAGTTTTTCGCGCAACGGAAATGGATATCGACGAGCGGGCGGGAGGAGCGGAAAAAGAGCGAAAAGAACGGGACGAGGTACGAGGAGGACGCATCGACGTCGAAATGTTCCTCTCTCGCGTCTGTCGTCGTTTGGGACAAAATTTTTGCAATGAAAAAGATCTCTGAGCTCGCGGGATCGTCTCCGGCGTAGTTGGCGTCGTTGAGTCTCGGGTGGGTTAGCGATTTTAGGATCTTGCGCGCGGCGCACGCGTCCCACGAAATCGTACGAATAAAATGTTCGCACTGTTACTCGTGGCAGTAACGAATTTATATATATATATATACACACACATATATATATATGTACTACACGTACCCATCGTAATATTGCCTCGGGCCTTCGACGTCCGACGTCGCACGGACTGTGTATCGCACGACGAAGCCAAGTGCCGGGGGATTATAATAATTCGCGTGGCTGCATCCAATTTCAATCTACCCCGAAGCTTCGTACACTTATCCGGCTCTGATGGTTCTCCAAACCCAATCCGAGTTTTGATCTCGCAGGAGCGGAGCCTTCAACAGAAAAAAATGAAGAGTTGAAGAAAAAATATATGCACCACCGTTTGGTTAGTAATTTATTATAATTGGGTGGCGTCACGGGCTTTGACGTTGGATCGATGTGCCGGTTGTGAGGATCCTGCCATTTTTTTCTAATTTTTTTTTTTTTTTTTTTTTTTTTTTTTCAAATTTTCACGCGAATATAACTCAATATGCAACGTCTGTTTACAGGAAAATACGTTAACAGGCTTGTATCTAGAAACAAAGTGCAGTGATCGTCGTGGCGGATGTATCGTGGCTCGGGAGACACATTTCGCAACGATAATAGAGTAGAATGCGAGTACTAATACGAGAAACTTTGTGGGGGTGAGGCTAGTTGTGGTAAACTCATCATCCCCTGCTGATGCTGGCATTTCCCATCACCGGAGTTGCCGAAACTTTCCGGGTCTCTCTCTCTCTCTCTCTCTCTCTCTCTCTCTCTCTCTCTCTCTCTCTCTCTTGTCTCGAGTGTTACACGGTTTCACGGACAGTTTCGAATAACTACGCGCACACACACGTATGCATAGCAAGTACCGAGGTACAGCGTGACGTAAGACCAGCGATAGATGGATATACATGTGTACGTATACGGAAGCTTCGGAAGAGAGGGGGCAGAACCGAAGGGCCAAGGGCTCTTCCCGACGTCTACTTCCTGATAGAATGCATAATAGGACGTGGAGACTCGTCGGATGAAACACCGGGGATGATATCGCTGCACGTATGTACGTCGATGCACCACGGGCGATCGTCAGCCAGCGGCAGAGTGACGGAGAGTCTCGTAGAGGCTCTTCCACGCCATTTCCGAAATACAATGAGTCTTCGATATCTATTTCTTTTCCTCTAGTTTCGCAAGAAAATGAATGAAATACATAGTTATTGTTGGATCAGGTTGAAGGAAAATAGTTGATTATTTGATATTTTCCTCGACGAGACGTCGTCGCGCTGTTCGCGCGAGGCAGCCCATACACGACGGCACAGAGAGCACGAGCGAGGAGAAGGGTTTTCAATGACGCGGAGACACTTGGCGAGCGAAGATACCGCAGGCCGAGTAAGCAACATCAACCGAGAGGGAAGGATAGTGGTACAAAAGGGAGCGCGGAGAAGCGAACCGACCGACAGAAGCCAGTGCCTCATCGAGGAGAGCCTCGCTACCTCAAGCACTTGTCAAGTAATTGCGTTACGTATTGACTTAGTTTCCCCAACGGTCGTACCCTCGCACCGAGCAACCTACCCCTGGATGGCATATTAATTATTTGGTAATTTCCAAGTTTGACCGGGTGACCATTGGGATCCCGTCGTGCGTGCACCGCACCACGATATTTCTCCTCAAAGCCACCGCGACATCCATCAAGTCATCTCCAAAACATATTCCGCTAAATATCGTACATTTTTTTACCGTTGAGTAATAATTATAGGTGATATTTTGAAAAGAACATTTTCCGAGATTCATTCTAGCGATTTTTTATCCGGAGCCGGATCTACGGTTTCTGACGAAAAGATCGCCGCCAATTTTTTTTTTTTTTTTTTTTTTTTTTTTCAAAACCGATTAAAAAGGTTCTTAACCAGTGATTTCAGGGGTAGAATATGCGACTTGAGAACGATGGTATTGGTTAAAAGTCGATATTTTGAAAAGAAACATTTCCCAGCGCGTGTGATTACTCTAGTTATTAATAAAAATTATAACGGAGTCGGTCTATTTACCCTGTGTCTCTTTTGTTTGATTTTTCTCATTGTCGCATCGAATCTATCAACCGCCGTGATATTCCAGCGGACCTAACCCAAATTCTCCTCTCCTCATTTTCATTCTCGTTCGTCCGACGAGTCGGTTGCGTCGAGGGAAAAATGAATTTGAAACGAGAGGCAGAGGCAAAGGACAGAGGAATATAAAAGTAGCCAGAAGTGGAAGCTCACGGTACAGTAGCTGCGACAGGGGTTTTCGGCCGGGCGGGAAGCAAGTAAAGCTGGAAAAGTTTCCATCGGCCCGCGGTAAAGAGCCTTCGTCCCCGAGTATGTGTATTCAGCACTCGAAATTTTCTTTCTATTCGATTAAACGTCCCATCCACTACTCTTTCTCCCCCCTTTCCTACCACGTCTCCCGTTTCTCTCATTCTCTTTCCCTCTAGCCTTGATGAAGAATTTAATTTAGATTCATTGGAGTTTTAAAGCGACTGCAGGGAAACACACTTTAGCGCTCTAAATGCTCTTGCACCCGTTCGCTATTCTTTACCGATCGACTTTCTCTTTTTATCCGAAAAAAGATTTTTTTAAATCACTATTTTTTTCTTTTTCCACGTATCACTTGTTCCGTTAATAGCACGAGAGCTCCGTTAATCTGAGACGAAAAACGTGTCGTACATATCCAAAAAGAAGAAGAAAAAAATTGAAAATGTTGGTATGAAAGAATTTCCGATGACTCAAAGACAAGATGATTTTTTGCATCTCTATGTCCGCGTGATGGCGATGAATTTGACTTTGGTAGGTCGCGAGGACGAGGCATCCGAGGTTCGCCTCTCGTTTCTTCCTCCTTCACTCAATTTTCTTCTTTATTTTCCCAAGGTCCGCGCTGGGTGTGTACGGCGAGCTCGTTCATGGATTCTTAAAGCCGTATGGGATTTACGCTCTCGGAGCCGACGACGACGACGACGACGACGACGAAGCGAAGGAGAGGAAGAGAGCGAGGAGACAATGTCGAGAAGCATGTCCTTGGGCTGACGTCGGTGCGAGGCGCTGCCGGTGGTTCCGCCGCTCGCCGGCGAAGCCGGACGTCGAGCTGCCTGGAGAGCAATCAATTTCGTGGACGAGTCGCGTCCTCCGCCGTGCAGGAGCCCCGGACGGAGAAGCAGCGGTGAGTACGTCTTCGAGAGTGTCTCGAGATGTAGCTTGGCTATATAGAGAGGGGTAAGAGCGCGTGTACATAGACAGACGGAGGGATAGATGCCCCGAAGTGCGGCAACGGTTCGCGCACGTTTCCACTATCGAGCTGGAAGAAGCTCCGTTGATTTTTCCCGGGTGGAAAGTCGACCCCGAAAGCGGATCAACTTGTCAGACGTATAAGAGGACGATGCGGAGGAGCGGCGGAGGGATTGAAAAATACCGAGGCGATCCTGTCAATTTTTTCCCCTCTCCAATGAAACATCCATCATTGATATCCCGACTTGGTTCTCCCGGACTTGTGATTAAATTCCTTCTGTCGTATCCCACCAAGAGACGTTTCAATTCCAACGTTCGCGCTAATTTTCCAAGAAACACTCGAGGCGATTCAAGATCGAATTCGGTGCTCTCTCCGAGGTCTTGAACGAGCGACTCCGCCGTCGCTCGCGTCTATCTCGTCATCTCCCAACGTGTAGCACACATTGTCCCGGCGTTTCAATAATTCCCGGCGGATCGTCTTGCGCGCGGCGTCTATGGATCACGAGGTGACAATTAATTCGGTGTCGGTGAAGATCGTCGTCGGCGGAGGACGTTAACGAGACGTTGGGGGACGTCGCACCGCCAAGTGTCTGTCGCGCGCGCTCTCGACGTACGTTCCTCTTTATCCCGGCGTGGTGCATTTCCGCGCACACACACAGAGGGAGAGAGAGAGAGAGAGAGAGAGAGAGAGAGAGAGAGAGAGAGAGAGAGAGACGCCCACTCGAGGCAACTGACGTGTCTGCGGAGACCGCGTCGCCAAGTGTAAGCGAATCCCGAGCTCGCCCGCCGCTCCTCTCCTTTTCATCATCTACAATTCGATCACTCTCGATGAAGATTAGGTGAAGCACTTGTGTACCTCGCCTCGCGTCTCCTCCTCTCGAGCAATTTCCCGCTGCACGCAGCGCGAGACGGAGACAAGATCCCTGAGAGGCTGCTCCGCCTCGAGTGGCTTCTGTCGCGAGGGGTGGAAGCCAGAGGCGATTTCCGACGCGTTCATCGGGGAACACCCGAGCAATGGGTATACGTGGGAAAGGGTAATGGGACGCGGGAGATGCACGCTTCCTAGCCACGAGAATACAGTCCTCCCCTCGGTGCCTCTCTTGTCCTCGCTCGCTCAAATTGAGGTTTCGTTGGACCGAAGAGGGTAGTTAAGATATCGAGCCTGGCTGAGAGGCGTCGAGACGCCTCCGCGACCATCAAGAGGTCCATGCCCCGCGCGCGACGTCTCTTTCCCTTCCAGCCAGCCAGCCAGCCAGCGAGCCAGCAGCCTCTCGCCCTCTTTTTACTCCTCGCCACTTTTCTCCTCACATCCAGACAAAGTAGTTGACTCGACTATCCGAATTGAATCTAATTTTCTTGAGAAAAGAGACTGCCCCGGGCAGCGCCACCGTAGTGGCTTCGCTTCGACTCTCGCGCGTGAATCACGTTGACGGATTTTCGGGACGCCGCTGCGGCTGACCTTGAAGGGAAATGTTCAGTTTCAGTGTTAAAAAGATATAATGATTCGCGTGATTATCGTAAAAGATGGAAGCGAAAAGCGATGCGCCCAGGTCACGAGTAGCGCGCATGAAAAGCGCGTCCATTGTCCCTAGTCGCGAGAATAACACCGCTCGAAATTCGCGAGGCTTTGTGCTCGCAGGGCTCGGTCCATCCGGTTTGACGACCTGTTCCACTGGCGAAATGATCAACAGGAGTGCTGGCGCCGCCACGACCGGAAAATCATTATGCTGGAAGCTGCATATGCCCGTGTCCGAGCCGCATTGATGAAACGTTGACCTCGTGTGTAGCCGTTCGATTACAGCGCAACCAACCGTTTTCACACTAATCCATTTGTACGATAATCAATCGATTAGCAAGCGGTTAAACGGCTTGCTAATGCTTGTGAAACGGACGAAAACCGAAAGAAACGAAAGAAACGAAAAAAAGAGAAACGTATAATCAACGAACAGAAGAAACCCGATAATGTATTTAAGCTGATTAGCGCGATAAAACGAGCTTTTCCATAAATACCGAAACGCGATATAGCTGCATATATTTGCGAACAACGGAATCGTCACTATCAATACTGTGTTATATACGGCAATAATGACCTGTCGTCTCGCGGTAAAATGCACCTATCCTCGGCCTCGCCGTCGCGCTCAATCGATGATCCCGAAAACTTGTAAATAGAGTGTATCGGTGATTAACTGAAATTACATTCTCCCTCTCTCTCTCTCTCTCACCGGTCGAATAATTTTCCTCCCGTCTGGCGCTCGCGGCTCGTCGGTTCTATATCTCGTTTTCTCGTTCAGAGCACAGGCAGAAGCTTCATGGTGGCTCCATCGTTGCCGCACGCGTGGGAACCGAACGAGTCACTCGTGAATGTGATGCGGAGACTGTAACACAGGAGATTATTGTATACCAGCGAGTTGTAGTGGAGCGCGCTGCACGCGCTCGCTATATACTCGAATCAAAATTAGATCGTTAAGGAAATTAACGTGAAATTAACGTCCAAACTTGACGAAATCGGAAAAAAAAAAAAAAAAAAATCGATTTCGTTGTTTGCCCGAAAAACATGAAACTCGATGAGAAAAATGCAGAAAATGATTTTTCACGTTTTTTTCGAAATTTCGTCACTTGGCTAGAATCGAGGTTACTTTCATTTCGATCGACCAAACCTGGCTTTTCTTTTTGCGATCTTGATTTCTGCATTTTTTACAGGATGTTAAAGTCAGACTCTGAAAAATCGCAAATTTTTAGAAGGGGTACTCCTTTCGTTTTTTTGCAATTTTTGGGGGTCTGACTTTAACATTGTGTAAAAAATAAAAAAAATCAAGATATCGCATTCCGCCTTGCGGCATTCTCTTCTATATTCTATAGAGTTTTCTCCGGAACGTCGGACAATTAAAAGAATCTTGAACGCAGCGTGACGTGTTGATATGGACAATCATCCGTGGCTACTCGATGGATTGTAATAACAACAACACGTTCGGAGTAAAAACAAGAGAGTGAAAATAATTTGTAGTCTACAGAGCTATGTTTACTTGGGTTTCAATAGGGAAAATAAAAAAGAATTAAAAAAATGTGCATGATATATGAATGCGTGTCGTGTCAAGTCGGAACGGATTGAGTGATTGTTATTATTCGTTATCTCGCGGCAGCAATACCCATAGCAGCTGCGCATGTGATGATCGTGACGGTGCAAGTTCGTAAGCTGTTTATAAAAATGGGAACGACATGATGAGAAAATACAGAGTGCGTCGCGTCTCCGTCGTATCACGACCTATCTCAACTGTTTTCGTTTCGTCGCTGGTAAATTGAGTAAAATGGCGATCGGTGTGGCTGAGCTGGGATTGTCGGTTCTGGTTGTCCTTCTCGCCGTCTACCGTTACCTGACACTCAACTACGACTATTGGGAGGCTCGCGGCGTCAAAGGACCAAAGCCGATTCCTCTGTTCGGCACAACGAAGGACATAATCCTGAACAAAATGTGCATGGGTGACTATCTGCACGAAATTTACAAAAAGTGGAGAAGCGAGCCTCTCGTGGGGATTTACTTGCATCGCCAGCCGGGTCTGGTGGTGCAGGACTTGGATCTGGTGAAGGACGTGCTGATAAAGGATTTTGACAAGTTCGTCGATCGCGGAAATCCGATGAACGAGAAGGTCGAACCCCTGACGGCCCATTTATTCAACATCGAGTCGACGAGATGGCGCCCTCTGAGGAGCAAACTCTCGCCCACGTTTACCTCGGGGAAGCTCAAGGAGATGTTTTACCTGGTGGTCGAGTGCGCCGACCAGTTGGACAAATATCTCGACGAGATAGCGAGGGACGCGGAGGGTCATAGCGCGGTCATCGAGTTCAACGAACTCACCGCGAAATTCACGACCGACGTCATAGGCGTCTGTGCGTTCGGGCTTCAGCTTAACTCGATCGCCAGCGCCGAGAGCCCCTTTCGCGCGATGGGACGTAAAGTCTTCAGAATGGACTGGCCGCGATTCATCAATTTTCGGCTTCGAAATTTCGCGCCCGGCCTGCACGCGATCGTCGGGCCACTTTTCGCCGATCGGGAGATGGTCGATTTTTTCGTCAACACGACCAAGCGGACGGTTGAATTTAGAAAGAAAAACCGCGTCGTCAAGCACGATTTCATCGATCTTCTTATGGCAATCATGGACAAGCCGGACAAAATGGCCGATATCGGTGAGTCAAAGTTCCAACGGTCCGGTTTGCCGCTGCGCATAATCCACCGTTGTTTTTTTTTTTTTTTTTTTTTTTTTTCGACCAACGTAACAGCATCATTTTTATATACTAGAATTTACCGACACTCTTTTCGCCGCTCAACTCTTCGTCTTTTTCCTCGCTGGCTTCGAGACTTCCTCCTCGACGATGAGCAACGCGCTCTACGAGCTCGCCCAGAATCACCAGGCTCAGGACAAATTGAGAGAGGAAATCAAAAACGAGATGGAAAGAACCGGTGGAATTATCGATTACGAAGGAATCAAACGCTTCAAGTATCTCGATATGGTTTTTCAAGGTAATTCGGCGATTATTTATTCAAGGAAAAAAAAGAAAAAAAACAAGAAAAGATTTGCATACTCAATTAACGACTCTATCCGCAGAGACGCTAAGGATGTATCCACCGGTTAATATTCTAACGCGAAAATCCACCGAGCCGTACACATTTAAAAATGCATCTGACACGAAGTTGCTGAGCATCGACAAAGGCCAGATGATCTGGATACCCATTTACGGAATTCAGAGGGATCCTCGATATTTTCCGAATCCGGATGTTTTCGATCCCCATAGATTTACGCCGGAAGCCATCAAATCGAGACCTTCAATGTCGTATTTGCCATTCGGCGAAGGACCGAGAAATTGCATCGGTTGGTATAGTTTTAGTGAGACACGCGATTACAGCGGCAAGTTACAGTCAGATGGTCAAATCGTAACGTTTTGGTAAACTTTGAAAATAATATGCTGTAAATCTGGTTTATCGACTCTGCTCGCGCGGTGCGAGAGAGATAAAAACAACACCGACGGTTGATAATGCAGAGACCGGTTAATTCTACCGATAACTTACCGCTCGACTCTGCAATCTCTTATCCTTCAGTCTTCTGTCCTCTCATCAGGTAAAAGATTCGGCGTTATGCAGACCAAAGTAGGCCTTGTCAAGATTCTGCATCGTCACAGGGTCGACGTTTGCGAAAGGACACAGATTCCATTCGTAAGCGATCCCAAGGGTTTCCTGCTATTAGCCAAACATGGAGTTCATCTGAGGATCACGAGGGACACAAAAAGCAGCACGGATCTGTAAAGATACATCGATCGATGATAAATAACAAAATGGTAAAAACTTGACACGCACAATTGTGTTCACTGTGAAGAATAAATTATATTAACTTCATTATTACTGTTAAGATTGCAGACGTTGACAGTAATAATTCATTATTAAACATTAACAGCGATAATTTATTTATCATTACTAAAATTCAAACGGTAAACTGATTAATTCGTGTAACAGTCTCAAATGGAAAATTCTCTTTTGCAGTTTTTGCTGAAACAGATAGCGCATCGAGATATGCGTTATCGAGAGAAAAAGACAAATGCGTTTGCGGCATTACCACGCCACGATACATTCTCGAAATGTTACTTTTGAGAAAATGTACAGATGGCGGGGAGTGTTCCAACGTTAGAGAGATGTATGGGAGGCTCCTGATTGTACAAGAAGAAAAATTTTGACAAGATCCATTGGTTATGTGATCTAACCTAATTTACATGAGGCAAAAAGTATCTCGTAAATTTGAAAAAGCAATCGATACCCAATTGTACATTTGCCTTGGCTTAATCTCATAATCCAAACGATCTTGTGTTATGTGAAAAGCTGTTCATAAAAAAAAAAAAAAAAATAACAATACAAGAAAAATAAGATAAGATAAAAGGAAATGGTGTAATGGTGTAAAAATGTGAAAATTAAAAGGACGCTCGGTCATCGATTGAACATAAAGAGATAGCATTCTCGTGAGACAAAAGAATTTCAATTGCACGAATAACATGGTGGATAATCGAGAGAGAGAGCTCCAAGTACGATGATCACGCACCACGTATGTACTTAACTTTGGGGAAGCAGCGGCTCGGCTTCCATCTCGCGTAGCCATCGTGTGTTTACATCGAGCCGCCCGTCCTGTCCCGTTCCGCGTCGTTGTCGTTTTACGGTCGCTCGCGGGCACACCAAATGTATCGGTGGACTCGTCGCGCTTCCGACACACGAATGAGTTTTATTTTCCCGATTGAAATCTTGACGCGCGTTTAGCTTCGACCAGCTTGGTACACTTGTGTGTTTAACGAGGGGCCGAGGGAGATAAAGTTGCCGGGTGAAAAGCCGAGCACACACGGGAGAGGGGACTGGTTTTGGGTAGTCGCGCGAAGGCGGCAAGGCGCCGAGGACCGCCAGGAGTCGAGTTGGCGCGACGCCGCCGCTGCCGCCGCCGCCGCCGCCGCGGTCGGCCGACCGGTGCTTTTGTTTGTTTTCGTTGCTCGCCTCGCTCGCGCGCGGCAGCGGCCAATACGGCAATACGGAAAGTTGCCTCGCCTCGCGCCTCACTGCTGGCTCGGAACGTCGAGTCGACGGTCCCACGAATTTTACACGACTCGACCGCCGACGGAGACTGTAAAACCGGCCGGCAGGACGTATTTATTTTTTCACGCGCGAGGCGGGAGGAAAAAAAATATCCGGCCCCGAAAGGAGTATTCGCTCGAACTGAAAACGAAGCAGCGACAACTCACGCGACACTTTGACACCTGTCGCAATAACATAACATAACACGGAGGTCAATCGATCGCGCACTGTTTTCCTTACTCGGTGGAACGCGGCAACAGGCGCGCGCGCGCGCGCTCCCCCGCGGCCGCGCGTTTCACGGGGACAAAAAATAATGCTTTCGGTCGACGCACAACGAGAAGCGGCAGACACGCCATTTTCCGTTGTAGACAGCGCCGCGGACGTTTGCGCGCGCGAATCACCGGAGATATCGACGATACCAGCAGCGACTGATTTTCGGATTGACTGAGAAAAAAAAAAGGAATAAAAAGAAAAGAAAAAAAAAAAAAATCAAACAGGATCCAACAGGATCATGTTGGTTGCTTGAACGAATACTGGAAAAAAGAGTCGGAGAGAAAAAAAGGTTGGCGAGCCGAGCAGTGGGAAATGGCGGCGGCCGGCGACTCGCGGGCCGCGGCGTCGTCCGCGCGGCCCATCGGACGGGAGGAGACCGAGGAGAGAGTGGAAGATACGAGCGAGAATCGAAGCTTCGCGGACTCGGAGATGGCGAGGGGGGCTCTCGAGGCTGCACCGGAAATTTCATTACAGGGGACGAGCCGGGGCTTCGATGTATGGAGAAAAAGCCAAAAGGCGCGTTCAAAGGAATCGCGCGCGACTCGAGTGAGGGCGGACCGAGACGCGGCAAGACGAGGGGGGATTCGCTCGCCGAAAAAGCACCGAGCAAGACCTATCGAGTTGCCAGCGCCCTTGCATAAATAATAACGTTACCGCGTCGTCGTGTCGTGTCGTGTCCCCTCCCCGCGAGTCACATAATACGCCAAGGATATCGAGTTTTCAAAGGCGACCCGAGCGCACACCGATGTATCGCGATTAGCGTGTCGTCATCACCGTCGTCACGTGGATACGAAACGCGACGACTGACGAGCTGCGGCGAGCGCGCGTTAGGTTAGAATTCCTCCTCCATCGATGTCCTCGACGAGAAAGAGGAAGAAGAAAAACAAGCGACCGTTCGCTCGATCTCTCGAATCCCGGGAGGAAAGAGGGAAAAAAAAGTAGGATGTTATTTGCTTGGCCGCCGCGTTCGCGCAGCTCGTTCGCTCGTTACGTCAACGATCGTCGCGAGTGCCTTTGACGACACTGCCGCCGCCGCGCCGCGGTGGCCGGCTGGCCGGCCGGCCAGCGCGCATTCGTCGCATTGCTATCTCGATCGACACGGAGCTCGTGAAAATTACGTGCGGAGACAGGATGACCGCGAGAAATTCAATCAAGTGGACCGATGAGACGCGGGAAATAAAAAGAATGTATATTTTCCGCGTGTCTGATATCAGCCGACGCGCGCGACTAAATTCGAGGTTACTTCTCTTTCCAGGTCCACGATGCGGGCTTGATGGGATTCTCTTCGGTGGCGCATCAGCGAGGCCTCTGAAGGAGGCGTACTGTCTTTGTGCGCTGTGCGTTGCGTCGCTAATACGCGGAGCTCTCGATCTCCCCGCGCTCTCGCGGTAATTCGACGTAAGGCGACGTGGCGGCGCGGAGCGCGGCGGGTAATTGAAAACAGCGAGCGGCGGCGTTTGAATTGAAGCGGAAAATCGATCGGAATCAAAGTGCGTGGGTACCGCGTGCGTGGATAGCTTGCCGGATAATTGCCGCAGGAAGAGCCGCTTGTGGAGCAGGGCGGCCGAGGATCGATGAGAGAGGAAAAGATGCGAGTCCCTTTGAGCGCGTGAAGGGGCTTCCGGTTGTATCGAGCGTTTGCGGCGATCGCTGCGCGGAGGAGGGAGTGAAGAGCGATTTCGGTGAGCCACGAGCAACGGCGTTCCAAGTACGAAAAAACACGAGGGAATACAATGAATCTGGGTCGAACGAGCCGCTGCAGCGTCTCACTCTCCTCCAAGTACGTGATATTTTTTACAAAAGTACCTAATATTTTCGAGTATTTTGCCCAGCGGCGTACGAAGACATGAATAAAAATATTGCGCGTCATGGACGGGAATATTAGGGACGAATGTTGCCAACTTCTCGAGTCAATTTTCTCTGTAGGTCGCGTGCTGCGGGCGGAAAAAGTCCAATCAGCTTCCCCCTCCGTCCAGAATAATTATGAGAAATGTGGGGTGACGCGTCCCTCGAATCCGGCGAAAGGCGACACCGGGGCTAGTTGAAGCACGCGCAACTTTCAAATTAACTTGATTCATTTTTTCAAGCCTTTTTCCTAAAATCACTCCAACTGTAATAAATCCCTCTTTTAAAAAGTTGATGAGTAACGGAAAGCATTGTTAGCAAACTATTGGAGCTGTGATTGGTTGCCGCAGGAAAGTCCGTGATAAACAAAATCAGTTTGGTGTCAAATGATGGTATAGGTTAAAGGTCGATATTTTGAAAAGAAAACAAAATTGGGGTCGATTTTGGCGATTTTCGGTCGGGAGCCGAATCTACGATTTCTGACAGAAAAAAAAAATAAAATTTCGTCGCCAAAAAAATATTTTTTCAAAATCGATTAAAAAAGGTTAATAACCAGTGTTTTCGGGGGTAGAATATGCCATTTGAGAATGATGGTATATAGGTTAAAAGTCGATATTTTAAAAAGAAGAAATTTCGGAGGTGATTTTGGCAAGTTTGTCAGTGACGCGCGCCATCGCGTGTGATTAGCCTAGTAATTGATAAAAATTCGATGAAATTGAGGGGAAAAAAATGGAGTAGAAAAAAGTCGCTCACGGTGCCTGATTCTCGAGAGCGTTCTCGAAGAAAGCTCTCTGGATTTGGATCCTCGAAGCCAAGAGCCGCAGAGAGAGCACGCACTACCCGAAATATAACGGATATCCTGCGTCCCTCGTGTATACATCGGTCATACCGTCGCCCGCCGCGCTCGGAATTGCAGGGGTAATCCCTCGGCGACTATACCGATATTGGCCTTTTTGGGGGAGCTCTTGCATCGGCGACATTTACATAAAAATAATTAAACGCTCGCGCGCGCTCCGGAGTCAGATGCGGGCCAACTAATTGGCAACACTCGCGTTATCCGAGCGAATCCCTGCTATTCATACGGATCTTCCACCCCCCCGATTTAGCATTCTAATTAGGAGCACCGAAAATAAAGGACGCGCTTTTCCCGCGCTCTGGAGCTTGAAAACAAAACATTATACAAGAAGAATTATTTATCCGAGATTTTTTTTTTTTTTTTTTTTTTTTTTTTTTTTTTTTTTTTTCTTGAGTATCGAAGAAAAAGTAACCGCGGCTTTGAAGAAGCGACTCGCTGTTGATGAAAATAACGAACGTAGTCTCGATTAACGTCTGATTAACGGATACGGTTGCCCGCGAGATTGATTATGACGCTGAGGATATTCGCTATTTAACCAATGAATATAAAATGAAATGCCATAGCGCAGCAGATTCCATATTTGCTTTTAATTCAACAGTTCGTTGAACACACTCGCGATGCGCTCGAGAGGACGCATATATATATTTCTTCGGCGTGATTCGCGCGTGTAACGAGCTCTCGATTAACAAACTTTTGCCCAATCGAAAGTCGCCTCTTCCCCCCCGCGTGCATGAATTATCAATCGTCGCGGAGAGACGCGTTTGATTGACGAATAGCCGCGGGTAGTCGCGCGATCGACAAACACTCGGTGGTGCCGCGAGCGCGCGCGGTGCGCCAAAACGATTGCCGGCAATTTATTTGTTGCATCGATCGCGGCAATTATTCGATATTGACAGGAATATGCTCTCGACTTTGGTTGGTTAGAAACCGCTCGTGTTAATTACTCCCGTTGTTGATTGACCAACGACGAGAGCATTCGCGACGCGAATCAATATCGATCGCGAGTGTCGCAGCTTCGTCCCCGCGGGCAAAGTTGAACCGTGCAGCGGCGGCGCCGCGACATCTGTTGCGGTGAGCCGCGTCCCCCGCGCGCGACAAATTATTTCTCCCGTTGGAATAATTATACGCGTCAATTGTACCAGCTAATAATTCGACAGAGGAGAAAAATAAACTAACCGGTTAATTTATCCTTGTTCGCGCAGCTAGAGAGTCGCGGCGAGTAGGCCGAGTGCATCCGACTAGAATAATAGGCAGCATCCCTCCGCACAATATGCTTTTCTTTTCTTTTCGCTTCGTCATATATTGCCATGTTTTTTTTCTCATATATCGTGTAACGCCGCGTAGCGTATCGATCGCCTTTTCTCGACGATGCTCGTGCAACAACGCGCGCAGCGATTAGTATCCGCGTCGCGCGCGGTTATTGCATCAACCAACGTGTACAGTCTTTGCGCGCTAATTCGTTGATTCATTCGCGACTTTGCCGTCTCACCCCTCGCGCGCGAGCGCGCATCGATAACCGGATCATTTTTATCATCTCGCGCAGCCTCCGCAGCGGCCAGAGCGGCGGCTCTCCGAGCTCTCCATCGACTATCGACCACGACTATTCGTTTTAACGAAACAACGTGGATTGTTTGTTAGATAATAAAAAGTCGTAAGATGTGGAAGGTTGTTATCTCGGGATCGCTCGCGTGTAATCGCGAATTAATCGTCGCGGCTGCCGGTTTCCCTAGCAGCCGCAAGTTACAAGCGCAACACCGTGCGGCAACGTTTTTCATCTTCCGGTGGTTGACGTGCTCCGGGCTAATGGGCGGCCGCTCTTATCCCCTCGGAATCATCTATATGCAGATTCCGCTCGCGTGCACTCGAGTGCATACCGGCTCTTCGGTCTTGAATGTCCCGGGCCGGCCGCCGCTGCCGCCGCTACCGCCGCGCGCGAGCCGAGTCGCTCGTCGCGCCCCCACGACCGGCGATGCACAATTCCGAGAGAGAACAACGCCGCTAAATTATATTTTTCATTTTCAATTTGAATGAGTGATTTTCGCGCACCGAAAATTTTCACATTTTGCGAATAACACTTGGCGCTCGAAACCCCATAGTTTTAACGCCCACATATAACGCCGAGGTATCACAGCCGCGAGGGTGCGCGAGCAGCAGCAGCAGCGAGAGCAGGGAACCTCGAAGCCAGACAGCTTGACGCACGACTCTCCGATTCCCCAGCTTTTTCCCTCCGTACGCGTATCGACCCTCGCGGCCGATACACCAAATCACCCAAATTACATCGCGAAGCGGCCAAAGATAAATCCTCCTTGGCAATAGTCCAGCGGCTCAATTTTTTTTATCCCCGCGCGCACCAACCATAATTGCAGTCATAGCCCGCGCGATCAAGCCGCGATTGGCGCGCCAAACGACTCGACTCGATTATCGTTATATCGCGCGCGACGCTCGGACTTTGCGGGCGCGATGAAGAATTTTCAAAATGAAAATCCTTCGTCGAAAAATCGGAAAGTTTAATCGCCGCTCAGGAAGCCTCGACGGTTTACGCGCGGGGGTGCGTGGACACCGACAGACAGCGGGATCCTATCTGTACCTACATGCGTATTTTGCTCAATCTCTTTTTTTTTTTTTTTCTTTTTTTTTCTCTCCTATCGATTCACCCATCGGAGATACTCGGAGAGCCGCGGAGGCTCGTATTTCATTTCCGGTGGCTTTCGACGTCACGAAAAACGCGCCCTGGCTCTCAATCCGTATGTACGCATCGAGGAGAGCGGAAAAAATGCTATATATTTTTTTTTGTATAAAATGGAAAAAAGAATCAAGTTTTTCGAGTTTTTTCAGGTTCGATCGATCGATAAGAAGTAACCTCAATTTTAGTGAAATTACGAAAATTCAGCGGTTACTTTTCTTCGGATTTCGGATGTTTTGACCGAATTTTTAAGTCGAAAATGATGTCATTCGTTCGGACGATCGAGGGCGTTCCGAGTGTACGAATTTGTCGTCCCTCCGCGAAAATGTAATTTTCCGGGGAAAATATATGTAAAAAAAAGTGAGGCGAGCTGTTTGGTTTGGCATACGCCGTGCAGCGGGATAAATGAAGCGCCGCGCGCGCGGCGACTGCGAGTCCGTGCGGGCGGGCGGTCTCGTGCAGTGGCGGGAACGTCGCCGCCGCCGCCGCCGCCGCCGCCGCCGCTGTAGCCGCGCCGGGGTGAGAGAGCGATGCGCGCGCACCTCGCGACCACGCTGCCCGGCGTAGTCGGGATACAAAGCCGCGTGGTGCGTGTTCCCCGTATCCCCTGCGAGCGATCCTTTCCCTCGGCCCGAACCGCCCGAAGCGCCGGCCGACGTTCAGTGACAGCGCTGCCTCTGACGCGAGAGGTCTGTGCCGCTATTTCGCTCCTCGACGTTCAGAGACACAGAGAGAGGGAGAGAGAGAGAGAGAGAGAAAACAACTTTTTTACTCGCGAAGCAGAATTCCAGTTGGACATTTCTTTCGACCGCTCGACAGCCAATCGCACGCGCGTGAACGGACCGAGAATATCCGGCTCTGTTTGCGCAAAGTCGCGAGCCAGATATACGTTGAATTGTTTTTCAAAATCCCGCGAAAGATCGCGCGCGCGCGCGCGCGAGTGCGTGCGGTGATTGGCGCGAATCAGTCGTGCCGAGTGAAAAAACGGCGGTGCCAACGTCGAAATCTCGAATAGCGGTTTGTCCAACGAGAATATCGGTACGGTGATGTGGGTTTGAGGTGGTGAAGAAATAGCGTGTTGGAAGAGAGGGAAGAGAGCAGCTAGGCGTTTGAGGAAGAAAAGAGGGCGAGAGAAAAAAGAAAAGAAGGTGAGATGAGGCGGAGGAGCGTGGTGATCGCGTGGGCCTGTCTGTCGGTGGTTGTCGTGGTCGTGTGCGAGCCGGACGCGGCCGCGAAGACGCGGATAATGAAGTGTTGCAGGTACGGGGAGGAATTGGCGCGGCCGACGGGGAACGGTAGCGGTGCGAATTGCGTGCCGAGCGGGCGCGAGTGGCGGCCATTCATATTCTCGACGGTGCTGAACAACGAGGTGAAGGAGGTGCCGAATAATTGGGACGTTGTCGAGTTGGCGCGACCCGAGTGCCGCGGCGCCGATCGCGCGGTCACCTACGTCCCCTGGAGCGACTACAACCCCTTCATTCTCCTCGACACCGGTCACGCGATCCTCGACGACGGCAAGGGCAAACTCGGTGCCCAATTCGAACCCACCGAGTACTGCGCCGATTCGCAGGCTCTGCTCGTCTGCGCGCCGCGAAAGATCGACGCCAACAGAGCCGCCGCCACCATGAGACCCAAAGTTCGCAGGTGCTGCGGCGAGGACGCCGCTTTCGACGAGAACAAGTGAGTCCGGCGAAACAACCACGAGCACCCCTCTTTTCACCACCAAAAACTCAATCTCTCTTTGTCCTTTTGCTTTTTCTCTCCAACGCCACTCTCCTCTCGACGCCAAACAGACAACTCAATCTTTTTACCTCTTTGGTAGTCGCCGCCGTAACCAATCATCAGCCACTGCGACCCATCTTTCTTCCATTCGACGAATGCACAATCGCCGATTTTATGTAAAGAGGGACAGATGGCGTTGGAAGAAAAAAAACATTTCACGCTTACGCCAATCGATACATTGGCATGTTTTTCCTCCGTTCAATATTCCCATCGACGTATGTATCTTCTTTTCTTCTTTTTTTTCTTTTTTTTTTTCAATGACAAAGAACATACATGAAACGTCAGTTGTGCGTAAAATGAGAAAAAGTATCCGAGCCAAGATTGAACCACGAGCAAATTCTTTTTTTTTTTAATGAAACTCAATAATAGTTCAATTATGACGAGCGACGGCTCATTTTTGTCACTGGAAGATCCTTTGTCGATCGACCGAACAGATTTTTTACAAACGGTTGTGTCTTTTGAACTACGGGTACTATGAAAAATCTATTTAGCCCATCGATCAAGTATCTTCCGATAATAAAAATGAGCCATCGCTCGTCATAATAGAACCATCATTACCGTTTATTCTTTGAATGAACCAGACAAAAGAATACGACAAATGTATTTGTCTGTTAAAAACGAATCTCTATTAAAAACTAACGCTTTTGACGATTCAGACCCGACTCGACTGGTGGAAGTTGAGACAACGCTTGTATCAAGTTGAAGAATAATTTTTGTCACGGAAGGAAAATAAACAAGATGATAATTTTCTAGAAAGACCTGTGTGGTTCAACCCGAGTCGTCGGACGCGCCGGTTTTATTGCCGAACGCGTCGTCGATAGTCGAGCTGGTCGCGGGTTTTCCGAGCTGCGTGCAGATCGATAACTTCAGGATCGTTGGAAGCGCGAAAGACGCGGTGGTCCAACCGGACGGTGGCCTCGAGGTCAGCGGTGTTGTCCTGGCCGCGGAGAAATTCTGCATCGAGAGGATCAAGGAGCTCGACGGCATGGCCAAGGTCTTCACTTGCCGGGAGCACGACATACAGAGGTAATTTTTACACGAAAAACTACCGTGGAAATGTTTTAATAACCGAAAATCAGTAGAAATTCTTCAGGGTAAGTAAAATGCACTTGGCGTAAACTGGGAACAGGACGAGTTGTATATTTCGTTGGCTCGGCAAGGTCGAGCCGCGGTTGTTGAGTCACGAAGAAAAGAGATTGCAGCCTTCGGCTACGCCGATCGTTATTAACGTTCCGCGTTTTTACGAGGTTCCGTTTCGCGTTTAACGATTGGAACGGCTCCAGATCGGTGGCTGGGGCTGCGCGTCTGTACCACCTACCAGCTCCATACGTATGCGCGGTTGTACAGTTGTGATGACTCGAAATGGGCGGTGAGCCTCTGCTCCGGGGGGCAAAACTCTCCACGAACCCACACAAGTCCGCTGTATTCACACGAATTTACGATTGTACGACGATCTCGGGGACCCGCGCCAACCGATCCAGTCCCGAGACCGCGAGACCCTTCTGCTTTCTCTCTTTCCTCCTCTCTCGCCCCCCCCCCCCCCCCCCCTCCCCGCGAGACCGACGGAGACAAAGAGAGCCCGAGGGGCCCAACGGAATTATGCAGATCCGGTTCCTCGTGGCTAAGAAATAGACGCGAAATTAAGACGCGCCGAGTCTGCATCTTCCGTGCACACTTTTTCCTCCCGTCTCTGCGCAATGCAATTATTCACGCACCTGAAAAGTCGAAAAGTTCAAACCAGCAAAAATACCTTCATTCGTGGGACAGAAGTGACACCAACATATTTTTACATTTTATTATGGTGAAAGTTGAAAAATATATTTCACACAGATAATTCACGTATCGATGTTTTTCGCTGCTATTCCATTTCCATCCGAAGAAAAAAAAAAATCCTAGTATCGAGGACCGTATGGCTGGGGGACCAGAGATGGAGCTTAAAAATAGATTCAACCATTTCCGGGGAAAAATGCATTTTTTTTTCTTCTCCCCAAACGAGAATCAAATTCTCGATCCAATTTCATTTTTAATCCGTCCAGCTCGCTCTGTCTCGCTCGTCTGTAATATTCGCATCGATCCCTTGTTCGCGTCGCGGGACCCGGCGCCGTGTCGGGCTCTTGGATAGTCCGAGCACGTTCGCCTCCCTTTTTTTTTCTTTTTTTCTTTTTTTTTCTCCGTGCTGCGACCAAATATCGAAGGAATTATTGCGTGCGCGAGTTCCGTTCCGTAACCGTGTGTCAAACGATTTTTCTTTCAACTTATTTTTTGCGCGCGGCTGTTTTTCCGCCGCAAACCGGAAGCGCCGCCGCGATACATTCGAGCTCGTTGAATAATCGCTAACGTGGCGGTAATGGACACCTCTTTGCTCGTTGGAAACGTCTCGATTTGGTAATCGTCGAAGAATCACTGGGCGGCAAACGCAGCGTCGCGGTAGCGCAGAGTCGGAGAAACCGAGCCGCGAGCGTGTTTACGTGTGCGAGAGGCAACGGTGTACGGACGGAGCGTACACGCGAGAAGCAACAGGGCACGCATAGACGACGTCATCGCACTCGAGAACGCCGAGAGATAGGAATGCGGGGAAGGAAAGTGGCGGGCGTGCCGTGGCCTTGGAAAATTCGAAGACTCCTTCGACGTCGCTCGTCGCTCGTTCGCTCGCTCGCTCGCTCGGTCGATGCACCGTCTCGATAAGCGCGTCGCCGAGCGTGCCCGATGGACGGAAAAGGTCGACGCGTAGACACACCAGAGGCCTCTTGTCGTCGCACTACCTGCGGTAAAATCGAGAGTGACGACTGGCCGGCCATCTCCTGCACTTTAACCATCACTCGATCGTATACCCACGTGACGGAGCAGCCTTCGCTTTCCGAAACGATTAAATCCCAAAGTCCGAGAGGCACGTATTAAATATACAAGTTTTTAACGTCCACGGGGCACGGGAGCTAGGGGGGAAAATATCGTTTACGACGCGAATAATTGCCTAGAGTTTCTCGCGTCTTCGGGGCTGTGTTTTGCTTTCACCGGTTAAAAACAGACTGACGTAGGGTAGAAACTTTCACTGCGGGTTTCCCAGGCCCGAAGGGAATTCACCTTATCGAATTGGGAGGCGTCTGCTGGGAGAAAATCCGAGTCGCCGAGGGGCCCCGGGTGTTAAAGATCACGTCACGTTCCCTCTCTATCCGATTTCTCTTTCTCATTTATCTCGTTTAACTCGTTGACCACCGTTAAGCGCTCTATTCGTTAGGTTCAAGTTGTACAGATAAACGAATTTTTCGATTTTTCTTCATTAATTCTTCGTTAATTTGGTCAATCGATCGAATATCGAAGGATCGAGATCGAGTGACTCAGCGGGATAAAAGTAATTCGAAATAGCGTTTCCATGAGCGTGTCAGGTCCTCGAGAGCACACACGACGTCGAGTACACCGGGAAATGATCGATTTCTGTGGAGCGACGGAGGTTGAACGAGAGCCGTGGGCACCGCGAGAGAACGCACCGAGGGTCGCTGCTTTGAATTTAATTAAATCCTCAGCAGTCCGGGCGGCTCACAGCCTCTCTCGCTGGCACACAGACAAATTCCATGTTTCCTCCTTCTCCCGTCGAAAGGAGACTACTCTTCCTTTTCACCGAGTCCTTTCACAGTCGCGCACTGTCCTCTCCCGAGAGTTCGTTTTCAGCACTGGGCGCTGATAAAAGTCGCGAAATCAACTCTCCCGGTCAAAGCCGCGTTATTTCCTTTCTTCCCGAACCTTTTGCTCCCTTCATTCTTCCCCGCGACTTTTCTTCCGGCGTAATTCACCGCGGCAACTTATTTATTTCTTTCTCTCGCAAACTACTCCGCCTTATTTTTATCCGACTACAATTCCTTTCGTTGCTTCTTTCTTTATTTCTTTCTAATTTTACTTTCCTCCGCTGCTACTTTCAGACCCGTCGCCAAAGACAACGACATCAGATTCACTATGTTCGCGGCCAGCCTGATCATAAGCGCGATTTTTCTCGCCGCGACTCTCGCCGCCGGTTGGCTGCTCCCCGCATCTCATCACGTGCTACACTGGAGATGCCAGACCCATCACGTCGTGTGTCTCATGTTCGGCGACATTCTCCTGGCCATTATACAGCTCGCCAGCCGCTCCCTCGACGGCGCCACGTGCAAAGCAGTCGGTGAGTACTTTCAAACTTTTCGTCTTTTCTCTTTTCTTTTTTTTACCTCTCTTCTTTTACAATCACTAAAATAGAAACTTTGAGTTTGTTTGAAAAAGAGGACTCTGCTGCCACTGTGAGGCTTTTCGGGAAATCGTTGAGAGCGATTCACCGTGTGAATTTGAACGAAACACCGAGGTTTTTGCGGTACCCTCGTTGTGTCGGCCGGCCCTTCTGGATTTCGCCGTGGTTGCAGGCATTTGGCCACTCGATCTCCGTCTCCCGCGTGGAGCACGTGAAACATTCACCCCGCCAGCAGCGATGCGAGCGTTATTTGCCAGGGCGCTTTGGCTGGCCCTCCCCCCAAACTATCCGCCGGGGTAATTATTCGGATGATCGTGGTAATCCCCGGCAAAGCCCTCCCTTCTGCCTCTACCGCGGCCCCGGGATCTCGCTGCTCACTTGGGCTCTCGTCAATTCATTTCGATCGCTCGAATCGATTAGAGTCCATCTCCGTTCCCGAGGTACGGGAGGGACGCCGCCGACCCGAACGCGATCCGCAGGCTCTTGTTCCACCACAAAACACGCCGACAGTGGTTGCCATTCGCAAGTGTCCCTTCTTGTTAAATCTTTCAACGATCATTCAATCACATTTTCCAAGCTTTCTGAAAATTAATGCGTCAAGACAATCGCCGTCTGTAGGCGTGTTTCAGCGCTAAAGTCTCGAACGAACAAATACGGTCGTTGTCCCTCGTGGAAGCCGCGCACGGCGAGAGGCCAAACAGAGCCAAACCGCGGTATTCTCTCGCCTCGTGGCTTCGACGAATGTTGCAATCGCGGAGAAACCGCGCCAGGGTCGAGGACCTTCCCGAGTCCCTCGAACAAGTGCGTTCGCCGCGCTCCGAGTCGTGAAAGAGAGGCTCGAGGCTCGGACGGACCGAGAGAAAGGAGAAAGTGGAACGGTACTTCCGAGTCTGACCCACATATTTCCTGCCCGTGCCCAACGCCTATACCTATATACGTGTTAAAAAAAAACCACGACTAGTCTGTTGCCACTCCTCTCATTCACCGGCGAGTTATTCCACCCGAGAGGAAATGATATTCGTCGGCCCGAGGAAAATTCATTCATTCGTAGCGTTTACACTCTTCCCCCTTTTATATTTTTTCTCTTGCCAATTTCGCGACACAAGACGATTCGGATGCAGAAACGGCTCCTGATGCAGAAACACGCACACGCGACGTTACTAAGAGGAGAGGCGGAGAGGGCGAGAGAGAGAGAGAGAGAGGGAAAAAAGCAACAGTGCTGCACGCTCTTTATCTTGCTTACATTAGCGCGTAGTGTATAGAGTTACACTTCCTGATGTTACAGCTGGCTCGGTGAAGCCACTGCCAATGCCACATACACACAGAGTCTTTCGGAGTAAGAGTTGCAGTTTTTTTACAACTCTGCAGTTGAAAGTCACCGGTCACTTGAGGTTGCTGTTGTTCGTATTTAGCGAAAATTTAATTTTCGCTAAATACGAAAAAATATTTATGATTTCGTTTTGAAAATTATTTCAATTCGGTGATGCGAGGAAGATGGAGCAATTACTCCGGTTACGACAGCCAGTAACGGGAATTGCACCGTTCGCTTATTCGCCATGCTGTTATGATTATCGTTGGAAATATCTGTGAGCGCCGGCTGTCGATTCTTTACATAAGATAGACGAGAAACGCGTGTATCACAGTTGGATTTCTGCGCAGAAAACGTAACTGATATATGACCTTCCAATGTCGAGCGCGGCACGAGCGATCCCGAGTACGCACGAATGTCCAGACCTTCCTTTCTAATACTCGGGACGGTATCAAGTTGTTGCGCTTGCGGGAAATGCTGATTCAACGGAATAAAATAAATTGGCTTTTCGTCTTTCGCTGCTGCTTCTTCTTCTTCTTCTTCTTCTTCTTCTTCTTCTTCTTCTTCTTCTTCTTCTTCTTCTTCTTCTTCTTCTTCTTCTTCTTCTTCTTCTTCTTCTTCTTCTTCTTCTTCTTCTTCTTCTTCTTCTTCTTCTTCTTCTTCTTGTTCACAAGCCATTCTATTATTTTGAATGGTAAAGGGAAACTCGTTCCAGAGCAATTCTTTTCGTTCTCTCAGTTTTCACGCACTTGACGAGTGTCGGAGGTAAAATAACGAAGGCGTACGGGGAACCAAGTCGATTGTGTTCGGTGGCGAGTCTTACAAGAACGACCTGCTTAGATGGTGCTTCGAGGACTTTCCTCCGTCCCCATTGTTCCTCGTCTCGACGGAAGAAAAGGATTTGTCTGTTATCCGAGATCTCTCGTGCTCTCGGCTGATCCGCGAAGCCGAGGACAACGAGAACGTTAAATTAGTTATCTCCGAGGAAAATCTTAAGCACTCGAGCTCGCGCGCGAGCGTGGCTGCCGCTTTCCACCGCGACTTCTCTCCATCCTCCTCGCAGTCAGCTGCCCTTTCTTTCCCCTTCTCCCGAGAGAGCATCGCCGTCGCGCGTATCTCCGCGTCCCCGACGTCCCCGACCTTTCTCACCGCGCGTTACTCGAGGAAACGGCTTAGCGAGAGACCTCAGGGTTAAGGTCGACGATACCACGACGGACATCTTTTCGGCTGTGTTACCATTGAGGCTGGCGTCCCGTATTCCGGTGAATTCTAGCAAAGACGATAATAACCGAGACTCATCCTCAACATTTCAATCATGCTATTCTTCTCATTTTTTTAGCACAAGGTCTCGATGTGTGCGTACAAAGGACCCTCAATTCCCCATTGTCAAATCGAATTGAATCGCGACGAAGGTTTTATGAATAAACCAAATGGGCCGAGAACGAGTGTGGCGATCGCGTAGCGGTGGTGAGAGAGTCGCGCAAGAAGCGCGGGAAGGCCGATTGAAAAGAAAGCAGCGGCCTTGGCAAAGAATTCGTGGACCCTGCGCGAGGGCGTGGAACGCGCGGCTCGCTTCTCGAATAACAATTCATCGGGCCTCGCTCGCGCACCAGTGAGCATTTAAATGTGTCCGCGAGTGCCCCGTAACCGTCCGTCGAGACTTGGAACCAAATATATATATATATATTTAGGGTACACGTCGCTCGACAGTCGTGGGTGCGATCGGTTTACTTCCTCGCTTTTTCGCCTCTTAAAATCTGTTCACCGACTCCCTCGGCAGTCATAAAGGGCTCCATTGTTAATGGGTGGCCTCGGAGTGGGTTATCGAATTGACAGAGAGCGAGAAAGACAGATAGAAAAAAAAAACAAGCCCCGCTAAAACGAAGACGATAACTAATGGATCACTATTCGCCGAGTGGAAACGCATCCGGTCACATGAATAAAAAGAAAAATCTTGCGATTCGCGGAACGCCCCGCGAGTCGTATTATTGCGGAACAATCGGCATTGTTCAGCCGTACGACAATTGGCAATTATGGCAATGAAAGGAGGAGACGAGTGGAAAAACATGGAAAGTGGCAATTTGAGGAATAGAAGAGTGCAGAGTCGAAAATTGGAAAAAACAAGCGAGAGAATTTTTCGCTCGATTCATTATCGCGCGTCGCAATTGAAACGATAAAGTCACGAGGGTCATATTTGTCGGACGAAAAAACGAGAAAATGGATGGGATTGGACCAAGTGATACATGGGATTAACTTTCTCCTTTCCACTTTTTTTCTTCCATTTTCTTGTTTGCATCGCACCAGGCGCCAGTGTTGAATGCAGACCCTCGTCTGCACTCGAGAGCATCGTTCGCCGCAGCTACGCGCCAAACACTCTTGGTTCTTGTCTTTCGCGCTCGGCGAACTCTCCTCGGTGCATTTTCCCGCTGATGGAGTCGCCGCAGCGATGCGTCTAGTGGCTCTGGCGTGCGTGCCTGCGTGCCTGCGTGCCTGGCAATGATCCTCTCTCTCTCTCTCGCTCGCTCTCTCTCGTCGTGGTCGTCGACGCCACCGCAAATATGATTGATGCCGCGACACACACGGTGCGCTCTCTTTCCACGCTCCGACAGACGCCTGTCCTTGTAGCACTCGCGGACGATGTTACATACCCGATGTACCTATGGACTCTGCGAGTCTTAGCACTGTCTCCTCCACTCGCATCTCATTATTGTCTCTTCTTCAACTTCCACTCTGTCAACTATCACCAATCGTGCAATTTATCTTCTCTCGCACTTTACACCTTTTTCATTTTTTTCTTTTCTTTTCTTTCCTTTTTCCGCGGAAGCCATCATTTTTTACAGAGAGCCAAACCTTCAAGATAATCAATTTACGGGAGAATTTTTCATAGTTAAAGAATAATTTCGATTCCTCGAATATCCTTTTTTGTTTTCATATTATTCGGCTACATACGAGCGGAGCGATTGTTCTTTTATCAAAAGTTTTCCCAGTCTGCCGTGGAAACACAGTGAGCGATTGACGAACGCCATATCCTTTATCGTCCACTCGACTGTGTATTTGTTTTCCGCGGGGGAGAACGGAGGGTCCCGTTTAAATCCGCACGAATGACCGTGCGAGGGAAGTGTATTTGGTGTGTGGATTGTTGTGTGTCGTGTGGCTCGCAAAGACGTGCGATTTTGAGGTATATAACTTTTGGACAAAAAAAAAAAAGGCCGTGTTAGCGCGGCGGCATCGCTAGCGGTAGCAGACGCTCGAGCGCGGGGGTAGCTAGCAGCGGGATTTGATAAATGACCGTGAACAGAAAGAGCGAGGAGGGCGAGGAGGGCGAGGAGGGAGGGGAAAATAGAGCTCGACCCGTCGTTCGCATCCAGTGAGCTCACAAAGCCGGGTCCACTGCTGCCGCTGCTGCTGCTGCTGCCGCCGCTGCTGCTGCGGGCCAATCTATTCTCCATGGCGATTTTGTTTTCGCCCTCTTTCCTTCCCTCCACCCAGACGCGCCTGTATTCACCTCTGTCCAAGCACACCGGGGGGAATAAAACGAAAATTCTAGCCGGAAAATCGTGAATTCCACCCCCACGTGCGCGCAACCGAGAACCGGACAACTAGGCGACGAACTCGCACGCCAGTTCTCGATATTCTCCTTTCCATTGTGCTCCTACGGATCGCCGTTCGTTTTTCAACCGACCACTTGCCCTCATCCGCCTCTCCTTTTGTTTCCTCGCCGAAGAAGCCGGCCCGGCAAAAAAAACCAATGTCTCGCATTGTTCCGCGGGATTGCTAGCAGATTCAACTTTTCGCGGCGGCCAAAGGGCCGAATTTTCAAATCCGCGAGTTCATCTTCGATAAAAATAGAAAAAAGTATATTATATTTTATCAGCAAATTTTCTTCTTTTTTTTTCTTGCTCAATCGCTATATTTTTTTGTCACAGTCGAGAAAACCGTTGCGGGAAGAATTGAACTGCCTGCGGTATTTATCAAGATTTTTTGTTTAACGTCGAAAAGAAATTTTTCAGAGAGAAAAAAATGTCTGACGCGTTTCTGCGACTTGAGTAGCATTTTCCCCGAAGAGAAGGTTAATCGGATTCTCATGGAAAGTTACATCGCCCTTTTCGTCTGGCACTAAACAACTTGACCCCCGTTTGGCTCCCCACATTTATATACATATAGAGCCCCAGCGAAGCGGGAGTATTTATCGAAAGTGAGCGATACGGTGTAACGTTGGAAAATGTCAGAAGGGGGCACGGAGGAGACAGGATTTTTCGTCGTTGCAGAGTCGAAAGATGGGGCGGGACGTTGATTCCATGGGGCGAGAAATCGTCGGGGCTCGCGAGCAGGAAGGGACAGAAGCCCGGGGATCTCGAGCCCCGGGGGTCGGGGGTGCCCCGAGCGCGCGAGACGAGGAAGGAAGAGGCGAGAAACGTGTGGCGGTGTGCTGCTGGTGGGTGGCGGGACACGCCGCGACGACGATAAATCGAGCGTGAGTATTGCGTATGGGGTGCGAGTCACCCTTGCGGAACGAATCTCTTCCTCGCGCCTTCTCCGAGACGGATGCGGGTACGGGACGATCAGCCGCGTACCAGACAAACGACAAAAATCTAGTCCGAGCAGTCATTCCAAAGATTCAATGCATATATATATATATATATATATTTTTTTTTTTACGTTTCCTTAGTCGCTCGATGAGAATTTTAATTACAGAGAAAAAGTAGGCACTGAAAAAAGGAGCAAGACGGAGAGACGCGGCCGTCAGATTGGAGAGACAAAGAAGAAGGGAATAGAGGGAACGAAGAGGAAGAGGCAGAGAAAGAAATATCGCAGCTTCTTCGTTAACGCACGCCCGGCAATAAAGCAATCACCAGCACTGAGCGAATCCTCTTTCATTATCGCGACATTCCTGACTGTTGGAGAACGCCTCGCTGTGTGTGATGCTGGTACCGGCCGAGCGTCCTCAATAAAAAAAAAACGTTCGTATTTTTTTTTTACAGAATGTTAAATCCAGACCCCCAAAAATCGCAAAAAAACGCAAGGGAAAAATTTGCGATTTTTCAGAGTTGGACCTTGACATTCTCTGAAAAATGCAGGAATCAAGATATCGCGTTTCGTCTCGCGGCATTGGCTTTGTTATTGAGTTTTCTTTCGAACGAACGAAGAAAACCCAGGTCCGATCGATCGAAAAAAGTAACCTCAATTTTAGTCAAGTGACAACTGACTAAACACATCCCTCTTTTAAAAAGTTGACGAGTAACGGAAAACATTGTTAGCAAACTATTCGAGCAATGATTGGTTGCCACAAAAGTCCGTTTTAAAGAAAATGAGTTTGATGTGAAATTTCACACAAGACAACGGGTGCGGCAGTGCCCGTAACCTTTTAAAGTTTTATAACAGCGCAGCAGCGGAAAATTGATTAGCCTATTATAGGTGAAATTTTGAAAGAAAATATTTCGGATTTCTGACGTGAATCAAGGGCGGCAAGGTTTCATTATTTGGAGCCGACTTTAATTAAGGCGGCCGGGAAAGACAAAGAGACAAACAAGTTTGGAAAATATATAGCTATAAGATATAAGATTATCATGTTTTAGGCCCTCGAGTTGAGGGATCCTCTTGTTTTGAACACACTGAATGGGAAAAAATGGTGCCAGAGCGAAATGAAGAGCGGACTTTGTCGAGGATATCGCGAAAGTGGAGGAATAAAAGCGTGAAAGAAGCGCGACGGCGACCACCGCCAGTCGAGTTTCTCGGATCCAGTGACAAGGCACGAACAATGCGAGACGGAAAAATCTCGTGTCTCGGGGAAGAGAAGCGGCGGAAGCTGAGGTAGGAGTCCGAACGCGAAGCGGCCGGCGGAGCGGAAGAAGATCGAGGAGAGGGAACGAAATATAAAGACAGAAAGAAACGCGAAGAGGCGGGGGTCGTATTATAACGGAAGAAAATGGGGCGCGGGAGTCGCTGGCGGACGGAAAGACAGACGTGTTGGCGAAGGACGTGACGGCGAAACAACGAGCGCACGGCGCACAGACGCGAAACTTGGCGAAGGAAACTGAGGCATAAACTTGGGGTTTTGGGACAACGACGACGAACACAACATGGGATAAATGAAAATAACAGAGAGACCGAGAAATAGAAAATATTACAACACTGGGAATTTGATTCGCGACAGCGTGACAAAAGTTGAAGTCAATTGGAGCTGTGGACATTTTATTCAAAACCATTTTCGGCTCTGGTGGCTGCTGCAGCTAACGACTAATTTTGCTGAAAACATTTTTTAATTTTCTCTTCAAAAAAAAAAAAAAAAAAGAAAAAAGGGTAACATTTTTGGCCCTGATGCCAGGCGAAATAACGAAAAGTATCGGGATTTTTGAGGGGTCAAAGCGGCGCAGGTAGATGGCGCGATCCGCGGGTTAATTTTGCGCAGTGAATTGGAATTTTCGCGTATGGACGAGGGACGGACTTTGCCCCGCGCGTATCTATCGAGTTGCACACGAGCAGCCGGGCGGTACTCGAGGTCCACTCGTAGCTCGCCGGATGAGGGCAGAAGTGCGCGCGCGGTAACCATGGGAAAACCGTGGACTCGAGTGAAGAGGCGATCGTATCGCGTCGATGCTCCGCTAGTGGAAAATCCGCGCGGGGTCCTCGTTCAAGAGCGCCGCTGCTATACAGATATACGGATGGGGGGGTGTGCATTGCGAAAAGAGCGAGGAGAGGGGGAAGAAAAAAAAACGGGAGAAAGCGGCAAGTGAAGAGATAAAAACGCAGGGAGGAGATAATAATCCGATTCGAGTACGCGCAGTTATTCGCCTCTTGTCGCTTGATACTGAACAAGAGTTCTCCGCTCCTCGTCGTACCTTTTTTGCTTTTCTTTCGCCATTCCGGAAATATCGTTTTTGTGTTTACAGAGCGAGGGATTTGCCACGAATTTTTCAAGTATTCCACACTTGAGAAATATTTTTCTCTCTCGACCCTTCTTGTATACCAAGTACAGGGGGACAGTAACGATTCCTCGAGCGTACTGAATTTTTGTTTTCAATCAAAAAACAAAACGACAGTCACTGACTCGACTTGTTCGTCCGGTACTAAACGCCACAACACTCGTCTTTTTGTTCTCGGAGTAGTCGCGGCTGTGAGAAATAAACGGAGAGAGAAAGAAAAAAGGACGTCGGGAAAAGAATGATGGAGCTTCTCGGTCGTCGCGGTGGTCGCACGCGTCCGTCGCGCGTAAGTAAATAAAATAAAACGAGGAGTAAACTTACGACGAGAGAAATGATTAAAAGAAAGAAAAGGAAAAAAAAAGCAAGAGCGAAAAATCTGAGACGTCGGTTCTCTCAATCTGGTGGCACGTAACGTCGTTTGCGGCGAACACGCGAGACGAGTGTGAGCGTGGGAAAAAGAGGGGGAGGAGAATTTTGTGAAAAAGCCCGAAGAAGGAGAGGAGGGATGGAAGTGAATTTGAAGCCTGCTGGCGCCAAAAGCCGAGCGAGCGCAAACCCAGCTTTATTTCCTTTTTGCGGTATACCGCCCGGCCGTTTTCGCTCGAATAACTTTGCTACGTTCGGGCTTCTCGCTTCTCTTTCTTTCTTTTTAAATCCTACACTCGCTCTTTCTTCCGTCTATCCTTGTTCGTTTCGGCGCGCCCGCTCCAAGTTGGTTCCGCGACGCGCTTTACATCGCGTGTTTTTCGCCGGGTTCGCGTGAGCACACAGTCGCGAACCTCCGTACGCTCTCTCGTCTGAGAGCGCGAAAACCGAGTTTCGCCGCGGCCCCGAATCTATCCGGAACTTTGTTTCGCCAATTTCCGCGTGCGAGGAGGGGGCGAGGGGAAGGAAGGAATAAAGTGCTGCCCGGGAGCACCGCGAGAACGAAAATACACAGAGATAGCTGGCAACTTTGACTCGGAGATTAGCTCGGTAGAAATATGTCGCGAGACTGAAAAACACAGAGACACAAAGGGAGCGCTGGTTCATCGGTGGGGTTGAAATTTATGCGAAGCGGTGGTGACTCTAAGCATTCGGAAGCATCCCGAAGCCCGCGATGCTGCAAAAGCACAACCGAAGAGGTACAATACGTAATCTCGGGTACTCGCGGTGCTCGGTGGCTGTGCACGTGAATGCGAAATGGCGAAATGGCGAAATGGCGAAATGACGCGCGGGCACGGAGCTTAACGGTGGATACGGCGAGCGAGAGGAGCGTAGACGTGTACGGTAGGGAAATAATGAGCGAGGCATGCATGGGAAACGCGGCAACGGCCGTAAATCCTCCTCGAGATGTCTACCGGTCGGCTTTACGGCCCTTCATTTCCTTGCTCCGCTGCAAGACCGAGCGGCGAACGCTAGCGGCTCGAATATGCTAAAGAGAGAGAGAGAGAGAGCGGAGAGGGATGGAAAGTGAATCAGCCATGATTTGAGCGCGGTAGATACAGGAGCAAACAGGCCCGGGCAATTTCAATGCCCCGTGCATTGAAATTGGCTCTCGCGAAATCGAATATCGCCGCACGCGCGCACGTCCTTCCTCCCTCCCGTCGCGATGCACATTGCGAAATATGAATGTCACTGCGTGCGCGGGAATATACAAACGCTTACCAGTGTATATTGGATAGACTGCGCGCGGCGCGCGGCGCGCGGCGCGCCGCGGGGGCAACCGCGACAACGCGAGGGAGAAACTTAGAAAATTGAAAAAGTTGCACGTCGCGTCGCGAGTTGCCAATTATATTTCGGCTTCTGGTATTTACATTTTAATTGCGTTCGGGGCGTTTAAGCGTTTTTCTTTGTTTTCGCTGGTGGCCATTGAAATTGGCTCGAAATCGAATATTGCGAATATTGCCACGCGCCGCGCGAGTCTACCGTGTCTTGACAAACGTGACACTCTCTATGAATGTCGCTCCGGCAACAATATACACGCAAACTTATTAATTGGAAAACTTTACGGTCTATTGATATTCGACGTTGAATATTAAAATCGTTGTTATTTTTATGTCAATTGACGTCTTAAAAATCCCTCTTTTAAATGATTTAAATGAAAATCTTCCGTTCTCTCTTCTTTTTTGTTGCTCGTGGTTTTTACGTCAGAGTTGCCGCGAGTGCCCCCCGCAGCCTCGCAGTGTCCCTTTTCCTCGTTAAGTTCGGACTCGAGAAAATGTTTGCTTGCATCCTCATGCATCATCGGACCCGAGGTATGTCCCACCAGGTGCTTCTAATATGCAGCTAAAGGGACTCGCTCGTCCGCGCCGTCCGCCCGACGAGGAAGGGACCGGCTGCTGCTGCTGCTGCTGCTGCCTACGCACCGAGAAACACCATATGGTCGCCATGCGACGAGACTCGAGAGCCCCGGATCGCCCGGATCTCGCGTTACCTGCTATTTTCGCTTCGGTTCGCGATAACGCAGGAACGCGCGCGAGTCCTAGGACCTCGCGCGCATATGCATGGACGACCGGCCAAGTTTCGAATGCCAAACGATGGAATGCGAGATATTCGACGGATCTTACATACCCAAAAGCGATACACGTCCGCTGGCAACCGTGCCAGCGAGCTATTCGAATATCGAGTTTGGTCGGTGCTCCGCATTCTTTTTTTTCTCCTTCCTTCCTTCCTTCCTTCCTTCCTTCCTTCCTTCCTCCACCCGTCAATCACCGTTGCGTCATTTTTCTATTTTTAGGCCAACTCCATTGACTCTTGTTCGCACTATGGAAACATCTCGAGTCTCGAGAGACTTGGAAAAATAACTCGGTAGTGCAAGAATAATGAATACTATCGCGGAGCCGCAATGTTAATTGCCCACCCGAGATCTGTTGTTGCCAATCTTGTGACTCCCGACTTGCCGGGCGCCGAGCGACCCGAACCCGGTCCCTAGAGGCTCGAGGCTCAAAACAGACACACACACTGACGAAAATGAGAGAATGAGAGAAGGAGGAGTAGGAGTCGGTAGGCGCTCGCTCGGTGCTTCATGCTCCACTTATCGGCGGCGAACCGGCCGCTCGACCCGAGCGCTTCGGCCTTCTTTCTCCTCGTTTCCTCGTGCGTGCTCTCGGCCCAGTTACCGCGCGAGTCTTTAAGCCGCTAATACTATCGCCGGTGGAAAGAAAGGTGGAAGGGAGCGAAGAGAATAAAGGGGAACGGACATGGAAGTTGGACGGGGAAAAATAGTGAAGGAAAATAAAATATAAAATAATAATAAAAGTGTAGACGGAGGTCGGTGAAGCGGAGCGTGTTCCACTTGGCGGTAAATTCACCGATGCCGAGGGACGAGATGTAACGAAAAAAGAGAAAGACGAGGTCATAGATGGGAGAAGGGAGAGAGGACGGAATGATCCGCGATAGAGAAGGAATATTGCCGGAAATCCGGCTGAGAGAGCATCAGGAACAGAGGAGAAGTTGCGCGGTGGGCGAAAGCGTGCTACTGTTATTGCTCGGATAACTCCCCAACGGTTCTCTTTCTCTTTCTCAGTCCACACGCGGGCCAGGTTGCTTACATTTTCTTACAAAGCTCAAATCAAGGCTGTCTTTTGTAAAGTTGACGATATCAAAAGCAACCTTTTTTCAATGAAACATTTCAAATAGAGATTTCATAAGAATAAATAAGTATCGAGGATTTGTCAAAAAAATCGGAGAATGATGCACGCCGCCAGGGATTTTCCGTTGGATTTTCGCTTCGTCGGACTTGGATTCGTTTGTCAAGGGTTTCCCTCATCCCTGAGCCGGTTTCCGCCGCTTCTCTTCCCACTCTTTTTCTCCGTCTCCCCTTCGGTTTCTCCTGGCCCGCTGTCTGAAAGCAGAAGCCGGCGAGCTCGTTAGAGACACCGTCGTCGTCGTCGTCGTCGTCGTCGTCGTCGTCGTCGTAGTAGTAGACGCCGCATGCAACGACGAAAAAACAAAGCTCCGTGGCGCGCGCGCTCTCGTTTCGAGACTCGGGCTATGCACTCGCTTATCGCTCTTCTTCGGGGAAAAGGGACGAGTGCTTCCTCCTCAAAGTGTCAGTGTCGTCTTCTTCCTCTTCGTCGTCGTCGTCGTCGTCGTCGTCGTCGGCGGCGTTGCGTACGCTCGCCTCGAAAAATCTCTCTCCCTGCGGTCGCGTAATTACGCTAATGCGAGGCTCTTTATTATTTTAACGCGTGACGTACCAACGAGAGCCTCTCTCGGCGCGTACAATCTTCAAACCTTTCCCCGAAACTTTCAAGATTCGACCGCGTCGTATGTAAAACATGACGCAACAACTGGACATGACACGCTTGACAGACAAGTTTTACAAAACGAATGTCCTTTTTTTGTCTTTTAATTATATTTGTTTGCATATTTTTTTTAGGCACGATACGCCGGGGAGTCGAAATAATATGGCGAATTGACGCCGGGTTCGTCACGTGCCAGCCGGATTTTTTTTGCCAACACGTGGCTGTTTCTCGCTCGTTTCTCCTCTTCTTGTTCCGCCGCCGGTGGCGACGTTGGTGCTGGTGCTGCTGCTGCTGTTGCAGTAAAGCGGCCAATTCGCCTCACAGGTCGAACACGTGACGCGAAACACACGTACCTATATAGGAATACGGTACCTTGTGGAGCTGGCGCTGCTCTCCCTGCATCCCAGATGCTCTCCAGACCAGAGCGCGCGGGGCTTGAAAGAGAACCGAAGGCCCACGCGGCGGCGGCGGCGGCGGCGGCGGCGGCGGCGGAGGAGCACGCAGGACTCGGAAAAAGGGATTTGTGGGATTTCGGGGAAGCGGCGCGGACGACACACGAGTGAACCGCCTCGCAGCCACCACACGCGCATAGTCGTCCTCGTCTCCTTCCTCTTGCTCTTTTCATTCACCCAGCTGTCGAACACGTTCGCCACATCGCTCTCTCGCTTCTCCGGGCATCGTTTCAGCTGCCGCCAACGCTCGCACACACGCGCACCCTCTTTTTTCTCTCCCTTTTCTTCCCAACAAAATGTCCCTATCAGGCCGGCGCCACCGCGGCATAATTGCCTCTGTCCTGGCTCCCGTCCCTTTCATATATTTTCTTCCTCATCTTTCGTCAGCTTTATTTCACCGAGTCGGCAAATATTTCATTCCCGGTAGATAGATTTTTCGAAAATATGTTTTACCGCAAAACATGCTCAGTTATTGTGAAAAGAGAAACAAAATCCATTTTTCTGATCCAAATGTATCGATACAAGGTACACGATGTAGTTGGACAGTTTGGAATTTGTTTCCCGGGTAACCCGCGTCAAGTGCCGTGTATCGAGATGAAATTCAATTTTAGCGAGATGGAGTGGCGGTGGAGGACACAACATTTCATGCACATGTATATATGTTGAAACATAGACGCACAGAGAGAAATATAGATATAGAATGACACGGTGGTCCCGCTGTGAGGACGTCGGCGGCGGCGGCGGCGGCGGCGGCGGCGGCGGGCGCAACCACTCGAACCGAGGACCTCGAGGGTTTATTTACCCTTCCACGGTTTCCGCGATTGGATGGCCCCTCCAGGCGAGCTCTGCCAAGCCTAGAGAGGCGAGAGGCGAGAGGCCCCGTCAGAAATAAAAATCTTCCAGTGCTCGCTCGCTCGCTCGCTCTCTCACTACACTCGCAACCTTCGTCCCTCATCCGTACCTTCCCGCTCCTCGAGAAATTCCATCGTCCCTGCCCGCTCGTCCACGGCCACTGTGCTCACGCCATTTTCCGAGCCACCCTCCATGTCGTATTGCCGTCTCGCACACGCTTTTTAACACTCCTGCCGATTCCCCCCCGTCGCTCCTCTTGATCTCGCGTATCCAGTACGGATACGCGTGCCTCTGCATAAATAGCCCCCCTTCTCCCTGTGTCACTGCGAGTATGGACATTTTGGGGCCGCGAGCAGGTGGGCCGGCTATGTCGTGTTGACATTTTTTTTTACTTCAAAAAATCAATGGGTAAAATATCTCGGATTTTTCGATGTACCTACTTGTTATTGTTTTTACTTGCCAATTATTCATTTAAATATGAAACAGTCGCAATTCACAGTCGCAGACGATATTTTTCGTGCAAAATTTGACATTGGATATTGAAGATATTTCAGTCGCGAGAACCGAAATGCTCGACAGATGTTTTGGGTGAAAAAAAAAAAAAAAAAAAAACGTTGACCTCCCCTTTCCCCTCTTCGGGCTCGACCCGACAATTCCACGGCTCTCGAAGCGTTATTATAGTATTGTGCGACTACGTGCGCGCCGTGGGGAAGACTCGACGATTATGTGCATTATGTGTGCCTTTACAAAACGCTGTACAATCGATCACCCGTCGACACACACGGCACTCGCCATTGTCACTTGACTCGCGCATTTACCCTCGGTAATTTATGTTTAACACGGGATTTGCTTCTGCCTCCCCGCGTTTCACACGTTCTTTCTCGAAAACTTTGGCCAAAGTGTCTATTTTTTCATTCGAATAATTTTCCCAAATCGTCTTAGACATTTATTGTTTACGAATAACCGAAGAAACGTATGGTGATTGTATTGAGGATGAAAGGCGATCGAGAGAAGCAGGAATTACACCGTGGAGCGTGGACCGCTCCGCGCCCGAGACCGTCACCGAGAGAGTCGCACCGTAGATTCTTAATTGCGGCGCGAATCGAGGTCGTCGAACCAGCCAAGTGCAAAGGCACGTTCGCCGCAGCGATTATTCGCGCGTGGACCTTCGCCAACTTTTCTCTCCCGACTCGCTCAGCACTCGCTCCTCGCGCTCGGTTCAATCGCGATGCAAGCACTCTTTGTCCTATTTTTTTCCACCAAGCCGCACGCGCGCAGTCGAAAAGCACGCCAAGTGGCAACAAAAAGAAACACGAATCAACGCCGCATTTCCACCAAATGTTTTTAATTCGACTCACCTGATCCCTTCCACGTGGCGTCAGAAGCCTCGCGAGATCTTCTCGGACCTCGTACAGCTTGTCACGCTCTAATTTTCCTATTTTATTTTTTCTCCGCTATTTTTACACGAACCCGGAGGTCCGATTCCCGCTGATCCGAGCGGCGCTCCAAGGAAAAACCTTGAAATTCCATCATCGCCCCCCCCCGCTATAAATAATCCCTATTTTATATACATGTGTTTTTATTATTTATTCGCTAATAAATGCTTGTCTTGGCGATAAAAATGCTCGCGTGTCGGAGCGAGAGCGAAAAGAAAAATAAAAATAAAATGGCAATGAATTGATTGTCCCTCCGGAATTTTTAGTGCCATCGAGTGTCGCGCGGCGCCGGGTTAAAAATATTTTCGCGTTATTTTTACGACGACTCGCGCGGCGGGTCTCGTTTTTGTTTTATTTATTCACTTCGTTCCCCCCACCCCGCGCGTCATTGATTATTGTTAGTGATTATCGTGACGCGGGTCGAGGTTTCGGCCACCTGTCACACGGCGCTTGGAAATTCCGGCTGAACGTGCATAACACGCTCTTGCGTCTCGTTGGTGCCGCGCGGCGCCCCGCACACAGGAATGGCCGCACACAGTCGATGCACTTGTCTCGCTCGGTGCATGTGCGCATGGACGCGATACGCTTCGCGGACAACCAGACCCTGTGTCACATACCTCAGCGACATATAATCGATAACATCCGTACGCCGGGATGACTTCGATTATCGAATTAACACGTTCGAACGGATGCCAATTAAATAATCCAATACGTACGACCGCGGGCTCGATTGCATTTTTTCAAATGTCGCTGCCTATTCGGGTGTAACCTTTTTTCTTTTCCACATTGCGCAACGGTTATTCGTTTTTTTTTACCCAAAGAAAAATAAAAACCAACGAGATCGTTACACGCGCGGCGCCTCTCGAACAAACACGGTAACCCGAAAATCCCGACGATTCCCGATGCGCGCGGCGCGGAAATGACGTTAGCGAGCGGAGCATAAATCGTCGTCGCCGCCGCCGCCGAGAAAAAAAGGACAATAAGTGGGGATAAAACATGAGAGGAGCGGAAATAGCGCAATAATGCGGTGTATATTGTTGCGTGAACGAGTGGACGCCGGATTTTCGTGCCCGCAGAGTGAACGCGTCCATGGGGGCTTCTGGTGTACAAACTATCGGTCGGTGGTGCACGTATGGATAGGGTGCGCGTTTCTATCTCTGGTGCGTTGCATCGCGGTTCCCGCGCGCGCGGCAGACGGGAGGGAATACGTGTACGCGCGCACGCTCGGTGGAATCCCTCGGGGAAACCCACAGCCGCGCGACACACCGTCACGGTGCGCGGCGCTCGTCGAGGTTTGTATTCGTAGCGCGTGCTGCTGCGGGCTCCCGGTTGAACCACCGGCAACAGCAACGCGACACGAATCTCGCGCGGAGGAAATGACCTTCTCGTCTCCTCCTCCCATGTCCTATTCACCCTAAATTTACTCGCTCCTCTTGATGCCGCGCTCTTGTTCCTGGGCTTGACATTCGACTTCCGGTTACGGCCCCCACGCGATATACACGCGAACGTGTTACATTCATCGGTGCTCGCCGCTCGACACTCTCGCGAGCACCCCGAGCAGCGCCTTTTCATTTTCCCCGAAACACACGCGACTGATCTCGACGCGAGGAGTCGAGGAGATGCCCGGGCGAGTCACTCGATCGCCGGCAAACTGCCAACGATTTTCCGCTCACCGCGCGATGAGATCCGCCCACGCCTCGCGCATTACGCAACTCAACGACCATTCTCTCCGAGGCCTCTCGCCTCCTCTCTCATTCGCCGCATTTCCTTACTCTCTCTCAAAATGTCACACTGCGTCAGTCGAGTGTTTGGTCAACCTCCAAACACAAGTTTTCACGAAAAAACAAAACAACTTGATTTTTTTCTTCCGCTTTTCGTCAACAGGGTGAGCCAGTATTTTTCGAATTTCGATCTTCTCGCGAGCCGAGAGTCGAATTTTTCCCCAAGGATTCGGTGACGTGTATACCGCACGAGGATGAGGCACCGAGCGAGGTGAAGCGGTGAATCACGAGGCTCGTGTACTCACGAGTTGGTAAATATAACTGGACTCTCTCGGCTAACGTAGGTACGCCCGCCCGCCTGCAGCAGCGGCTCATCGAGCGTGGAATTCCTTTTAGCAAGACGGTGGTGCGCGTCCACTCGGTCTAGCTGGCCTCTGTTTTTCTTTTTTTCTCATTCACGTCAATGTCGACAATTTTTTCACGAAAAGTTGAGTCTCATCGCTTGTGCCTAAATTCTCCATTTTTCTCGAGAATCACCGAAATAACACAAGTTGGCACTTTCACTTTTCGCATTTTTCTCCACCAATAACTAAATTGCATTGAAAATTATCTAAAAAAAACAAAAAAAAGTCTTTTCGAGTCAATCGATTTAATGTGATTATTTTGGAAAAATAGATAAAATATAAAATGTATTATTTATGAGTGGGAAATAAATATGATCCGGCAAAGCGCTTCGATCCGACTGGGGATATCGCGGGCGGCGGGTGTATCAGGTTGTCGTGTGGAATATCTAGGCCGTTCGGTCTACCGCAGCGAGCATTCCACAATTTCTCGTCGAACCGGTATATCGATAAGTGAGCAAACGGCCGGCCGGGCATTACACTGTACATATCCCGCGGACACGGAGCGCGGAACACCGGCAACTCCGGCCGCTGTTGTGCCAAAGCCTCCAATCGCGTCCACGACGATTCGCGCGCCCAACACCCGCCGCTTCTCCCGTGTCGCGCGTTACAGCGGAATATATCGCGGCCCCGCGTTTGCAATAATTTACAACGAGCACTGTGCTCCAAACGCCGCATTTGTGTAATGAGGTACGATCGTTAAAATCCGCAATTTGCATGCGTAAATATCCTCGAGGGGCCCGACGACGAGGACGTGCCGTGTCGCATCCGATCCTCCTCCACCCTACTCCACGTACCTATCCTCTCGCGTACGCCGCCGGAATTCTTCATCTCTATTCGGCCCAACATTCCCACTTCACCCTCTTTTACGTTTTACTTTTTACCACGTCATTTTCCTACCCGACACTCTGTCCGTATTTATCACGTACTATATCAATCGCGGTCCTTCGCGAGTTATCGTTGGCAAAAATCTTGTTCGTTGGATCGGTCGGTCTGCGGAAAATTGCAATAATTTTACTCGATGAAAATTCATTCATCTCCCCATGATTGTGGATAAATTTTTATTCAAAACATTTTTTTGTCAATACTTGGTTGCCGGAGCCTCACGAGGCATTTTGTTTTCGCCATTTGACCGGTGAGTCCCGGTGACCCCGGGCAAACGCTTGAATATTAAAATTATTTAATATCCGCGCGCGGTACAGACGTGTCAGTAATTATTTAGTATCAATCTAGAGAATCTACCGCGCACGGTGGGACTCGTTGAGCCACAGTGGATAACGTGTTTACACGCGCATTACTCATCGCGGCGCTCGGTCGAACGGGCGGCGCATATATATCCGCGCGCTGTGGCTCCGTATCTCTGCCCCCCCGCGCGAGTTACCTACCGAGATGATAAACCCAGCGTGGCTCCAACTTTCTCAAACGCAGTTGCATCATAGCGCTACAGTGGAGTCGCGCGTTACGCTCAAATAATCACGTAAAAATATGTGTATCGCGCGCGGCGCAGCCTCGCCCTGTCTGCCGATCGCAATCTCAGTTACGCACAATGCAACGAGTTTGCATCGCGCTCTCCGCGAGCGTACAAGAAAACAAATAATTAACTTGAATAAATTCAAGTGCCGTCAAGTTCGCCGGACGAATAATAACTTCGCGGACAAAAATGCAGCGACGCTTTCGGAGCGCGAAGAATGATATCACGCAGGAAGTGGAAGAATAATCGGAAAGCAGAGCTTTTTATATTCCAAGTTTGAGACTCTTCGGCAATAAAATCTCGCGTCCATTCGGCCGTACTTTAATTACACGTTCATCCTTTTTTTTCCTCCTCTTTTTTCGCCGCCTTTTTTCGCAGTCTTAATTATTCATTCGTCCGTCGGCCCGGCGGAGCGGAGGGCATAATTTACGATCCTCCGCGTTCGGTCGATGAATCGACAATTCTCGCGGCAAAGTGCGCCGAGTCAACGAATAAATAGACTTTCCAAGAATCAATTGTCAAACGATAAAAAAACGAATATCTACTTAATTATTAAGAAAAAGGCCGATCAGTCGGTTAGCCATAAGTAAGTGAAGCCCCTCTCTTGCCTCTCTCTCTCTGGCAAGTTGGTGCGCGGCGTAAAGGGCAAAGCTCTCACCCCTTGCGGAAACCCTCGGGTCGACGTGACGCGGCGCTATCTGGCCCCGCGCGCGACCGTCCAGATAAATGTCCCCTGTTTGCGCCGAGTTATAATTGCAACGAGGCGTAATTAGTTTTGGAAAATTTAATTATTTCCGCGAGAGCGGTGGCGAGCCGTGGAATTGGCGATAAATGTTCGTCCCTTTCGCTCGCACACGACACACAAACACTCGACACTTCCACCCCCTTCTCACTCGAATCGCTTTCGTGCCTTTCAACCCTCTTCGTTTACCCAAACACGCGGGCAAACACGCGCTCTATCTACGTCCACCGTATCTGTATACGCGCGCGTTATACGTGGATATATAGATAACTGGTGTGTTTGCCGCGCGGAAAACGCGCGGTTCAGGCAGCTTGCTCCGGCTTCGCTTGTCGCTGCACAACAATCGCCTCTCGCTAAACGCCCCCCACCCCCCAAACGACTCACGAGACGGATTTATTATTTTCATTTTTTATTCAATTCACATTCGTCCAACGAGTCTATTTTTTTCCTCCTTCCTTTCTTGCCATTCGATGCCATTCGAGTCTGATTTCGTACTAGCTCCGGGGGTGAATTCTCACTTGGCGTTCCCCTCTGCTCTTTGACAGCGGCAAAGACACCAGCAGGTTGCATTCTTATAAATTAATGCCCGGCTGTTTCACCTCCTGATTCATAATAAGGCTCGACTCCGGTCGGACTCCCCTGCGCCAATTTCTAAAGGCTAACGTTAACAAATCTCTGAAAAATTTATGGACACCCCTCTTCACGGGGCTCTCCTTTGCTTCTCTCGGCGTCTTCGCTTCCCATTTCCTCGGCCGCTGCAGTATTCCCCGCGTCGCGTTTCGCCCCTCGGAACGGGCGGTGGGAGCTGCACACGACTCGTGAACCACTGGGAACCAGCGGCAAGCAATGTTCCGGACAAAAGCCGATCGCAAGAGAGAGCCCCAAAGTTTTCGCTTTCGCGGTCCGCAGTCACCCTTCTCTTCTCCTCGGTGCTGCTGCTGCTGCTGCTGCTGCTGCTGCTGCTGCTGCTGCTGCCGCCGCCGCCGCCGCCGCCGCCGCTGCGGCGTCTCTCACCCCCTCGCGACAACGCAGCTTCTAGACCCGCTGCAGCATAGCCCCATGAATAATTCTTTGGCGAGAACCTCATCCCTCTCTCCTTCTCTTTCTCTCCTCGCCGCGCGGTAAAGGGCCATTTTCCTCGGGGTCCCCCGAGTCTCCAAGGGTCGCAGGACCCCCTTTGCATCCCTGACGCGCCCTACCCGCATCTTAAACTATATATTAAATATTGATCGAAAGAAAATCACGAAAGCTCTAGACGAGGGCAAATCACGAGAAATACAACGAGGCTCATCGTCTTCCCTTTCTATTGCGATTCAATGATTTCTATGTATTTCTTATTTACTAGCAGGTTGTAGTGGCTCGCGCACTTTGCGCGCTCGCTGTATGCTCGAATCAAAATTAGATCGTTAAGGAAATTAACGTGAAATTAACGTCCAGACTTTACGAAACCGATTTTTTTTTCTTTCGATTTTCTAAAGTTTCAACACCCTATCCGATGGGAAAATTCCCGCTGGTTCCGAAAAGCACCGTTGTTTGCCCGAAAAACATCAAATTCGACGAGAAAAATGCAAAAAATTATTTTCCACTTTTTACGAAATTTCGTCACTTCGCTCAAATCGACGTTACTTTTATTTCGATCGACCAAACCTGGCTTTCCTTTTTGCATTCAAGAGACAACTATAACAAAGAGAATGCCGCAAAGCGGAACGCGATATCTTGATTTCTGAATTTTTTACAGGATGTTAAATGTCAGACCCTCAAAAATCGCAAATTTTTAGAAGGGGTACCCTTTCGTTTTTTTTGCGATTTTTGGGGGTCTGATTTTAACATTCTGTAAAACATTTTTTAATTTTTTAAATTAAAAGGAATATTTCCGAGGTCGATTTTGGCGAAAAGTTTTTCAGGCACGCGCGCCAGCGCGTGTGATTAGCCTAGTAGTATTTATGAGATTGATTTAATTTATATTTTCTCGACTAATTTTTTTGGACTTTTCTTACTGTTGCAGCTATATTGACGCACTTCTTCTTCCTCGCCGCCTTCTTCTGGCTCAACACCATGTGCTTCAACATCTGGTGGACCTTCCGGTGAGAATTGGAATCAACATTTTTTTAGACGCATCCAGCGCCCGATTTTTCATTGTTATAAATCGAAAGTGCACAGCCCGGTGCATGCAACACACACACACACACACACATATGCAAGGCGCGTGTATAGGTACTTTAAGCGGAGAACAAAGTGCAAAGATTCTTGGTGGATGATTGATGAGCGGTGAGATTAATTATTGCGAGCTTTAGACCTCCACGGTACTTACAGCTCTTACAGCTGCAGTAGCGTTAGGATCCAGTGGCGAAAGCTTTCGCGAAAGTCTCTTCAGCCCTCTCGGTTGCTTCCCGCTCTTCCCGACCATTTTTCTTTCACGGTTTATTCTCACGAAATCCCTCGCTCAAACTATATCCTACCCAAAGTTTTCGCCGCGCAGCAACAGCAGCAGCAGCAGCAGCAGCAACGGCTGTAACAGTCTTGCGTATGCGCTCACTGTATCCGCGTCGTTCGACGCAGGAGGGACGCTAAAATCTCGGCTGTACATCGCGCATTCATTAACACCTCTGTCTCGTCGTGCTCGCGGCTCTTACGAGAGCGCGGGACGGCCTAATTAGAAAGTTTGGTGAGAGAGAGCAAAAGACGCGTAGCGTGTAACGAGAGATCCGAGAAACTCACCTTCTCACGTCACGTTAATTCACGCTGCAATGTTTGGCAGCCAGATGTCTCTCATTAGTGACCTCTCAAACTTGAGGCTTGATTTTTTTAAAATTATTTCAATTGGCAAACTCATAAAGCAGGCCAAGCAAGAGCAATGCGTATTAAAGAGTAACGAGAGGTGCTGAATACCGCGGTAATAGCGCCAAGATAAACCTATCGATACCCTTGATGCACAAATTAATGCCTCTCTCTGTTTAGGAGGGTTCCGTCAGTCGTTAAATACACTCGAAGGCGTTTAGAGGCTCCGCCGCGCTAAAAGGATGTCGAGGTTGCGCTGTCCGGTTCCCGCTGAAAGCGCCGTTTCACGTTGAGCTCCCGGCACAACGGGGCCCTCGGAAGGAGGAGAAACGAGGATGAGAGACGAGCTGTGAAAAGTCGAGAGAATTTATACGTTCGTCCGTGCGGCGCGACCTCGGCGCGGCGTTCGCGGTGTGCGTGCGCTTTTCAAGAAGCCACCATGAGAGACGTGGGGAGTCGCGAAGGAGAAAAGAGTGCACTCAGTGCACTTTGCCGTACGTACGTACGTACGGTCGCTCGACAATGCGTGGCCCGTTTCACGTGCAATTATGGCTAACGGGCTGGGAACGAGCCTGCGAGTGCACGCGAAACTGTAGCCCTCACTGCATATCGGCGCTCTTTCAAATATTTCCCAATTTCCATTACATAGCGACTCAAGTGAAAGACCTTCCTCCACCTGTAACGGAAGCTTGCGGTAAATATTTTTAACGGTCCACGTATACGTACACGTGCACGACGAAGAAGATGAGTGGCACGAGGTGACGTTGACGAGACAAAAAAAAAAAACGCGGCGGCAGAGGTACCGTTGGTTGGTGGTCGTCGGCACACGAGGAGGAGTAGGACCGCGTTGCATCGCATTAACCAGCCGACCGAGTGATCTTGATCCCCGCGCCTCTTCTTCGTTTCTTCGTACTCTCGCGTCTCTCTCCGTGTGGCCTCGATCTTCGACCGGAATTCGCTAACGATGCGTTTGCTCACTGCTTTCTCGTTCCGGCGAATGTGAAGAAAAAAGTGACAACCGAGCCCACGCTGATTTTTTTTTTTTTTCCCCCTCGATATCCAATGACTGCAGGCAGCGACCCCGGTGAAAGATAATAAACGTCTAGCTCGGAAATTAGACTCGTTGCGAGAGGTGCGGAGAATCCGGAAAATCGTGTACCCTCGACTCGAGCGAACAAGCGTGCCGAAATTTCCACGCGAGAGGCAGAAGCGCCGTGTAACTATTAGTCGCATTGAGAGGCTCTCCTCGCTAATGTCCCGCGGCCGGGCTGGATCCTCGTCGTCCGCCGCCGCGGACTCTGAAACAGCGAGCTATATTCGTCAACCTAATTACCCCGAACATCCAATGGCTCTCGAGGACTCGCGGAGCCAAGTTCGAAGGACTTTGCCAAAGCCACGACGCCGTGTCGTCTACACATTTGGGGCGCGGCGCGGCGCGGCGCGGCGCGGGGACGTTGTAGGAAACTCTGTCTTGGAGGAGCGGCGGACGCAGTGACCACCGGGCTGCGGCTCAAACTATTCGTCAATGCGTTTCACGACGACGTTAACTGTCGTCGGAAAGCTTGCGCGGATGTTCGGCGTGTCGATGATGCTCGAAAATTGGAGAATTGCGGGCACAGACGTTGGCCAGCTCTCACTCTCGTTCGGTCCGGGAAGACGTCGACGAGAGGCGAACGTGATTGAGACGTGGCAATCACCAGAGTACACTTGTTCTTCGAATTATTCATTAATAATTGTAACATGGAGTTATTATTTAATGGCTGTGAGGAATATTTCGAAAGTTGAGAGAGAATCCCTCTTTTGAAAAGTTCATGAGTTACGGAAAGCGTTGTTAGCAAACTATTAAAGCTGTGGTTGGTTGCCAGGAAAGTCAGTGATAAACAAAATCAGTTTGGTGTCAAATTTGAAAAATTTCATAAGAGGACAGACGGGGCAGCACCCGTAAGCTTTTAATGCTTTATAAGAGCGCAGCGGCGCAAAATTGATTAACCTTATTATAGGTGATATTTTGAAATAAGATTTTGCGAGGTCGATTTTGGCGATTTTCGGTCCGGAGTCGGATCTACGATTTTTGAAAGAAAAAAAAAAAATATTTTCGTCGCCAAAAAAATCTTTTTTTCAAAATCGATTAAAAAAGGTTAGTAACCAGTGTTTTCGGGGGTAGAATATGCGACTTGAGAATGATGGTATAGGTTAAAAGTCGATATTTTGAAAAGAACAAATTCCGGAGGTCTATTTTTGCAAGTTTTTCAGGCACGCGCGCCAGCGCGTGTGATTAGCCTAGTTTGATAAATTTGTCAAATCACACCTAGAAAACAAAGCGTTCTGTGTAACATTTGTTTCTGCGAGCAATGAGGATTTACAATAGTGCCAATTACTGGGGGCCGCTGAGCCGTTCCCGAAGGGTCAGACGGCGGCCCGAAGCCCGAAGCCCGAAGCCCGGCGCCGCCGGACGACATAGGACGACATCGGTGTAACCAGGCGCGTAAAGCCCTCGACCGCAAGCGTGACGTTCGGTAGTCGGTAACCGTGGGGAGACAGTGACCAGGACCTTCGCGGCATGTCAGACGGGGTTGCCTTCCAGTCCTCCCCGGATTTCATCTTCGCCTCCACCCGGTGGTGCGCCCGCGCCGCTCGATTCCAAATCGTCAAAGTTTCTCGCGCTGCGGTTAGATTCGTAGACGTTTGACTCTCTAGGCCTTTCTCGTGACTTCAGAATGCTACAGTCTTGACCGATTTGACTTGCCATCTCGGATGCTTTAACCAGCGGAGTTCCCTAATTAATTCCCGGGAATCGGTCCATCTTCGGGTGAGACGAGTTTTCGGGAAAAGTTTGTATATAGAATGTAGGGCGGACCATTCGTGGCTCCCTCAATGTTTACTCGGGCTTCCTAATTAATCAGGACAGCGGTAAAAAGTTTCGCCCGCGAAAAGTTGGCGGGCATGTGGAGTATTCGAAAAGCGACCGAGTACGCTAATGGTGATAAACTTCGGCGGCTGAGTTTTTCACGCGATCCGCGCAGTTTCGCGGTCGACCTGAATGCAAACTTGCGGTTAATTTTCAAAGAGAAATTCAAACATCAAGATGAGACAAAAGATGATTTTTTCGAAATCTTGACTCGTGAGAAAAGTCACAATTTTTGCCCAGGGCCGCATCTTCATCTCCACAAATCTCCGGTTGGTCAGATTCCACGAGCGTTTCGAGCGCGAACGTTGAAAAATGCATAGAATGTAGGACACGAGACGTCGCCATCTCGCTGTTTACCCGGGATCCCTAATTAATCAGGACGACGGAACAAGTTTTTGTCGTCGGGTGCGCGAGCGAGGCAAAAGTTGGGCGAGACACACGGAGAGTATTTTAAAGCACCGACGACAAAGATCCTCGCGCCGCCTCGCGGGCGAAAGGTTGCGAGGGAGGGTTTTTTGAAATTCATCGCGCGGCTCTACGGGGACTTGACGCAACGAAAAGGACCCGCAGGGTCTTCGTGAGAGTCTTACCAATCTCTTACAGCCGCACGTTCTATATCTCTTGGTATATTAGGCGTGTGTACTTACCGTGCGGCGGCTCTATAGCTAGCCGGAGGCCGTAAAGATCCGCGGCCACTGGGCTTCGCCGGTCTCAAAAGACGCGCGTCTATTCAATTTTCCATTCAAAAGATGGCGCGACGCGGACGTCGCGTGACTCTTTTTATTCTGTTCCCAGTGTGACCAAAAGGGAACGTTGAGGTGTGGAACGGGGAGCAATTTCTTTCACAAACTTCTATTACTCTATTAATGCTACAGCCTCGCGCTCGCTGGCATTGAATTCCGTCTGCGTAACTTTTGTTGGTCCCTTCTTTTTCTTTTTCTTTTTCTTTTTCTTTTTTCCTTCTCGGTAAAATAGGCTTTGAAGGCCCACACTGCTGGTTACGTGACCGTGGTTACTTCATCGGCGATTCGTTGGTATAATTACCAGTAATTTCGTGGCAATTCGTTGAGTGAATTGAATCGAATTTTACAATCGATTCCTATTTGTTCCTCATTAGGCATAAGATGTCAGTTTTAGGAAGCCGCATTATCGGCTAAGAATATTCCGAACGATTCGCGATACGACGTCGAATCCGTGCGCGAGAGTCTAAAGACGAGCGCGGTACGTGGTTGGGAGGCGAAGAGTCAGTCGCGCCACTGCACGGAAAAGTAATGGAAGCGGGAGAAGGAGGAAGAAAGGATGGATCGAGGAATGAGGAAGACGGAGGAGAACGGAGAACCAACGGCCAACTTCTCTCCTCTACAACGCTCAGGGTCAACGAACTCGCGTTCTCGGGTCGCCGAGCAATGCCGCACCTGTAGCTTCTATCGCACCTGCGGTAAGACTTATATTCCCTTCGTATATTATTATTACACCTCTCAGCGCGGCGATCGAGTTATCAGGCTAATTACATGACAAATCGCTTATTACAGACGAATGTTGAAACGAGAATGGATTGTTGTTGGGCTTTGCTCGTCGCTGATCGCGATTTCTAAGCCGCTTCTATCGATCGATCGATCGATCGCTGCGATCGAGGAAGCCAGCCGGATTCTTCGAAGATCGACGAACCGCCAGGCACTCACCTATCCTCCGTCCAGTGTTCTCGAGAAGGAAGCGAATCGTCGGAGCGAGATTCTTCGCGGTCGTCAAGGCGAGCGAACGTTGGCGGATGCGGCGGACATTTTGAGGATAAAAAACGCCGAGCAGAAAAATACCGGGACGCTTTATTGGGAGGAGGAGGAGGAGGAGGATTGGAAGAGAATGTCGGTTCTCACAGTTGCGCAGTTTTCCATCGGAGCAAAGGAGGAATGTTAACGGACTTTTATTTTATTTGCTATAGGTTTGCGGAAAAGTAACACGCGATTGATCAGTGGGATGACGGAGGCGGATTCCTCCATTTTCCATCGGTCGTCGATGTCTCTAGCTCGGAATTATTCACGATCGTTAATATTTTACCGAGGGATATGACGAGATATCCGAGGTCAATATCACAAGCCTATGACTATTGAATTTGTTAATGATTTATCTAATCAATGAGATGTCTCGCGTGAGTTGGAATATTCGGCTACCGTCTAGAATTCACTGCGAGAGCGAGAAAGATTTTCTTACGATTTCACCGGACGTCGCGGGGCTGCATCGCTGGCTCCATTGTCGAGGAACGTGTACGACGTGTAGGAAAAAAACGACGTCTCGTCGAGGGTCCGGTGAGCGAGAGCCGAGAGAGAATTGGCATCTCGGAGGGAATAAGCCACCGACAGCGGCTCCTTCCTCGATGCACTTTGTAGTCGAGTCTCGTACCACCTCCCATTCCTTCGACTGCCGACCGGGTTCTTCTCTTTATTCCGAAAATTCGGCATTCCTCGGACTCCACTGTCACTCGGCCGTTCCTTATTTCGACGTGACACAAAAATGTCAATTAAAATGTCTTCTTTGTTAAAATACTTTTTACAAGTGAATGAAAATGCATCCATTGTCTCAACATGTATTTTAGTCGCACACGACGCAAACTTGATTTGTGTTCGGACAATCGTGAATGGTATTGCCACTAGAAATGAGATAATTAGCGAGCGAGCGAGCGAGGGGAGAACAGTAAAAGCCTTAAATGGAGGATGTGCGGAATTAGAAAAAGTAAGAAGAAAAAGCAAGCTGCCCCGCTAGAGAAGCCGTTCTCGGTAGAGGATCGCCGCGTCTCAGCAATTTATGCAGCATCCAAGGCTGCCGCCCCGGCCTTCACCTCCGCGGAGCCTCGTACAAATTCATTTCGCATATTTCGCGAGCTACGTCTCTCTCTCTCTTTCTCTCTCTCTCTCTCCTCCACGACGCAGCGTTGCGATAGCAAAGTCCGCGGGCTCATTTTCTCTCTTAGCTTCTGGTCGCCGGCGAGAACTTGAGACGCTCACTTTTGACTCTCACTCGCCCCGCGCGCGCTACGTGATCCCCGAGCTTAATTATTATAAACGTTGATATTCGCGGGGATGAACGCTGAGCGGTCTTTATGCAAATTTTCTCGAGATTCCACGTCCTCGTCTCGTCTTTCAAGCTCCGTGGTCCACGAATGAGAGACAAGGATGTATGTAAGGAGGAACACAAGAGAGAAGGAAAATCCACTGGTGTGAGGGAAGGGCACTTGGTATGCAAGATACGTTCGTCCTTACGTGCGAGTCACCACTCTCTACACACTCGGGTACATTCTAGGCGGAGAGAAAAAGAGTGTGCAGGCCGCAAGCTCCTCTTTATAAAGAATTCCGTATTCCGTGCCGTCGCCCCAATATAATACGACTCGAAGAGAGCCCGTGCGTGGTAAGCGATCGTTTCAACGCGGACAATTTTATCTCCACTTCCCGACTCGCCTGTACGTTTCCCTTGGCCATTTTTTGTTTTCCCTTCATCTCTCGCGGATAGTGAGAGGCTGCTTTTCAAGCTCGCGTTATAGTGTCGCGACGCCACTGTCCTGTCAATTCCACGGCTTTTTTTTTCTTCCTCTTGTTTCTTCTTTTTTTTTGTTTTTTTCATTCTTAAGATGAAACTGCACGAGCGCCTCGACTCTCATTGCGACGACTCCCCGAGAGCGTGACGTCTACTTACTCGCCTCATTGTCGCGTGCCCGTTCTTCTTTTCCTCGTGACTCTAATTGAACTTGCCAGCTCGCGAGCGAACGAGTTGGGCGTTATGTTTGTGTCCGCGTGTTTGTGTGCCCGGGACGAAGTGGCTTCGATCAAGCGTAATCGTCGGGGCATTGTGAGTTCTCAATTAGATTATCAGGGCAGGAGGATTCCCCTGGGAGCATGATACACCAGTGACTGTCAATTCTTTTGGCGAATTAGCCCCGTCAACCGCTCTCTCTCTCTCTCTCTCTCTCTCTCTCTCTCTCTCTCTCTCTCGCTTCAGGTGCTCTTGCATTTTTTCCTATTTTTCTTCATAGTCATTTCACTCTTTGACGTCAAAGACTTTTCGCCAACGAAAATTCTTCTCCAATACTTGATGCCGACTCTTTTTCGATAAAACTTGTGAAAACTACTTTTGACATTTCCAAACGTTTTAAAACCAAAGTGTCGGTTGAAAAGTCAGCGGCTCTCGTGGTCTCCGCGAAGCGCCAACCTCTTCGATCTTCGTGTTTTTTTTGCTCCCGGCCTTCTGGCTGCTCTCGTTTCGTGTCTCATTCCCTCGAATCGTTTTCAATCTTCGCATCAGCAGTCTCGTTTGCCGCTCGCATGTGCCAAGGCGGTCGGTCGGTCGGTCGCTCGTTCGCGCGAGGCAACTCCTGGAAAGCCATCAGTGCGCCATCAGCTTATTACCTCCACTTGGATCTTCTCGCGGATCGCGGGGAACCGATGAGATTTCCGACAAGTCCACGTTGGCTCGACCATCCGGCGTTTGCACCAACGCGATACGAGAGGGAGATTCTTTTCGGGCTCAGCACGCGACTCCGCTCTCGGGAATTCGATATCAAAACACCTGTTTAGTGTCGCTCTTAGGATATAGCTCATCTCGAATTATATTCTCGGGAAGGAAAAAAAAACGATGGCTCGTCGATTCATCTTCCGCTCTTCCGTTTTGCCCTCCGTCAAATCTGCAAGCTATGCACGAAAGCCTTTTGGGCTTGGTCTCTCCGTGTTCCGACGTCTTTTTTCGCCCTTCTCGCGTCTTTCCCTGCTATTATCACGGCTCGGTTGAGCGTTATTGCATTTCTCTGACAACTGTCGACATCTCTTCCCGTCGACGAGACACGCGTCGAGAGTGTTCGTTCGTTCGTTCGTTCGGTCGCTGGCACGCGCCGCCCTTTTTTCGCCTACGCGCGGTTTCACCGACAGAAACGGAAACGAGAATCGAATGAAACGCAGCATCCGCGACCACACGCGACGAACATTGGGACGACATACGTCGCGACGAATTACCGCGTATAGACGAATAACACAAACGAAAAAACAAAGACACACCGTTGGCGGCTCTGTGTACGCAACTCGGGAGAGATTTCAGGACGAAAGGTGTGAATTACCACGAGCGCAATATTCGTCTTGGCTCAAATTTATGTCAGATTGAATGGGAATTTTCCTCCGAATTATCCGCTATGACCATTTTGTTGTTGCTTCAAACTCTTATCCGGTTGAAAATTAAACTAAAACGGAGCTTGTGTTTTTTATGTTCTGAAGGTGGATTTTGTTTTTTCGAATGGTGCAAGACAGGACTCGACCGACCTAAATTTTTCCATTTTTTACACATTTTTTTACGTTTGCCTTTCGAAAATAGAGAAAGTTTTGTTATCCATACCGTTTTTGGGAAATCCGGACGTTTCCAAGTGCATATGTATCTACCTATAAACGGGAAAAAACATACAAGTAAATATGGAAAGGAGAAAATAAACCGGACAAAAAGTCTCCACGCGGTTTCGATTTTAATTACGCAGAAAGAAAACAATTAGCACGCATCGGAAGAGTTGCCGCTACTTTGAGGGGGACGCGAAGCCAGAGCTCCACGAACTTTTTCATTTATTTCAAATTAACTTTCCGAGTCTCTTGTTACACTTTCGAGCCTACGACCGTGTCGGCCTGTGTATTATCCGCAACTACTTTGCGTCCACGAACGGCAAGTTCAAAGGAGTCGCTCGTAGGGCGTCGTCGTCGTCGTCGTCGTCGTCGTCGTCGTCGTCGGGTGACGAAACACAGCGAGGGTCGATGGTTGCTGCTGGTTGCCTCCAGGAAGGTAGAAGAGACTCGGGGTCTTCCACCGTTGAGCCCCGTGCACATTGGCCCGAGCTCCAGTGGGCACGAGCAAACATGCCGGATTATTAAGCCGTCTGCGTGTACCGGGAACGTGTTTCATCTTTGATTGGCAGTAGCTCACCGAGGCAACCGAGATCAGACCTCTATTAGGAGTTTCCCGGTGGCAGCGCGAGGTCCATCAAGCCGTAACCCTCGGTCCCCACCCCTTCGGCTCCCTCGCTCATAATACTCGGGCAATTCGACGTAGTGAAAAGGAGGAATATCGAAGCAGGCCCTTCATCATTCTCACGATTCCCATGCACGAAACAAGCTGCTGGGTAGATCGTGTCACGTGTTCATACGTGTCTTCCCGATTCCCTCGTCTCCTCTGTTTCGCCCATCTACCCCTTCTCTCTCCTCTCGTCACGCGTATGAAAACAAATTGGCACTTTGGATTTTCACCTGTTGGATGAACACGAAGGAAATCCACGCGGCCAAGTCAACGGGGACTGCGAGCCGAGCCAACGGCCGGGTCAATCCAATTAGATCCCGAAATTATAGTCTCCCGAATTGCGGGCTGCCCCACCCCTCCCCCTCCTGCCACTCGTCGTCTCCTACGCGGTGCCAGAATCGTTAATTAAATATCGCCCCGGGCTCTTCGCTCTTCGAGCGTGCTTAATTGAGACGTAATTGCGTACAGGTGTATCTGTCGCCGAGGAGCCAGACGTGAAACGCGACGGTGTTATGTATTTTTTTCTTATTGCCTTTTTTCGTCTAATTAAGCTCATTAAAAAGAAAAAGAAAAAAAAAGCCAATTGACAGGACGATTACAAGGTTTAGTGGTACCGAATTATTAGCGCCATAAATGCGCGGTGAGTTGTAAAATAATAGTTGTAAATTGATGCATCTCTCTTAAGAAGAAAAAGTGGGAGATGGAGTGATATTTGAATTGCCGTTTACATGGAAGTGTGTTAGTCAGCGGATGAGGCTTTTGCACTCTATTCTCGGTGCGGAGATCGCGCGCGAGGGTTGAGAGTGGAAAAGCGGAGTTTAAGAAGGAGCTTAACTCTCCTCGACGGTGGCTGGTAGTTTGGCTGGCATAGCACTCGCGCGCCCCACCACCCACAGATTTATGTTGCAAATATTTGCAAGGCTAAGCCGTGTGGAACCTGCAGGTTACTCACCCCTCGTTCCTCCATATCCTCGCTGTGCTAATGGATTGGCGACTGCGGACTCTCCCAAGGCTTCGCGCAGATTTTCGCCCAGTCTTTCCCTCTGTTTTTCTCAGCCCGACTTCTCCTCGCCGTCCCTTCTAATTCTTCCAAGACGAAACACATCAGCGTGATAAAAGTAGCGCGTTTCTCTCGGTCGTGCGACAATACCTCCAGGAGCTTCTCGCAGGCAGGGAGGGAGAGACAAACGCGGGCGTCAGTGCCCACGCGAGTTTCGATGCCGTTGGACTCGATGTTCCTCGAATGTATTTAGGATATTCAGGATATTCGGTATATCATTGTACCCCCGTCCTGTGTTGAACGTCTCGACAAGCTGGTGCGAATTGTGTGCACACGACCGTCGAGTTTATAATCGTGTGCCGGCACCAGGCCTTCCACTTCCTTCCTTCCTTCCTTCCTTCTCGTCCCACGTTAAATTACTTACCATGCCAGCTTGGCGATCCGCCGCCGCCGCCGCCGCCGCCGCCGCTGCTCAGGAGTCTCTAAATTAGTGTCAGTCGCTTCGGGGCTTCGAAATTTCTCGGTCTCGTGTTTTCCCTCCACTCCTCTCTGTACGCGGTGTAATAACCCGCAGCTCGATACGATTGCTGCCGTACAAGGAGGGACAGCACAGGCAGGGGGTTTGTCGGCTGCAGGCTGCGGCGAAAATTGTTGGAGCATTTTTGTTGCGATTATTCGCAATCGTAAAATCAACAAGTTTGACTATTTTCTAACCGTTTTTCCGCTTCATTCCACAGAGAGTCGCGAAAATTCATACGAAAAAGAGGCACGCGGCGGCGGCGGACCCGGAATTTTCGACGGAGTGTCGAAAATTCGCGACTAACTGGATTGTCGGGAGAGTCTTGAGATTCGGACGGTGGATAAGACGCGAATTGGGAAGGAATTGCGCCGAGGAGGAGCAAGTCGAGGTCTTGCTTACGGCAGCAGTAACGGCGTGCAACGCCTGTTAAGCGGAAATTGAGGGCCCGCCGAGAGCTCCGTCTTCCTTTCTTTTCCCCGTCGACGCAGCTCCACTCGAAGAAAGTGCTGGAAGGATAGCGCGCAAGTGGACGAAGAAGGAAGGAAAGCGGCGAGAGGATTGGTTAGTTGGGTTAAGTTCCGGCTAATGGAATACAACCGGAGGAGCCAGAGGAGCCGGAGGAGCCGGTGGCGGCCGGGGCGGTGGTGCCAGGCGCCTTGCCAGATTGCTCAGCGCGTTCCACGCGGATTAAACGAGGAACGATAAAACGTGGAGGAAAAAGAGAAAAATTAAGGGGGCAGAGCAGCCTCGATCCAAGTCCTGATTTTCCACGAGCAACGAATGGAAAAACAAATTATCCCGCGGGCTAGTCGATCGGATATTGAATAATTGCCTTTCGTTCGTAATCTTCTGGTTGATTTACTTTGATCCGATGCGTCGACTATTAAGAGAGGGACTGGTGGTGATTTTGGCAACGGCGGCGGCGGCGGCAGCAGCGGAAGCTCCGAAACACATGACCGAACGTTCGAGCGGATCCCGGGACGCCCGGGGGCAACACCGCAGGATTGGCCGGTCGTTAATGAACGCGTCTACCAACCCTTGGCCGTTGATGCTCATCTTCTAACGAGCTATAACTATATACCAGTCGCTATAACGCATCGACAACGTGCTCCGTGTATCACCGGGCTGTTGGCCTCTCTGTATCTGCCGCGTCTATCGGTGCAGCAATAGTGTCGTCGTGGGGGTTGAAGGGTTCGTCGGTAGGATAATCGAGACGGAGAGTCGGAAACCAGAGGGGGCAGATCTCTCGCTATCGGCCGAAGAAGGGATTGGCCAAAGGGCCAAAACCCTATCGCATTCAGCCAAGCGTGTCTGTGCATCGCGATGCAACCGAGCCGGTATCTCGCTCTTTGGGTAGAAATTAAATGCACCCCGCGAGAGACTCTCAAAAGGTTTCGAATAACATCCTAATTTCACTCGACATCTTTCCGTCGCTTCTCCTCGTGGCTCTTTTCACAAGGATCACATTCGCTTTGATTCGCGCGCGCGCGCGCGCGCGCACGGAATCGACGTCGTTGGTGCGTCTTGACGCTAATTATTTTTCTCAACCGCTCGGTCGTTCGCCTTTCACAGACTCCTCGGCTCTTTCCTTTGGCTTCCTTCGTTCGGAGTAGCTTCCAGCCCCGCGCCGCGGCTCCTCGTGATTTATATCGACCGCAGTGACTTTTAATTTACCGCCTTGCCGCGACTCTCGGTAATTTAACGCAAGGCTTTTCCGGCGATGACCGGAAAGAAGGAGCTGCGCGTTTGAGTGTCGCGGACCGCGGCTCCCGGGACAGTTAACCGCGCGCGGACGGTACTTCGGACGAACCGTTAACGGCGAGTCACGGGTTTTCCGCGCCAACGCGAGACGAGAGAGAACAACGGTGAGAATCTCGCACCGAGTCGTTCGACGATGACGAGACCTCGCGACCCACGCGTCCTCTTCGCGCTGGCTGGACGCGACGCCCGAACGACACACCGACGCTCGCTCTCTGTCTTTTTCTCGTGCACACCCCACGGAGAGTCACTGAACCCTCGTTCGCGCGAGTCCGAGGCCTCGGCGCGTTTACCTCGTTTCATGCCACGTCCGCGGCAACTACCAACTTCCGGCTCTCTACCCATAGTCCCGAAATAATCTACACTAATAAATATCGCGGTAACGGTTAACCCCGAAGCCTCGAAATTCCTTACTTCCGGACGAGGTTCTTTTGTATTTTGCATTTCTCTTGATTCTTTTTCATTCCGAGTTGCAGTTGCCCACGGAAGAGCTATGGATTTCGTTTAATATTTTTCCTATGATTTTTCCCAGCGACTAACTTTTTCATTCCAAAGAATTTTCATTTCACGGGATACGGCTATCGTTTTTATACTTGGCGTGTAACAATTTTTCTTTCGAGAGTGAGAGAAAAACGGAAAAGAGCTCTCGCGAGTCTGAAAAGTTTGCGAACGAGAAGACATTTGCACGAGTAACAATTGCCGAGTGTCCGTTAGCGGTTGTTCATTGTATCACATTGTGGAACGAGGTGCGAGGTGCGAGAAGGAGAAGTAGAAGGGGGTGGGGGGTTGATGCACCGGACACCGAGCTTTACGCGTTTCCGCGCGTTCCCCGGGGCCTTTCGATTCCGTCCGCGGCGGGGGTTTCTCTCGCTCTCTCGTTCGCATCCCAGGAAAATTAGTTCCGGGCCACCTTCCGGGTCGGGGCGTCGTGGCACGCGCTCGCAGCAACAGCACCTCCGCCTCCTCCGCCTCCTCCGCCCTTCGCCGCTTTCTCACTCTGCTTCTGGTTCTACACCGGCAGCGCGCGTTGCCGCTGTTGTCGCCGCTGCAACGCGCTCCAACTACGCGCGGTGCATCCGCGACGAAATGGAAACCGCGGCAAATTGCTTAATTGCGGGAACCCGCGGGCCCCCGCGTTAATCCGTCGCGCCGTCTCACTCGAGCCGCTCGCTCGCTCGCTCGCTTCCGAGTATAATCAGGATGCAGTCGTTTAGCGCATTTAGCGAACGAGAGACGGAGCAGCCACGCGGAAACCGGCCGACCCACGTTAATTCCTCTGTCGTGGCCACCGACTTCCTACCTTCTTTTTTCTTTTCTTATTTATTTTTACTTCACTTCCCTTCAAGTTGGTTCAACATTTGGATTCTCGTCGTTGAAATAAATTTTCGACGTTAAACAAAGAAAAATGCTCCCGATGGAAAATCCTACCGCAGACTCTCGTCGGTATTGACGGTAGAAAAGATTCTTTTCGCCGACTTCCGTCGCGACCTTGTCGCGTGGCGAGTGGAATCTCGTGGAAGATGAGTCGGGCGCACTGAAATCCGTTTCAAACCTTCTTCTTCCTTTTATTTATGCATCTCTCATAGTTATCCGCAAGTTGCGGGATACGGCGCGCGGACTTTTGAGTAAACCCGGTGGAAGACCCCCGAGGCTTTTTCCCTTCGTTTCTTCGCTTTATTCGAGATTTCGCGCTCCGGACAACCACGTCGGCGCCGCGCGGCTTTCATCGCCACTGTGGCCAGGAGAGCCGCCGCTCTCTCTCTCTCTCTCTCTTCCAACTACGCTTATTTATTTTTCTATTCTCCTCGTTACAGCGCCCCCGGCACGCCCTTCCCATTTTACACAATTCTCCGGCCATTTTTATCCCATTCTTCCGCACGCCTTTTTTTGCCTTCTTTTAACGAGCTCGGGCTTTTACAGATATTCCACTGTCTCCCTTTCTCTCGCACTGTACAGTTGTTTTTGTTGTTTTATTTTTCTCTTGCCTCCGCACCTACGACAAGCGCGGCAGCTGACGCGATCAAAGGGCGACGATAGAGAGGTTGCTCGGTGGCAAAAAGGGCGACTAGGAGAGCCTCGTCGTCCACCGCTAACACAGAGCGCGCGCACTTTACTTTTTATATTTACCATTTTTTTCTTCTCTCCTTTTTTTCGTTATTTTTATCCTCGGCATCTGGTGCAGAACAAAATGCGCGAGCGGAAGGTTCACCGACCGATCGATTATTAATACATAAACCGTAAAATGTACAACGCAGAGTATATCAACCCTCCCCTCCTCCTCCTCCTCGCCCCTTTCCGCCCCTTTCCGCCAGCCGCCTCGAAAATTCGCAAAACAAGTTTTAACGCGAGAACCGTTTCCCCTAATGGATTTCTGATTTTCGTACAAGCCGCCCAACTGGTGAATATGCATTTGGTACTTCTCGCCTACCCAGTCGTTTTGCAACTACACGTTCTCTCTCTCTCTCCCTCTCGGCTTCTGCGGGCGTCGTGTTGCTGCTGTGGCTGCTGCTGCTGGTGTTGCATGTGGCGGCACGTTGCTCTGTTCTATTTATGCACCGACGAGATCGAGCGTTGGCGAAGCTTCGCGCACGATTTGCATTCGAGACTCCGAGCCTATAGATGCCAGCTCTTTGGTCTTTGTGCGAGGCGTGTGGGAGTGAACGCTGATTCGCTACATCGAACGGGCCTGCAATGAGCACGAATGCCTCGGGGCAACAACCATTTCCTGGATCTTCACTGTCATTTTCATGAATCATTTTAATATTTACCGTTAAATCTTTTCGCGCGTGTGTGTTTTGTTTACAATCATTAGACTCGAGATTTCCGATGTATTCGATCGAGAACCGAACTTGAGAAACTTTTTTCGTCCGCACAGGCGAATGGGAGTCGATTCTTTCGTCGAATATTCGCGCGAAAGTGGCGAGTACCGCGGCTGAGGTGCGCTCTGGCCAGGGAATAATCCATCGGAAGGTTCCGAAGGAGAATCCAGTTGGACAGTGCGGTTCCGAAAATTATTCCGCCGATGGCGAGCGTTTAATCGCTCCGGACGTGCGGAACAGAGTTAGGGCTGGGCGAGCCGCGACGTCGTCGGGCAGCATCCTCCCGTTGGAGTAGTATTTCTCCCGACGGAATACCGGCGGACCACCTCGCCATTAGAATTCGATTAGGCGACGAATAATGGAAAGGCCCCGGCTGTCGTTGGTAAAACGATATGCCAATTAACAATTACGCGAACAATATCCCCCGGATCCATTGCCGGAAAAGATCCAGCCACTGGCCCCGATCGAACCCATACGCTAATTTCATTTTCTCATTCGGTCCAACTTCGACACCACTTTTTTACACGAAATTCGATACTTCCTACTTCTCACAACGCACCTCGTACCTCTTCCTCCACTCGATGACAGCTGATACCTTTGTGTCACGCTACATTAGTGCGCGCGAGTCATTTCATGCCACGATTTTTTTTTATTCATACTAGCCCATACGCCCGCTTACCCACAGTTGACGCCGACATTTTTTTCTTTTCTAAACCGAAAATAATCAAGTTTTTTCAAACTTTTCGTCAAAACCATCGCGTTTAGAAAAAAGAAAACGAATGTCCAGTTGGTTGTGTACGGGCAAAAATACATCGAAACAAGACGTTAACAAAAAAATTTCAAACGGTGCTTTCACACCTATTTTTTTTTTTTTTTTTTTCAATAACTTGAGATGGTGATATGGATTTTTTCCCATAGTTTTCGAATTTACTGGGTCGATTGAAGCGAAAAGTCCCGTGTACAGCGTTCCTTATTAGAATCCCGTCGGTATCATCATAACGCATCGATCCAACCGATCGATAATATCCACTCTCCACCTTTCTAATAACACAGCGAGCGTCGAGATCCCCTCGAGCGTAACGCGATACGTTTACGAAACACCCGGAGCCCCTCGCATCCGGCCTATCGGTTTCTCGGCGATGCCAGCGCACATGGATTCGCCTCTTCCAACCCTGCGCGTCACGAATTCTCTGCACCGCAATCGATATAACTCGATAATTACACCGCTACACCCACACGACTGCAGCTCCCGTATCCAGTTACAGTTATTGGGTTAACCAACCGTGCTCGTTAACCGACCAAATATTTCACCGCAGTTTTCGTCGTTACCCGGAAAAAATGTCCCGTGGCCTCCGGGCATACCGATCTGTGAAATGGCTCTGGCTATCTTTCACTTGCACCGCTTAGTCAGGTGAAAACGGACGGCAATTTTTCGCTACCTGGCCGAATCCTTCGTCGCGCGAAATTCCATTCAGGCGCCCTCCCCGAGTGCTAATCGAACATTCTTCGAATTTCTAAACAATTTTCATTGCCTCTCCGTGAGAGAAGGAATTTTCGATTAAAAACACTATTTATTTACACCCTGAGATGCAGGTTCATGACGTTTTTTTTTTTTTTTTTTTTTTTTTTTTTTTTTTTTTTTTTTTTCATTTTCCTCCTCTTCTTTTACCGACGAAAAACGGAAGCATCGGTCGATCACCGGAAATATCGATACCGGGTCAATAGTGTCCGAGAAAGCAATTGGAATAGCCCGTCACGCGAGTCAACAGAAACGGATGTTGCGAAGAAAAGAGAAAAAGAAAAAACGAATACAGCCAATTGCTCAACGTCACGGCTGACTTTACCGACCTCGCCAAACGTTTCGAGTTGAAAATCGCTTAGAAAAATATCGAGGACCTTCGTCGCGCCGATACATCATCGTCAAGCGGCTGATTGATGCACCAAGGTCTCTCCGGGCGTCTTGGAGCGGGCGGATGCATCGAGAGCGGATTTTTTTCACGCTCGATTTTTCTCGCTTCGCGCCGACATTTGCAGTCGCTATCGATCGGGAAGGCTGGCCGGTGTTTTTGTAATTATTCGAACGGTACCTAATGCGAGAGCCCGAGTGCGAGTTCTTCCTCCACGTTCCTTCTGGGTGGAGCGACAGAGCGAGAAAACGAAACGAGACATTTGTCTCTCTTTCGCCCGAGCACAGCGGCAGAGATGCTCGGTTATGGCCGCGAGTACATTACACTCGCTCGGGCTTTCAGCCCGCAACACACAAACACAAAGTTTCGTACTCACCTTTTTCTCGGACGACGCCGAGCGTCCGGCCATCTGCCGCCACAGCTTTATCTCCACAGCGACGCGCATTCTATATACCTATAATGTATACGCGTTATATGTATCCATATAGCGATATTCGCGTGAGAAAGGGACGCGGAATAAGAAGAGGTGGAGAGGCACAGAGAATACAGAAATGCGGGTTACTGATTTGAATATCGGAAGAGCGGACGAACAGGCTGCTGCTGCTGGTGGTGGTGGTGCGGCCACGGCACATACAGTCCAGCTTTACGCTTTAATTAAAACTGCTGTTCCGCACGGAGTGCCACTACGTGTCCACGTCTCGGACGGATGATGAAAATCAAAATATTCCCGGGCGACACTTTGGGCACGTATAGCTCCCCCCCCCCCGGACTTTGCGATATAACGGCCAGACGGCCGTGCATTTTTTTCACGCACCGAGAAAACGTCCACTCCGACGGGGGAAAATCGGGCGTCGGAGAGAGCAGCGACTTCTGACGGTCGAACAATCGTCGGCAAGTGTCGAATGATAATCGCAATTTCGCGACAATTTTGTCAATTCATCGAAAACGATTCAATTGGCAGAGATGTATGACTGTTTTATACATCGAACACTCGGGGAGTCTCATTGGCCCCTCGAGGTCTGCATCTTGATTTGTGCAGGACGCGACGCACTCGAGATCGCCGAGCGCCAGAGGCCAGAGACGACGGCACAACGAGCGATATTGTGCGACTCTCTTATCTCTCGGTTCTTCCCGCTTCTTCGTCTTCTTCTTCATCCGCTTCTTGTTCGTGCAGGCGCCTCGTGTATTAGCGGCCGGGTGGACGCTCGACCGAGTGCCTCGCGGACGAGTTAATTTAATCTCGATAGCGCCGAGTGCAAATCGAAACGTACGCTCTCGTTGCAATAACCGAGAGGGTATCAAAAGAAAGTATAAGAGTCGTGAAAAGAAGCGGTAGCGCCGATACGAGAGCGGTCGCTCCGCTGTCTCTTGTCGCATTCATCCAAGTTAACGACCGCCGAAGAATTATTCCAACAGGGCGTTCTGATTTCGCGTCGTACACGAGGTGGGCGTGTCTTCCTTCGTCTTCTCAAGGATTTCCCAGTTCTGGACTCTGTTCTCTCTCCCTCTCTCTCTCTCACTCTTGGATCCGTATCTTAGACACTGCACTTGCAGAGCTTAGATTCTGAATCAAGTTTTCTTGTGTTTTCCACGAGAGGCGGAGAAAAAGAAGTGTCGGTGGGAGTCAATTCTTTATTTACTCTGCCACGCGACCGCCCAAGCATCGCTGCCGGTCACCTCGTCACCTCCCTGCTGCTGCTGCTGCTGCTGCTGCTGCTGCTGCTGCATTTTCCGCTTCTTCTTCGTCCATCTCACTTCTATCCGCTTCAACATCCAACGCGCCTCGCTACACCCTCGAGTGTGTCGACCGGCAGCGGATACGTTGCTTTGGGTCATTACACCGGGCAGCGTTGCTCTTTAAAAATAACCGTGTAACACAAGGCTGAAATGAAACGCAAGGATAGAGAGCCCAGACGCCGCGGTGTTGGCTTTCGTTTCAGACAGAATGTCTGAATGAGCTGCGAAGGAATTTAATAACGTCATTTGAATCAATAATTACGAATGACAGCATGAATTTTACGAGTCGCGAATTTTTTACAAGAGACAATTAATTGCAACAACAATGAATTCCCGATGGGTAAAATGTGAGCGTGCAATTGAGAATCAATAGACAATCCACACTGTGCCGAATCGTCGCTCGAGTCTTAACGAGCGAGGAACAGCCAGAGGATCCCTTCCCTCACGACCTCAGTTTCACAACTTGAGGACAACTCTCAATCCCGAGCTCTCGCTTTCCGCGTCTTTCACTCTCGCTCTCTCGCTCGCCCTGGCACTAAAATTATTCGGGAACAAACAAAACCCTGGCAACCGACAGTCAAGGATTCCCTCGGCTGAGGCCGGGCCAACCCGCTCCCTCCCCCCGACGAGAGAGGGTGTCACTGGCACCCCACGCATCCCTTCCCGCCGATGACCCACCCCGGTATCGCCTTTCATACCCACAAACAGGGAGTCCCTACCCTCATCGCCATTGACTCCTCATCCATCCTTCGCACTCTGCTTCCACCTCTCTGCCGGGTTTCCCTCTCTATCCAATCAATCTCTCTCTCTCTCTCTCTCTCTCTCTCTCTCTCTCTCTCTCTCTCTCCCCCTCGCACTATCTGCTTTCTCTTACGTCAGCCCCGCTGTTCCCTCGTCGCGTCAGTCCCCTTTCTATCACACACACGCACACTGTATTTGCCGGCCTTCATTTGCAGACAACCGCAGCGCAAGCTTGCCTGGGCTCTGTGCACATCATCGTACACACGAAACCGGTCATCATCGGTGCCGCCCGGTGCCGCCGCCGCCGCCGCCTCATACCCACAATCGTTCCGCAAAGCCCAGGCGCCCTCGAATTCCTTTCCTTTCAGCCACGGAAATTCCTCTCGGATCTCTCTCGCCGCTATTCACTCCACTTTCCCTTTCCCGTTGTCCCCCCTCCGACGCGCAAACTTTGTCCATCGTCTCTCGCGCATTCCCGCGTTTGCGCATGGAAATTTCCCTGTAATAATTTCCGCGCGATCCTTCGAATCGCGGTAATTTAAACACAAAACGTCAGAGCGTTGATGCAATTTTTTACGAGTTTTAGCGATCATAGGATTGCCGATGAATTTTTGTATTTTTTAAAATATTTTTCGAACATGACTAAATCGTGTATTCCGTTCTAGGTGACCAATCACTGCGTCGCTTAGTCCCGAAAAGCTTCGAGAAGGACGGAGACAGAGAGACGGAGCCGGTCCAAGTCTCGAGGACCCTGAAGAAGCTCTTCGAGGGCCTGTACGACGCGTCCTCGAGTTCCAGTCGCTCTTCGAGGGGTGAAACTCGGCGTTCCGCGGCAGCCCCCGCCGACATTCTCGGCAGTGTAAACAAGCCCGATGGCAAGAACTCGTCGAGCAAGAACTCGTCGGGGGTGGGCAAACCGACGGAAGGACGGGAGTCGATGCACACGCGTCGCCTTGCGTTTTTACGGCCCAACCCCTCGCGCGGCATTCGTCATCAACGTCGAGGGGAAGCGTCGCGCGTTTTCTTTTTTATTCAGTGCCCCTCCGCGAGAATCCGTGGAAGTTATGGTTTGCTAGTTGAGCGGACGTCTGGTTTTCCTCTTGTTTTTTTTTCTCCTCCCCCCCCCCCCCCCCCCCCGGGAAGCTTCTGTCTTCGCTTCGCCCCTCGGGGGTGGTTGCATCACATATCAATTTATTGTCGCGGAGCTGGTGAGACTCTGGGATTCTCCTTCTCGCTCGCGCTCAATCGCAAAGACCCTTCGCCCTTTAAAACACGCATCCTGACTCCACTCGACTAGTGCGAGAAACGTCAGCAGAGCCGCCCGTTCGCTCCTTCACATCCACGTGCAAACAAATCGATGGACCAACCATGTGTACACTGACTCTCAGTCGTCGCTATGTTTGATTTTCCCTTTCTCTTTCTACCGGGACGCCTCGCGGGATGTCTACTTGATCAGCTCTTTAACCAAAAATACACGAAAACGTCGAGTCGTGTTGTTTCATAATTTTCGGGCACGATGACGGAATTATCTCTTCCTGTCTTACTCTGAATGAGAAAATATAAGTATATAAGCTCGTCAAGACTGTTGTTGTTACAAGGGAGGGAAAAAGCGAGGGACGAGAAGGAGCGTTTGCACCCTATCCCCTGGACCCTCGTCGTCGTTGAACTTGTTCCCAGACGAGGTTTGCTTATTGGGGGATTCTGGCATCTTACACCACTCTCCCAAATGTCGGGTTCACAATGAAGAATCACTTTTTCTCGATCCGATCGATTTTTCCGCTCAAGCTGTTTTTCTTTTTTTTCTTCCGCTGTCCGAACCTCGCGGTCGCGGCGTTTGATGGCGTTTATCAACGTTTCTTCCGAGTTTCACTTGCCGCGAAATTCAGTCGACTGTCCGAAACGTCGAAGCCAGATATCGGAAGAGTTTTCAGCCCGGGCTATCTCGTTTCTTCGTCGACAAATTCCACTGTCCACACAGTTCCGCGTATATGTGCGAGCGTAGTCGCGTGGGGCTCCGCGGTTATGATACGTGTCAGGAACAGATCGCGACGCAGCCACTCGGCTAACTTGCACCGCGTTCGCCAGTGTTCCCGTAATATCGATTCCGGTGGTCGCTGTCACGCGTCATCGCCACACTTGTCAATGTAATTTATCGTTCCATGTGTTACTCCTTTCTATACGTTTTTTTGTTTCAATACCTCCAACACCATCCGATTCACCGCAGAGTTAAACGAAATTGTCATCCAGAGAGGTAGAAAAAATATCGTTGCTCGTGTGTGTGTGTCGAGTTTTTCGCTGCGAATATCCTCCCTGTCTTGTTATTCGTGCGGTAATTAACATCGGGTCGTTACCTCTCGTTTGCTCTATTCTCATTCGTTTTTTTTTGCTTCACCCCGAGGGAGCTCTAATCGTGGCTAATTTTTCTTCCTCTCTCCAACGGCGAGGCAATAATACCGTACGTCGAGTGGTGAAAAATTCACCCGTTGCCAGCGAGTATCGCTTGAACAATGCGGAAAATGCTCAAGGGGCCTCTCGAAGGATCCTGGGGGAAAAATGGGGAATAAATAATATCTGGCCGAGTGACATTATTAAAGGCGAACGCCGGGACGCCCGCCGCGCGGTGTGTTGGTAAACTTTTGGGGCTGGAGTTTTGCCGCGCGCGGTCTCGGAATTAAGTACGGAGAGAAGGTGGAGCGGCCGAATAGCGGAAGGGGTATCAGCAACGGGCACACGCTCCAAATGCAACGACTATAATTACAACGGGCACCAGAAATAAGTACAGGGCTCGACGGGAATGACTTTGCTCTCCGGTGTAATAATAGTAGCCACTTCTGCCTCTCCGCCCGCGGCCCGCGAATTCGCCGCAATTATTTTATGTCTTATTTACCGTCCTCGATACCGTAAATTCGCCTCTGCGTGCCTCGAACGATCAACCCGCTCGTTCGACTATTTATTTGCCTCGTCGTGCGCGTCGATCGCAACAGTGATTTCAATTCGCACACTCAATTTTTAACTAGGGCAAACTGGATCCCACTTCGAAACTTACATATTATATTTAACAACAACAAAATCTTTGTGGCACCGCCAAAAAAATCGGAAAAAAAAACATTAGTGAAGAGATTAAGTCCGGGATCTCCGGTGCCCGACGAGAAGCAACGAGAGAAGAAAAGTAATAGTATTGAGTTATCACCAAGTCGAATCGTCGCAAGACGCGAAGATTTATTTTCCCACGACTTGCACATACAAGAGGCGGCGGCGGCGGCGGCGGCGGCTACACGGAGAGCCGGCGTCGATTCAGCGATTCAATGGCAATAGAGCGCGTAGATCGCGCGCGGCTCTCGTAGTACTATAACACGATGATAGATTGACGAGAGGAATCGTGCGTGGAATAGCGAGACATAAAACCGTCGGTAGCGAGGGGGGAATATAATCGTGGGAATAAACGCGGATGGAATTGCGAGACTCCGAGGCCGAGCAATCGTACAGTGGGTACAACTCGGCGCGTATAACATTATATACCTACGTAGAGGCGGCGCGGCGAGACTATGCGAGATTCGCACGTAGAGAGCGGTAGGACAGGGAGCAGAAGCGGAGGCATCGACGACGGGAAACTAGCGAGTTATTCCAGTCGAAGGGAAGCTATAGAACCTCACGAAGGTGGATCCACCTTCGCACCGTTATTTCCCCCGTTTCACGGTATTCGCCGGTAATTTCTATAACGCATAGACTCGCGATGTAACGCACTACAGTCGAGCCCCCTGAAGCGGGAGCCACCGAAAACTTTGGAACCCTCGTACCTCGTCAAGTTGTCGGAAGAGATGCAAAATATCACCGGTCATTTTGTACCTTATTTTCCCGTGCAACAAAAACGAGACACCATTTTTGTTTCTTTGACAAAATAGTCGTTTTTTCGTCAGAGTCTATCGGCCCGCTTAACCGAGTTTCCACTGTGCACAAACGGCTCTCGGTAATTTCATTCGCATTGCGATATTCAATATTCAAGTCGAGGCGGATCGGGAGGCGGCGGAGTCCTCGGGAGGAGCGCTGAACGTTATACAGCCCCCGTCCGTCCACCCTTCGAGCCAAGTTTTGCCCTCAAAGTTTCGAAATATAGTTGCCGTATTTCTCGTGCCGCGGTTGAATATAGTGGGAAGGTTTTTGCATCGGGGAAATTCAAGAAGTTGGCGGAAAGGCCGATACGCACGTCCATAAACAAATGACGCCGTCGGTGGTGCGGGAAATTATATGCAAGGGTCGAAGCGTTTCCGACGTGGCTGCTCGCGGCGCGATTATCTTATGGCAAAAGGCCCGGGCGCACGATGACGGACAGCAGCCTCGTCTATCCGCGCGGCAACGAGACGGACGCGCAACGAGAACGTACGATACTCGGGGGGGAGCCTTCGAGACAAAGATCGAAATATTTAATGGGCCAACGTCATCCTCTATCAGTCTCGCTTCGCGTCTATAATCAACCTCTCGGGCTTGGTCTCCTCGCGGTTAGCGTCTCGTCGATTGAATTTTCATTTTTCCTCCGCAATACGCACAAGTGCGTTGCTTCAACTAAAGTAATTACTAAATATTATATTCTTTTTTATTCCAACGAAAAAGTCATGTGAACAACAACGAGAAGAGAAATTGAAATCTCAATGAACCGTAATAATAACTATATTTTCGACATTTTCATCCAGAACATTTCCATCATTTAATTCTGCACTCTCCGCGCTTCATCTGGTGGCCGCCGATCGAATTATTATACCGACGCGAGAAACTCCCATCGCGTTTCCCCAAAGTGATTTTTCACATCCGCTCGCGCGAGAGCCCCACCGGTGCTCGGAGATATTTCCTCAGCCGCGGGGGGGCGAGCGCAATGTGAGGCTTCGCTAAAATTTTATTATCATTTTCCGAGCCGAAGGGACATTAAATTGCATATTTCGCTTTTGATATCGCGCGCACCTAGCAATTAAATCACGTCTACGTGGGTGTTTTACGATTCGTTGCCAATAAATTGTTGGCCAAATTGTTCGCGAATCAATGGTCCCCTCTCCGTGTGTGTCCACGGCTTATCGACTCTACACTCCGAGGGTTATATTTTTTCGCGCATTTTATCGCGCGCGATACTCCGGCGGGGCGAACCCTTGAGGCGCGTATAGCGACTATCTTTTGTCATATGTCTTTTATAGTGCGAGCACAGCGCGCTCGTCTTTACTATTCTACGATATTTTAAGCGTGTCGGGATTGCCTCGTTACCCTCTCTCTCTCTCTCTCTGTACATTGCACGTACAGGGCGTCTCAAAAGTGATGAAATTCCGGACAAGCATCCGACAAGGTCACCATCTGTATTACTTTTGGAAGATCCCGTAGACGCGCGTGTATATTCCGTCGCAGCAGCTTCGAGCAGCCTTTGGAAAAGTCAGTTATATAGCATCGCGTGAAATCTCGTAGCGAACAATGACGGCCACGAGGTTTATGCCCCGTCGTCGTTGCGCGCGACATAACCACTCGCGGTACTAGAACGGCACCGAGGGGTTTACGCCGCACGTCCGCGAATCACCCAACTTAATGACTCCGAAATTTCGTTAATAATCGGCCACCCGATAAATTCCATTGTCCCCGGAGCTATAGTCAAGCCGAGGGGGTTGTAAACGTTCGTATCCAAGGCACCATCAATCCGCGTGGTATGCGTGCGTGTACCGTGGTCTACGGTCCATGTGCCACGTACGCACCGAGACTGTGCGAAATTCTCCTGCGCGAACGTGGCATGCCGGTCCCGGCGATTAAATTGATATTTCCCGATAATTACGAGACCCGTGACGCACCAGTCGATCGTCGAGCGCGCGGCGGCGGTTCGCTCTCTCTCTCTCTCTCTCTCTCTCTCTCTCTCTCTCTCTCTCTCTCTCGACTATTCCGCCTCTCGAGTCGGCAGTCAATGTTGATTATTCGTGTCCAAGTGCGGCGGAGAAAAAAACGAGCCGAATGTCGGATTATATTTTCTTCACTAAGCTTCCATGAGAGTGAAAAAAATCGTTCGCTTCGACCGATAAGTCACGAGATGATCCGGTCTAATTTTACGCGACGTTCCCTCCGTTGCATTGTTGTTTGGATTTTTCGTGCCGGTGTCATCCGTGAAATTTATAACTCGACACAGTTCCCGTTTGGCTCGTGGAACTGGGTGTCTCACGCGATCGAGACCGAGATTGTCGCTGTCGTGGCCCGCGCCGCGCGCGCTCTCGTTGCGGGTTTGGGGCCGCGCGACGCGGCTGCCGGTATTATTTTCGTTGTCGCGCGACTCGTGTGCTTTTATTTCTGCCCGAGCTAGATACACGCGAGACGAGTCTCGAGCGACGAGCGACGCTTCTAGTGCGACCGAGCGAGGCAGATGCGTCTCGGTGTCTCACCGCGAAAATTACGAAACTGCGTGTCAATGTACGCGAAATTGTTATTTCACTCGAAACGTCCACTCTCGAATGGTCAATCAGTTTTTTCGCGCAGCCTCGTCAAGAGTGTGATGGAAGAAAAAAGAAAAAAGCAAACGGTTAAAAGAGGGTGGAAAAGGCTCATAAAAAGGGTTGAAGGGATCCCGCAAACGCGAATAATTATTCGATGGTAGCTCCGGTGGCCGCGCGCGCGGCCCTCTGCTCTGTTGACGTGTGACGCAGAGGTGACGCACGTGCTGCTCGGGCAAGTGACGCGCCGCGCCGCCGACAGTTCTTCGATAACAAGCCCGGGCGCGGAGGACACACGCGCTTGTAGGTGGTACACGGGCCGGCTCCCTCAGTTCGCTCCTCTAATTAGAATTTCTAATCATCGCTTATTCGATTAATCACTCGACGACGATTTCCTCTTCTGCGCCCAGTCTCACACTCGATGCACCATTGTGCACCATTATAGTGTGTATAGGTATGGTGCTATAAATTTGCGAGTGTCACGGGCGAATTGTCATCCTCCGTCAGTGATATGACAATACCGCACTCGAACATCGGAGAGAATTTATTTTCTTATTCCGAACATCGAGCCGAACGATTTCCGAGGACTTGATTTTTCAAATGGCATTTCGAGTATGCTATCGCGCGATTTTTATAAAATCTATTTTACGAAAGTCGTCTTCCGTTTCAGTACGTTAAATGAGAAACAACAATTGATACAATAATTTGTATCGGAATATTAGGAATTTCTAATCACCCTGTACTTACATATTTCTCTCGTCTTTGAATCTTCTTTTATTCATTTGAACGTTGATTGAGGAATCAATAAATGAAACAATCAACCGTGTTGTTACGAGCTTGATGGTGCTAAAATATATTTTTTCTCGTTTTATGATTGCAGTGATCTGAGACCGGCGAGCTTGGAGAAGGGCCAGGAGACAGTGAGACTGAGGGTTTACGCCTGTTACGCATGGGGTGGCCCACTACTCGTGGCCGGTCTGGCAGCTCTCCTCGATCATTTGCCACCCCAGCCGCACTACACTTTCCTCAGACCGGGCTTCGGCGAAGGCCAGTGCTGGTTTCACGGTAATAAGACGACGAAATATCGCCTCTCGTTGGCCGGACGGACGAACGAGAAGGATGTCATTTTTTTTCTTCCAAATATTCGTCCGCAATAATATCATCGAAATTCTCTACGATAATAATACAAATGTCCACGTTATCGTTATGTCACGATTAATATGGAAATGTTAGCAAAACTCGCGTAACGTGTTTTCCTCGCGTGCAGCGCGGAAAACATGTGTAAACGAAAATTCCCCCTCCGCGATTAATAACAATATTTCAGAGCGATGCGTCGCGGCACGATAATTAAATCAACGCTATTACAATGAAATTAAAGCCCGGTAATAGATCCGCGTTTTAATAAATACATAGAAGCGAGGGGTGAGGCGTGGGGTAAGCCCCGAGGGGATGGAAAACATTCTTCGGGGCGTGCAGCGTATTACATCGCGATTCGTATATAGAGTGAGAGAGGAAGCATAGACACGTTCGTGTACATCTTTTAGCCTGGAGGATTAAAAGCTACGTTGGCTCGAATACCCCCCGCACAATAAGAATGAGGGATGGGGCGCGCGGAATATATTGCCATTATTACGTAGTGGGCGCGAGGGTTGCCACAGCGCGTTCGAGTACGGAGGAGGAGGAGGAGGAAGCAGCGGCGCAGCGGAGAGGGATGCGGGCTCTGGCAGCATCGTAACGTCCTGTTTAACGAGCAGCCGCGTAATCCGCTTCTCCGTCTGTTGCGTAATCCCAGCCTGGCCAGTACTCTAACTGCCGCTACCTCCGAACTCAGTGCCTAAATCGGGATACATGCAGTGTCTTTAATGACTCGCACTGACTGCCCAGATTCACTGCTGCCCCGCCCCCCGCCCGACTGGAAATTCCCGACTTTTTCAGGGTCTCACTTTAAAGTTGTGTGAAAAAGTCAGGAATCAAAGAAGGACATTCGGGTTTAATCGATAAAAAAAAAAGTAACCTCGATTTTCGCAAAGTGACGAAATTTCGAAAAAACGTCAAAAATCATTTTTCGCGTTTTTCTCCTTGAATTTTGCATTTTTCGGATAGGGTTTTCAAACTTTGCCTCATTATTTTCCCTCAATTTCTTCAAAGAAGTAACATTTGAACGACGATGGAGCATTTTCAAATAGAATTTTTGAGACGATCAGTCGAGAGAGAAAATAAAAGAGCGGGGAAACACTGAAGCTATTTGACGCCGATTTAACAGACGCGCGGAGCGTTCCAGCCTCTTTAATATCCTTGCATAATACGTGCGAATTATCGATTACACAAATTTACCTGTCCATCGGGGTGTTAATAGCGAGCGAGGCTTGAGACGTGGTTGCCAGGGCAAAGCGCGCCTCAGCCACGGAATTCAATACGACCGGATATTACATACACGGGTTTTTATTTATCGCAGGATGGAAGCAGTTGACGGAAGTAAGGGTCGACGAAGGAGAAGCGTCACCTCTCACCCTTCGACGAGAGAGCGAGGGCTGCGCGAATCGTTGAATATTTACAAAACCAGCCTCTCGAGTTTCCCTCGTACACGTCGCGCATCTCGTTGGGTCTCGTCGTCGTCGTCGTCGTCGTCGTCGTCGTCGTCGTCGGCAGACGAGTGTCATTGTCGCCCGGCGCTTTGGAGTCGCGTCGCTCGCAAATCAGGATAATTGTGTCCCACCGGGACGAAGCTCGAAACATAATAGTCGCGCGGGCGCGTCTGCCGCGGGACGCGCGAGGCTCAGAAGAACACGAGGTTTTTCCCACGAATCCAGTCGACGAGTGCAGCCGCTTTTTGTGTAACCGCGCACCTCAGCGATGCATATGCGGCGGAGAGAGAGACACACACGGGAGAGAGAATGCGAGCTCCGGTGGATGAAAAAAAAAATGGGAAGAGACGGAGCGCGGACGACGGTTGCAGTCTTAACCCTCGATGCTCCACTTGTCGGAAAACGCGGACGCTATGAAATCCATACTGCGAGGACACGTTGATATTATTTACTCCCTTTGGCTGAGCCTTCAGTCCTGGCGTTGAGGGAGGAGAGTCGTTAATCGAGGGCTATCGATCGCAGTTGCATTTTCGCCGAGTCATGACAATTTACGAGCACTCTGGACGGTCATAGACTACGGGACAAAGTGCCGTTCAAGGAAGAAGCGTCATTGTTGGCAATGCGGTTCGTTTCTGCTGCGAATTCGCCGAGGGAAAAATGTGAAGAGGGGGAGAGGAAACTAAGCAACTCCGGCGGGCGTTGTATTTGAGCGTTACGCATCGGGCCTTGAGCGAAACAGCCCGTAAGAAACTAGACCGAGGGTGGTGCAAGGCCGGGCACGCTTTCCGATGGGACAGACAGATAAACCTGCTGGCGCCAGCCGAGCCAGTCCGACTAAACTCGACGACGGGAGGAGAGGAGAGAAAGCCCTTAACCGTGCGAAATTCACCCTCTGTGTGTACCGACTCTGTGGCCATACCCAACGAGGGCTATAACTGCGCGCGGAGTCGAGACCTATCGTGGCTGCGGCGGCGGTGGTGGTGGTCGTCGTCGTGGTGCCTACCACCGCTGTGTGAGGATTCCTCCTCGTCGTACCTTCCAGTGCCGAGCCTGCCTGCCTGCCTTCTTCCTACCTTTTTAACCCCCGCCCCCCTCCACCTTTTTTTCTCCTTTCATAAACGTTGTCTTTCCGCGGCAGTAACGGTGTCTAGACGTTTTTTAATATGCAAATCGGTATAACCGAGTGGCCGAATGAATTCGAGGGTAATTCATGAAAATTTAAACATTGCCTCGCCACACGTTTCCTCGGTGCAACCGGCCGCCAATTACAAATTTCTTCTCACTTGGCGGCAAACAGTTTCATGCGGGAAAAACGACCAATTTTCTTCCAAATGTTACCATTTAATCTCCAAAGTAGACTTTTATTTTGTCCGAAAGATCGATTGGCAATTGAAACGTTTGTTAACAATTGAGAAAAACCGAATTTCGATGAAATGACACTCTTAAGGGCGACGAGAATTGTTTTAATGGCCGTTACCGAGGTAATGAGTAGCCGGGACACGTGTCGAGGTGAAAGGGTGCGACGAGAGATCGAGTGGTATCCAAAGCTTTCGCGTCCCCTTGATCCCGCTTCGCCCCCCCACTCGCCGCGTCCGTAACTCTCTCCCGTATATATTTATATTCCCTCTGTAAATCTAGTCTCCTGTGTAATGAAACTTCCAGGAGCGTAAAATAATCGTCGAGAGAATATAACACCAAAGGGACTTTGGCCGCGGCACGAGAATGAATAGCAATTGGACGTGTGCGTGCAACCGGTTATGGCACTGGGTGGTTCTTCGCTCCATTACTCATCGGCGCGTATATCCACCGCGCTCGCCCGGCCGCGGTGCTAACGCTGCGACGACCCGCGCGACTCGTTGGGGGCGAAAAAACAAGAAAAACGAGAAAAACGACAAAAACAAATTATATATATCACTCTCACCCGGTTCTCTCGCGAATTTGTAACAAAACTCGGCAATCTACTAATTGATCGTCGACGCACGAGCGTAATTTGTTTTTACGTCGCGTGCTCGGCTCGGGGTACGCGGATGGGGCGGCTGGCTCGCTGGGCTTTTCCGCGCCCGATTTCATATCGGCTCCTCGCGCGCCCGCGCGCGCGCGCGAAATATGACGAATGGAAAATTCGACGACGCGACGACGACCATTAGCGACACGTCGGGGTGGTTTCCGTGCGTCGTTAGTCTCTCCGGGCTCTTGCGGTGAAACATCGAGCTCTCGCGCGCGGTACTTCGAGTCCCACCGACCACGTCAACCGTCATGCGCAAACTGCTTTCGAATTGATACAAACGTTTCTCGCTCCCACTGCCGTGTCACTGCTACTCATGATTTTGCCTCCCCGCGCGTGGAGCTGTATTATGGAGAAATTTTGCAAGCAAAGCTTGGCCAAAGTGAATCGACGGAAAACCGTGTTTAACGGTCCTCTCCCGTCGACACGTCCGTCGGGCGTGAAAAAATTGCGCAAGACAACAAGAAAAAAGCACGTGTCCTTTTGGAAAAACTATGAGAAGCGGCTAGAATGAAACAGGGTCACGGAGGGATTACAACCGAAGGCCGAAAATGGCACCCAAAGTCTGAGAAATCGATGGAGCCGTGGCGATCGCTGATCCACGACAAACGAATTGAGACAGAGACGAAGGGCGAGAGAAGGAGCGAGAGCATAAAGCTTGTCCTCCACCTCCGGCTAATCGAGTTTGACGGCGAGCAACCATAAAGCATGGCGCGCGGCGCAGCGGCAGTCGCGACGACTGGACGCCGCGCGAGCAGCGGTGTTGCGGCTGCCGACGTTGGCCCAGCCACGGCTGGCTGCTCGCCCTGGACCGCTGGGCTCGCGCGTACCTCACTCCCGCGAAACGCGAAACATAATTCACTTATGTTTGTTATGGGTTGCCATGGAGTGAGATATAACCCGCTCGAAACAGCTATTGTTGGACACTCGCCAAAAACCTAAGCGAGCTATCTGCTCCGCTTCTAGCCGTATTGCCCTCTCCCGCTCGCCGGCGTCGTCACAGGGAAACACGGCTACGACCGGAGCCAGCCTGACGCGCGCGATCCTCAACCAACGAGACGGACAAACGCGAGAGTGCGACTCGGCGTTTCTCTCACTCAACCTTGGATCTACAACTTGAACCAACTTTTCCAATTAACAACATTTTTCTTATATTTTTCCGTCTCTGACACGAATTTTTGTGCGTTACCGTGAGAGCACCGGTTTTTCATTGATTGTCAAGTCCAAAGGTTGACCAATTTTCCTTCGGGTTTCAGAACGAAGTAAGAGAAGACTGAAGCGCAGGATAAAGGGGGAGCAGCAGCAGCAGCAGCAGCAGCAGCAGCAGCAAGAGGAGAGGGGACCGATGTTCAGTGACTCGCTCAGTCTCATGTAAATCGTGAGCAAAGTTTCTCCGTCCGATCCGTATCACAGTGGATTAACTTGGGTGAACCGGGCGCGGTGGCGCGGAGCCCGAGAGGATTCTCTCAAGTTTTACGAATTACTACGGAAAAAAACGTCGAGACGAACCGCCGGACTTTGCTTCGCCGCGCGGCCTTGTGGCTCGCGGTATGGGTGGCACGCGACGCCGGTGGAATATGTAATGCTCCTTTTTTCCTGGACGAGATGGCGGTGGAGACACCGCGCGACCGACGTTGAGAGGGAAAAGCCCGAATTGGAGCTTAAATTCATGTATTCCCCCCAATTTTCTTCTCCGTCCGTGGATAACAGAGACTATTATTTATTTACACCAAAGGAGATACGGTACGGGAAAAATGAGCGAAAAGAAGATCAACGATGGTTAATTGAGAAAACTCGAGAGTCGAATCGAAGGAGGAAATTCCTCGAGTCGAGTCAGTCTCGCTCGACCACGCGTGACTACAAGGACTTTGGCATCACTCGGGTGCTGTTGCTGTATAGTCGCCGGTGCACCGGCAGCCGTAAACTCGAGAGGAATTCAGTCTCTAAGTCGCGCGTCCTTGTAGCGCGAGGCGAGAGTGCACGAGAGTACATGGAATATCGTATATATCCTACGTACATAGACTCTGTACCTATATAGAGATGTACCTGTATGGAGGGAGCACGCGACCCTAACTCGCTTCGCTTGAGCATCAACACACAACCAGGAACCGAAGCGTGGCGGGATAAGTGGCCACCGACGTGATCAACGGGTTTACTATAACTTTGCTGGATGCTGCCGGGATTCCCCGCGGGGAAGCAACGCCGAACCGACTGGCGGTGTGCGCGCTACCAGGCAATGCGCGAAGTTTACGCGAAAGCTGCTGCCGCCGCCGCCGAGACCAAGACGAGACGAGCCAAGTCCGTAAAGCTCTTCGGGGCTTCGAGAGCAGCTCGTCTCGACACCTCCTCGCTCGACGCGGCTATACACTTACCGACTCCGTTAATTCGACGGCGACTCGGTCGAAGGTGAAAGCGCAGTCGCGTCCACGTGATTCGAATTGACTTTTTCTATGCCAGGATTATCATCTGGCGGCTGATTCATTTTCAAATTTTCCCCATGAAAATTCCTCCACAGTTTGGCTGTAATTTTTCTTCCTGTTGACAACATGTTTTTCCACGTCTCGCGATGATTCAGTGGAAAATGCGAATGTTCGCGAGTACCACGAAAAGCTCCCGTATAAATTTCCGGCGATTCGCCGCGAGGCCACCCTGGGATTATTTGTTTATCGAGGCCAGTTGCCACACTCGCCACTTCCGGCGAATCACGCGTCTGGCCCGACTCGTTGAATTCGACGAGCTCGATTGCCGACCCAACGACGGACGACCACGCGGCGCCTCATTTTCACCTCATTCTCTCGTCCTCGTTGTTGGCCGAGTCGAGATTTAGTCGAGATTTACAGTCGTGAATGTTGCACGCGCGAGGCGCACTGTGTCTACCGCGTATACATATAGAGTCGAAAAGAGCACCACCAGAAGCCGTCTAGATAAACTCTTCTGGCGCGCCATTCAAGCGATCCGAGGTTTATTATTGAACCTGGCCTAAACTCGAGACAGCAGCGACGTTCACCAAAGCTATTCGCGGGGATTAAATATAGAAAGCTCTTGGTTAACGTCTCTGTCGCGTGTCTACCTCCATGTCGCGTCCTCTCCCATCTTCTTTACGATAATTCGACAACAAGCCGCCGGCGGCAAATTAAACGCGTACATTTTTTATCTTAATTTTATTTTTCGACAGCGTCTAATTCATCTTGCTTGTATCCGTTTACAGGTAAACCGGAAGGCCTGGCCTACTTCTACGGACCCATTGGCGTCCTGCTGTTCGTCAACGTGGTATTCTTCGTCGCCACCGCCCGGGAGTTAACCTGCGGATTGTGGAAAGGCGAATTCGTCAAGAGCACAACCGAACGGTGAGTCGAGTGAATTATAAATAGGAACTTTGATCGTATTTATCGATTGAATTTCAGGGGAGGGGGAGAATCGTCGGAATCGATGCTTTTCGGCGGGCTTTGAGTTCTGGATATTCTCGGTTCTGCCAAGGAAGCTCGGGGGCCGATGCATTCTCACGGATTTTTGCTCAGACGAGACGGAAAAAAGAGGAGGAGAGGAAGAGAGAAACAACAACAAAAAAAACACGTATTCTCTTAACGTGTTCTTTTCGATCTCTCGAAGGGGACGACGTTCGTCGCCCTGACGATCCGCGAATTCCTTTCTCACACGGCGCGACGATGCGCTCGGCGTTGCACAAATTCCCCAGACTATCGGCTATCGAAATAGAGTCCCGCGCTTTATCGTCTCGACTTCTGCGGAACGATCGCACGTGGCGCTTTACTTCTTCCATAAAACGCAGTGCGATGCGCAGCGCGCCTCCTGCGTTTGGCCGCCGTCAAGTTCCGTCCGTTGTTACTTTTTCTCTTCTCGGTTCGACATTCTCAAGTTGTGGAACAATTGAGCGAGAAGAAATCAGACGAAATAGAACATCGTACAAATGTTACTTTCTAACAAAAACTTGTAGAGTCGAAAATTACTCCCGTCCCCGTTTTTCAATTGCAACGTGATAAATCATTTTTTTAATTCCATTTGACTTTCACAACTCGGGAACATAGTTTTCCCGAAAGTTGTGCCTCCTTAAAAGTACGTAGACGTTCCAAATATACCAGAAAAAATGTATATATATGCGCGCGGCCAGCGTCAACAAAATTTGTGAATTGTGACGTCAATCGTTCGCGAGATAAACAGAATTCGCGGTATCAGTCGTGGACGTGGTCGGAGATTATTTCGGAGAGTATAATCCGTGAGGCGTTGCCAAAAAAAGTGGCCCGTGTCTCGATCCCTGGGAACGTCGGGCAAAGTAAAAAAAGTTGCAAAGTTATACTTTGCAACTTTTTTTAGACGTCTCGTTTCCCTCGCAATTTTCCATCCTGCACATTCGGGACATTGTGAACTCTCATTGCAGCATCGGGAAAATCGTCGCAAGAAACGTCTTGAAAACACCTTAAAACATCGTGAAAACGCCTTAAAAAATCGTGAAAAATTATTTAAACGTCTCGTCCCCTCCCAAGTTTGCATCCTGCGAACATGTTCGCGGTTGGATGTACAAAAAAGTTTCGAATGCTCGGGGGTCGAGAGTTCCAAAGCCGCCGACGCCACTTTTCCGGCTCACTTGTATAATTCTCATTTTTATTACATCCCCGTGAAACGCTTGGCCGCCCCCGACGAGCATGGTGAACGACTCCGGGGATATTATAAAAGCGGCTATGCAGTCTCGTATCACAGTCACGCAGACCTGCGGGGGCAGCGCGCGCGAGTCTTTCGCGTGCGAGAAAAGGTGTCTCGCCTCGCTTTCAGCTTCATTCGACTGACGCACGTGACCTGTACAGCGCACGTCACGGAGCGCCACCCGAATAAATCCCGCCGCGAGATTCGTTTTATTAGACTCACTTTCGGTCAAAACTATTTTTTTCTTTCGAAACAATAATGATAAACAGATTTTTTGTAGCCTTTAAAAATGTTCAATGGGTCAATTAAATTCGGAATAAAATTCCATTTGCTTGGTAAAAAAAAGTCAATCGTAGAAAGCCAGCGGAGAATTCGATAAATTAAAACTGTACTCGACTTATTTATGGTTTGAATTTCAGACGAAAGTAGATGTCTATTATTTTTCATCATCGGAGGGAATATACAAACGCGCGCTCGCTCGCACGCGGAGTATTGCAACGCCTAGATGTTCGTCTGGGCGGTTGGACGACGAATCGTATCCGGCGTGTCGTTATTTTCCATTTGGCTCAGCGTTCCGATCTACGCTTTCCCGGGGAGTCACTGCCTCGAACTCTTCCGCAAGTTCCTCGCTCTCGCCGACAACTACGACGGTGCGCACCAGCATCGTCGTATCTCCTGTCGACGATTGATATTGACGATCCGGATTTTCGAAGCGATAGGAAACGCTATTCCGCCTTTTTGCTCCGATCCGCGTTCGGAGCCTCTCGATAATAACGAGCTCGCACGGCGCACGGAAGGCTGGAGAAACGCAACTTGAAAAAAAAAGAAAAAAGAAAAAATCAAATTTCCACAGCTTCTAAAAAATTCAAGAATCAAATATTTCATTTGACAAAAATGTTCAACTAAAAAAAAAAGTAAGATTGGTTGATCCAAAGACGAGAAAGAAGCTATCCAAACTGAAATTCAACTTGGCGGGTTGGTCTATGCGCCGCAACCGGGAACGAGCGGAAAAGAGGAAATTAGAAGAAAACGACTATCCTCTCCGAAATGGCCTCGCGCTAACTTTCTGGAGATAGCATTGTGTCCGAGGGGAACTCGAGGGAATAGCCTTGTCCTCGGCGGTGGCGATAACGAGAAAGAAGCCAAAACTCACAAAACAGTCGCGTAATACGCATCGCGCGTATGTTGTATATATTTTGGAAAGTTGTTTGTCCGTTTGTCTGTCCCAGCCCACTTAATTAAAGTTTGCCCCAAATAACAAAGCCTTGCCCTCCCCCCCCCCCCCTCCCTTAATCCAAGTCTGTCCCAAAATTAGAAATTTTGTCACATGACAAAATTTTTTTTTCTTGATTTTGTAAAGTTTGGACGTTAATTTCACGTTAATTTCCTTAACGATCTAATTTTGATTGAAGCCTATAGCGCTACACATCCCGCTAGTTAATAATAATGTCGAGGCGGGATAAAATATTTGCCGGACGCTAATAAGGGCGAAGAGGAATTCTCCCTATGCTGGCCGCCGCGTCTGCCTCTAATATTTGTCACAATTTCTTTCATCGTTCAGCTATACCAATATTACCCGTCGTTCCCGTAAATCCGTGCGGCGGCGAATCCACTCACCGCGCTCTCTCGCGCGCGCGAGTTATAAATGTTTAATGCTACGCGCATCGTACATGCGATATGGGCGAGTCGGAGCATGGCCGCCGGAAGCGAACGAAACTGAGAGCGTTTTCACCCTCGAGCGTTATTCCCCTTCCCACGACTACTTTTCCCGATGCAAGCGCACCACACGTGTTTCCTCGTCTTCGACTCTCCGCGTTTTGGCTCCGTCCCGCGACGACTTTCTCCTTCCTCGGTTTCTTTTCCTTCTTCCATTTTCCCATGGCGCGGACTCGTCTTCCGTCGCTTCGATTTCGCGCACCGCCAAGTGGAAATCTGTGTTTCGCCTCTCTCCGCGTCCGCGCTATGCGTCGTCTGCGACGCCTCGACGCCTGTACTTGTTCCCGTCTCGCGTGCCTTCGGCCACTCCGGCCTCGCGCGGAATAGACCGAAGCCTCCGAGCTTCTTTTGAAAATTCTCATTTCGTCATACGAGGACAGTCGAACAAATTTTCGTATTACCATCAATTTTTTTTTCCATATATTTCCAGGCGAGCGGCTTGAAATGTCGCGTACCCCGTATGATGGATATTGCGAGAAAACTCTGGCATTGGTTGCTGTAAATCGTGAATGAAAAAAGAAAAAGAATATTTTGTTGTTGGATTGTTCGCAGGTAAAATACGGCCTGGGGTCGCGTACGGCGAATAGAGACCACCCGCTGGGCCTCACAGACGCGCATATTTATTATCCCACAGCGGAATTTCCTTACCATAAGATTTACGTCTGGTGCTATTGTTTCAAGTCGACCGGTCGACGTGAATTTTTAATTCATTCACGTTTGTTATTCAAGCTCTTTCGTTCACTCCACTAAAATCGAAAATATTAAAAATCGCAAGTCCACGTGGGCGAATGGTAATTTGTAAAACAATCCGCATCCGTGTTATCTCGTTGGCTGTAAAATTGCCTCGTGGACAGAGTCGCGCGAGTCGTTCGAGCCTCTGGTTCTACCACGTTCCCCCCCAAAGCCTCGTCTTCGCTATTTCCGAAGCGCAACGAGCGAATCCTTGCCTCGGCATAGCAGGCACGGTGGCTGGGTTTGCATCCTCCGGTGTCTCTGCGAGAGCGCGGGTAACCGTCGGTCGTTCATAATAATTAGCGATGATACGAAAATAGAACCGCGGCGCAGCGTTCTAGAGTTGCGTGCACGAGCGTAGCGAGCACGCGCGCGCGCCTCATATTCCAGCGGCGTTGAGGAGTTTATACTCGGCGTGAGCGCGAGTTAAACGCGCACGGAAAGCGCGCGACAATAATCGAAACGGTTATGACAGCGATGAGGGAGATTTAGGTGATGCCGCTCAATCATCTCTCTTGTCTTCCGATTCTCCCCGAGCGAAATTTCAAGCTCTTTTGTTGATCCAATCGGTAAACACACGTTCCTCGGATCAATAACTCACTCGTTGATTCATTCTCGTTCGTACGTGCGCGAGATATGCACTGCTTAAATATTTGTACACCGTGACACTTGCCGGCGATGATCCATGTTTCGCCTGTTATTCATATTCTTTTCCCTGCTGTCTTGAAGCTGTCGTCGCGTTAATAATTCACACGTTCGCTCGGTCGCTCGCTCGCTCGCTCGCTCGTTCGTTCATCGTTTTCTAATCGACGGACTTTGTGTCTATGTTGCAGTGCGGCCCTGGGACGAGTTTGCATGAAGCTGGTGATCGTGATGGGCGTAACGTGGATCGCGGATGTGATATCGTTTATCGCGGGTGGCGAGCACTCGTGGTGGTATTTCACCGATTTGTTCAACGCACTTCAGGGCGTGTTCATCTTCATCGTGGTGGGCTGGCAGCCCCAGGTGCGGGCCGGACTGAAGAGGCTCATCAACAGGAATCCTCGTGCCAACGCCGGAAGACAGGGTAACGGCCTCAGCACCACGAGTCACGGAATGCCGAGCATGGGAGACAGCGTGACGCAAAATCCGAGCACCAAGACTGCACCCCTCGAGACCATCTGCTAAAACGCAACATCACCGTCAGCGAGATAACACTCGAGGCAACATTCGCCCAGAGACTATTATTGTCGCTCAAAGCCTCTCCGACGAGGGCTCATGCTGAGGCTGAGGCTGAGGCGCCCCGTCAAAGCGCGCTTTAATCGCGAAACGCGATCAAAGCCAACACGCACCATTTAATTTCTCGTCAAGGTTTATTTACCACCCGCGATTCTACCGAGTATCTTTTGATACGTCGTAGAATTCTTTCGAGATTTCCGACGAATATTTCGCTTCCTCGGGTCTAGATCGAGTCTCCTCGTCCCAACTCGTCGAATGTTTTCTTCCTCGTGCCGAGAGAGAGAGAGAGAGAGCATAAATCGACGAGCGACGCGCGACCTTTTTCTCGCGCTTCCCTCCTTTTAATACCTGTACAACACATTCGCGTTTTTCTTTCCGATTTTTTTTAGTTCAAAGAGACGAGACTGTTACAAACCCAAAGAGCGTTACTCCACAAGGCGCGCCTTTCGATTCGTGTTTTTACTGCCCTTAAAGTACCAACAATTTGTGTGTCAAGAGTGCCAGAGGCCAAGTTTAGAGTTAATAGGAATCTTGGATGACTCGGTACGGAACTTGGGATGAGGATCAAATGAGATAATTGTAGTTGTTAGGTCGTATAGATTCGCGTGGGGCGATTTTTGATAAAACCTCGTGTTTACGCTTCAAGACAATACAGAGCAAGCGCTCCGCAAGCCCGACAAGTTGGGTTTTATTTTTCCAAAAATTCGCAACGGTTCTTTCCTTCGTCGCTCTTTATCGTTTTTCTATTTTCACACCACTTTTCGCCCCCATTGACATTTACTTTTCTCGACGCATCTTCATTAGTATTGTTTTTGCCTTTTTTCCGTTAACTCTTTTTTACACAAATAAAATTCGAAATACTCGAAAGGCTGATATATCTGAAAACGCGGAGTTTTCTGGCGTATACGACTTACGATTTTCGGTAAATTGACACGGTAACGTAGGACGATTGAGATTTTTACAAGTTTTTTAAGAGTGCAACTCACTTTTACCATAATTTATCGTGTACGATTAAGTACCGAGAGGGCATGATGACGCTGAATCGTGACAATACAAGAGGAGTCGTTTAAAAAATGCCTTCGCCCGAAAAAAAAAGAAAAAAAAAGAGATACAACAATGCCTTTCCAACGCGGTGTGTTCAACGTGGCAAAAATTTCAATTCCTCTTTATCGATAATAAATTCTAAAAATCGAGATTAGAGCTACGAGAAAATTCTTTGCGAAAATGGCGATCTCGACTTTACGGCTCGTTGAACGAGCCACGTCAGACCGCGCGTCGAGAGGGATCTCGCGAAAATTTACCAAGGACTAATTGCTCCTGGCTTAATTAAGCGCGCAAACGTTGGACAATACGACGCGATGAGAAATTTTCTCGGTACGTAAGAGCCCGACGCGTTCGCTCCGCGTTAATGCACCGAGAGGTGCGATTTAATCGCTTAATTCCGCGCGACTTTTCCGAATCGTTTGCGAATGATGGCGGCGCGGCTCGACGCCACCCCGATCATTTCTTTATTTTAAGGATGTGAGACTGATAACTCGCGGAGGAAGCTCACTTCCCTTAGCCGTTACGGTGCCTGAGCGCTTCGGAAACTCCTGTCGGTTGTTCGGCTTAAAGATTTTACCGTAATTCCATCAATCAGCATCGACAACTTAAATATACGTAACTTGTTGGCAACAACGATATTTCGACTACTCGCCAAGCTTGTCAGCCTGTGGGAATAATTTCAAGCGTAAGGAGAGACAAAGTGCTCGTTTTCACCGCGCCGACGGGGGCTCCTCCAGCGAGGAAAAATGTCCAAATTGAAGACACCATCGAATCGCGAGGTGTATCGGTTCATCTTATCTCAATTTGTAGAACGTGCGGTTCTATCTATAAGATGCGACGACTTTACGAGAATGCTGAAATAATTCAAGTGCGATGATTCGCGAAAAAAGATAAATGTCATGTACAAGAAGCGCGCAGGTACGACGCGAAAAATTAAACCGCCCCTCAGTTCCTGTATTGTATTGCGAGGCGAATGATGATGTGATAAAGCGACACCGTCGTGTGAATTCACGCGGACGTCCGGTACTCGGTTTCTCTGCGGTCGTGTGTGTGTCGCTGCTCCGAGTAGTTTTATCAATCGAGCGCCGAAAAACGCCAACTGCCGAAGTTGCACGTGGCCAGAGGCAGATATTTTCATTGGAACGCGGCCAATGCAAATTGTTCCAACGTTTATGCCACCCCGCGTGTATTCGGCGGTGTCGCGTTGTATGCACGTGTACTTTACGAACCATCGCGATTAATACCGTAGTCGTTAGATACTCAAGATGCTGCGTAATTAGTTGATTAATCGGATCCACAACTCTATTATTATTATTCTTATTACTATTATCGCTACGTATTCTACTCTGACAGTAATAAATTTATAACGTGCCCAAGTAGGGGCGACCCTTTTTCTTTTGTAAATAGAATTTAGCACGCGCACGACAAAGAAACCGTCGAAGCGACTGCGATAGAGAGTCGTTTTGAGAAAATTGCGATTGCAATTCTTTTCCGAACGGTTAACTTTTTGCATACCGCGAGACTGCTTCTCGAGAGTGCAGTGTTTAGAGTCGTTGAGAAAGCGTATATACTATTTATACTCGTAATATAAAATTGTTCAATAGTGACTAGTTGTTGCGCAAGGAACCAATGGGTAGGAGAACGTAAGAATCTTTCACCCGCTGACCCGCGCGGCTCGGACGTTCAACGGCTTCTATTCAGTCGAACGAGAGACTACAGAGCATTTTTTCATTCACTATTTCCAAGTGTATTCCGCTCTGTTTTTATTTTCATTATTCTTTTTCCCTACAAATTGCTGATTCATATTTGTTTACCCGTTTTCCCTTGGAGTAACACGAAAGTACCGAGGAAGGACGTCGCGTTCGAGCCGTTAGTGCCGGCTGTGAGACAAATAAGTTAATGTACGCCTTAAATTTAGTATAATTTATTGAGATGTAATATTAGTCATTCGTTTTGTACACGATAAACTCGATAAGTAGTTGATAATTGTACGGTAGCTTGCCAGTAACCATCCCACCCTTCCCAGTATCCACGTAACAAACAAATTTGTAGATCTTACGACAAATGAAAAACTAGGTTTAATCGTTAGGTGTAAAGAGAGAGCTGACCACGGAGGCTATACCACGTAACAGACATACGTTTATTTATCGACAGACGCGGCAGCGCCTCGACGCCAAGTATTAAAAGAAATGAATTCGGCCTCCGGGCGACGTTTCTCGAACGAGACGCTGCTGCTGCTGCTGCTGCTCTTATTTCCCGACGTCGGCCCCTTATCGGTCGCTTTCGTATTGTAACTCGAATTATCTGTGGCAACGCGTCGCGGACGAAAAATGTATCGCATGAAAAATAAATATATACAGACACGACATTTGTGTCCACCTGACTTAATCAAGTTATGATCTAGGGAGAAGATTCAATACACACACGCACGTTCGACGGACGTAAACACGAGATCGACTGTACGAATCACGTAGTTCGAAGCTACAATTGTTGAATGAGCCGTCTTAACGACACTTGTGTATATAGCTGTTTATTTTCGTTGACTTGGCACAAGAGGCACTAGAATTTTCATCAAATGACTGTTAGTAATTGTTAGTGTGGAGCAGATTTAATCACGCGGCTGAAAACTGCACGGCAAAATGACACATTTTCGTAGTCGACACGGCTCTGACGTATATCATTTGATTAATTTTCATTGATTGGTAAGACCTATCAAGAATTCGATTTGAGACGCGAATGACGTTGCTGCGCTGCGATGTTGTCTCTGCATTCTCCTACATTCCTTTACATTCCTTTGCATTCTTTAACATTCTTTAATTTTTCGTCGTTGATCCTGCTACCTGCTCTTCCTCTTTTCTCTCACGTCACACCTCACCATCTTCTATTCCTCCTTTTTTGCTCGTTCGCTCGCACGCTTGCTCGCACTTGCATATTTATTTATGTACTTATATATTTATTTATTCGACAGTGGACGGGCCTACGCCCCGAAAAGTTGAGAAAGAGAGTAGAAAAGTAAGGTACAATTAATTGGAAAAATAGCAATCACAATGCCAATAACAGTTGCTATTGGCCTCGTCCTTATCTCATGGTCACACGCGCGGCTTCGTCATGACGAACTGAAAAATAACGTTGTATCTTGGGAAAAATCGACGCGTTCAACTGATTCTGTAAGCTCTTGAGCGTCAACTGCAATTACCTAGGATCAGGAAAAATGTCGTACATTCGCGATAATAAAAAATAGAAAAACGTCGGAATTTCGATGTAACTTGTTGAGAAAATAGTTGAGCGAGATGTGAGCGAGTGGGACGGCCTGTTGGTGAGCGGTGTGATGAATGTGTAGTATTTAAGGTGTGCGTGTGCGGAAGCGTGCGTAAATATGACAGATGTAATAGACGTAAGTAGGATAGTTGTAAGTTCTGGCCGATGTTAAACTTGTGTAAGTCTCAAAATGGAGTATTCCAGGAGGCGTTGTCAAAGATAATTCGAATTAGAATTTAAAAACGATCTGTAAGTGGCCGTCATCGGAACAAATGTTGCTTGGAGCCCAAATTAATTTCTTTTAGTTTTAATGCTTGACGTCGAGAGGCTATCGCGCCTTTTGATATCTATTTATCTGTGTAACAGTATTTCTATTGTGCTAATGTCAATAAAATACGGCGGTCTTAGTAGAAAAGACAAAATAAGTATCAACTGAAATCATTTATTAACTTGCTGTTATCTAACATTAATCAGAAGGGCCCAATAGGGAGAATCGGTCGGACTCACTGTCCTCATTGGTGTAAGACCACCTGCGCGGGAGGGGAGTGGGGGGGGGGGGGTGCGAAATTTTTTCCTCCAAAATTTTCCCGCGCCGCTTGGCGGCGCGGCGCCATGTTCTCCCGATTCTCGAAGCGACGAGCGGGGGGGGACATGTTTTGACATCCAACATTTTCCCGCGCCGCTTTGCGGCGCGACGCTATGTTCCCCCGATTGTCAAAGTTACTAGCGGGGGGGGGGGGGGGGGGTGCAAATTTTTTTACATCCAAAATTTTCCCGCGCCGCTTTGCGGCGCGGCGCCATGTTCTCCCGATTCTCAAAGTGACGAGCCGGGGGGGTGCAAATTTTTTTGCATCCAAAATTTTCCCGCGCCGCTTCGCGGCGCCATGTTGTCCCGATTCTCAAAGTGACGAGCGGCGGGGGGGACATGTTTTTACCTCCAAAATTTTCCCGCGCCGCCTCGCGGCGCGACACCATGTTCTGCCGATTCTCAAAGTGACGAGCGGCGGGGGGGGGGGGGGGACATGTCTTTACCTCCAAAATTTTGCGGCGCCGCTTCGCGGCGCCATGTTCTCCCGATTCTCAAAGTGAGGACCGGGGGGGGGGGGGGTGCAAACCTTTTTGCGCCGCTTCGCGGCGCCACCCGCAGTCCCTGGTACGGCAGTGCTCGCAAGCGTCGGCGTGGGGGTGAGTTGTTTACTTTACTTTACTTTACTTTACTTTACTTTACTTTACTTTACTTTACTTTACTTTACTTTACTTTACTTTACTTTACTTTACTTTACTTCACTTTACTTTACTTTACTTTACTTTACTTTACTTTACTTTACTTTACTTCACTTTACTTTACTTTACTTTACTTTACTTTACTTTACTTTACTTTACTTTACTTTACTTTACTTTACTTTACTTTACTTTACTTTACTTTACTTTACTTTACTTTACTTTACTTTACTTTACTTTACTTTACTTTACTTTACTTTACTTTACTTTACTTTACTTTACTTTACTTTACTTTACTTTACTTTACTTTACTTTACTTTACTTTACTTTACTTTACTTTACTTTACTTTACTTTACTTTACTTTACTTTACTTTACTTTACTTTACTTTACTTTACTTTACTTTACTTTACTTTACTTTACTTTACTTTACTTTACTTTACTTTACTTTACTTTACTTTACTTTACTTTACTTTACTTTACTTTACTTTACTTTACTTTACTTTACTTTACTTTACTTTACTTTACTTTACTTTACTTTACTTTACTTTACTTTACTTTACTTTACTTTACTTTACTTTACTTTACTTTACTTTACTTTACTTTACTTTACTTTACTTTACTTTACTTTACTTTACTTTACTTTACTTTACTTTACTTTACTTTACTTTACTTTACTTTACTTTACTTTACTTTACTTTACTTTACTTTACTTTACTTTACTTTACTTTACTTTACTTTACTTTACTTTACTTTACTTTACTTTACTTTACTTTACTTTACTTTACTTTACTTTACTTTACTTTACTTTACTTTACTTTACTTTACTTTACTTTACTTTACTTTACTTTACTTTACTTTACTTTACTTTACTTTACTTTACTTTACTTTACTTTACTTTACTTTACTTTACTTTACTTTACTTTACTTTACTTTACTTTACTTTACTTTACTTTACTTTACTTTACTTTACTTTACTTTACTTTACTTTACTTTACTTTACTTTACTTTACTTTACTTTACTTTACTTTACTTTACTTTACTTTACTTTACTTTACTTTACTTTACTTTACTTTACTTTACTTTACTTTACTTTACTTTACTTTACTTTACTTTACTTTACTTTACTTTACTTTACTTTACTTTACTTTACTTTACTTTACTTTACTTTACTTTACTTTACTTTACTTTACTTTACTTTACTTTACTTTACTTTACTTTACTTTACTTTACTTTACTTTACTTTACTTTACTTTACTTTACTTTACTTTACTTTACTTTACTTTACTTTACTTTACTTTACTTTACTTTACTTTACTTTACTTTACTTTACTTTACTTTACTTTACTTTACTTTACTTTACTTTACTTTACTTTACTTTACTTTACTTTACTTTACTTTACTTTACTTTACTTTACTTTACTTTACTTTACTTTACTTTACTTTACTTTACTTTACTTTACTTTACTTTACTTTACTTTACTTTACTTTACTTTACTTTACTTTACTTTACTTTACTTTACTTTACTTTACTTTACTTTACTTTACTTTACTTTACTTTACTTTACTTTACTTTACTTTACTTTACTTTACTTTACTTTACTTTACTTTACTTTACTTTACTTACTTTACTTTACTTTACTTTACTTTACTTTACTTTACTTTACTTTACTTTACTTCACTTTACTTTACTTTACTTTACTTTACTTTACTTTACTTTACTTTACTTTACTTTACTTTACTTTACTTTACTTTACTTTACTTTACTTTACTTTACTTTACTTTACTTTACTTTACTTTACTTTACTTTACTTTACTTTACTTTACTTTACTTTACTTTACTTTACTTTACTTTACTTTACTTTACTTTACTTTACTTTACTTTACTTTACTTTACTTTACTTTACTTTACTTTACTTTACTTTACTTTACTTTACTTTACTTTACTTTACTTTACTTTACTTTACTTTACTTTACTTTACTTTACTTTACTTTACTTTACTTTACTTTACTTTACTTTACTTTACTTTACTTTACTTTACTTTACTTTACTTTACTTTACTTTACTTTACTTTACTTTACTTTACTTTACTTTACTTTACTTTACTTTACTTTACTTTACTTTACTTTACTTTACTTTACTTTACTTTACTTTACTTTACTTTACTTTACTTTACTTTACTTTACTTTACTTTACTTTACTTTACTTTACTTTACTTTACTTTACTTTACTTTACTTTACTTTACTTTACTTTACTTTACTTTACTTTACTTTACTTTACTTTACTTTACTTTACTTTACTTTACTTTACTTTACTTTACTTTACTTTACTTTACTTTACTTTACTTTACTTTACTTTACTTTACTTTACTTTACTTTACTTTACTTTACTTTACTTTACTTTACTTTACTTTACTTTACTTTACTTTACTTTACTTTACTTTACTTTACTTTACTTTACTTTACTTTACTTTACTTTACTTTACTTTACTTTACTTTACTTTACTTTACTTTACTTTACTTTACTTTACTTTACTTTACTTTACTTTACTTTACTTTACTTTACTTTACTTTACTTTACTTTACTTTACTTTACTTTACTTTACTTTACTTTACTTTACTTTACTTTACTTTACTTTACTTTACTTTACTTTACTTTACTTTACTTTACTTTACTTTACTTTACTTTACTTTACTTTACTTTACTTTACTTTACTTTACTTTACTTTACTTTACTTTACTTTACTTTACTTTACTTTACTTTACTTTACTTTACTTTACTTTACTTTACTTTACTTTACTTTACTTTACTTTACTTTACTTTACTTTACTTTACTTTACTTTACTTTACTTTACTTTACTTTACTTTACTTTACTTTACTTTACTTTACTTTACTTTACTTTACTTTACTTTACTTTACTTTACTTTACTTTACTTTACTTTACTTTACTTTACTTTACTTTACTTTACTTTACTTTACTTTACTTTACTTTACTTTACTTTACTTTACTTTACTTTACTTTACTTTACTTTACTTTACTTTACTTTACTTTACTTTACTTTACTTTACTTTACTTTACTTTACTTTACTTTACTTTACTTTACTTTACTTTACTTTACTTTACTTTACTTTACTTTACTTTACTTTACTTTACTTTACTTTACTTTACTTTACTTTACTTTACTTTACTTTACTTTACTTTACTTTACTTTACTTTACTTTACTTTACTTTACTTTACTTTACTTTACTTTACTTTACTTTACTTTACTTTACTTTACTTTACTTTACTTTACTTTACTTTACTTTACTTTACTTTACTTTACTTTACTTTACTTTACTTTACTTTACTTTACTTTACTTTACTTTACTTTACTTTACTTTACTTTACTTTACTTTACTTTACTTTACTTTACTTTACTTTACTTTACTTTACTTTACTTTACTTTACTTTACTTTACTTTACTTTACTTTACTTTACTTTACTTTACTTTACTTTACTTTACTTTACTTTACTTTACTTTACTTTACTTTACTTTACTTTACTTTACTTTACTTTACTTTACTTTACTTTACTTTACTTTACTTTACTTTACTTTACTTTACTTTACTTTACTTTACTTTACTTTACTTTACTTTACTTTACTTTAC